>OX596218.1:4730436-5330436 GCA_951394215.1 Glyphodes perspectalis
CAGAGTATGGAGGAGACGAACTGGTGCGGGAACGGCTCGGCCGCGCGCGTCGTGTACTGCCGCGCGCCGCCCACCGCCACGCGCCCGCCCTGGTACAGCTGGTACTGGAATAAAACACATCAATTATTATTATTGGCCCGACGTGTACATTGACGGCTTAAAATCTGTTAAGTTAGATAACACCAAAAACACAATCATCATGCTCTGAAAATATAATTATTACTCAAATCGAAAGACTCAAAGAAAGTTTTGGGCAAAGAGTGTGATTTAAAGCAGCCTTTGCCCAGCCCCTTAGCCCAGCGGTGGGATATAAATGGCTAAATAAAAAATAAAATAGTTCTGTTTGAACATTTTATTGCAATAAAAATTAAAGAACCCATTATTATCTGCCTACCTAGCTAGGGAATTCCCGGGCAGTTAGTTTTATATCACATATAGGCAATTAATTTATAACAATTTTATATTCGTTTTCTAGTAAAAGTAGGTATTTATTATAATACACAATCAGACTTCCATACACATTTTTTATTTATATGGTCATCTACGTAATTTTACTATGGGTTACCTAGACCTTGATGAATGTCTCACCTGTCTGAATGTCACTGAATAGTTGAGATCTTCATCAAGATCTAGATATTTCGTTTAGTTTGAATTCATCATGTAAAAGGGTAGAGTATAATAGTTACCAGGTTGTCGTAGGGCGCGGCGCGCAGGCGCTGCTGGTTGATGGTGAGCGCCAGGTGGTGCGCCGAGGGCGGCGCGGGCGCCACCACGCCGCCCACGTACTCGGCGCCGCCCACCGCGCCCACGCCGCCCACCGCGCCCACGCCGCCCACGCCACCCACACCGCCCACGCCGCCCACACCGCTGCCGGACCGGCGGCACACCTGCGCAACCACAATGTGTTATATTATACTGCATGGAAGCGATTATATATCGATATTGGCATATGCTAACACGTTATTGAACACCCAGGAGAGTTTATGCTATCCTGGGATCCAATCCAATTCTGATTTAAGAAAAACCCAGCGTCAACAAATAAAAATAATTGAAAATTCTGCTAAGAGGTATTATTCGCTAAGACATAAATAAAATATTTTGTATTTGAAGCCTAGAATAAAATATTTTGGATTTCTAGCCCATTTTAGCCTCTCAAAACTGACATGTCTCTTCGAAATCATACATTCGATAGTAGCTTATTTTTTCTAGTAACTCCTGCATTGGCTTATCCTCGTTGAGATTGTCTGCCGTGCCCAACATTGGTTAGAGCATATTGATTGAGTATTGAGCTCACCTCCATCATCTGCACGGAGGCCTTGACGTTGTTGCAGTGCGCGTAGTCGACGAGGTGCGCCAGCGTGACGAACGCGTGGTTGAGCGCCTCGCCGGGCGTGATGCGCCGCTCCTGGTCCATGGTCAGCATGCGCTTCAGCAGGTCGATGAACTCCCGCCTGTCCGCCTTCTCCGCCAATAACTGGCCTCCCTCAAGATCCGTTGGTACGTTTACCTGTAATGGTCGAACATTTGGTTATTGTAAGCACATTACTGTCAATCTTCCTCATTTTCAACCGCCTTTAAAAAAAGAGGAGGTTCTCAATTCGACCGTATTTTTATGTCTTTTATACTATACCATCAATAACTAACTAAACCTACGAAATAAAGTTCAATCTGACTATTGTATAATTACATCGCTGATTTTTAGACAGTGGCTCAGAATATTATTAAAACGCGCCTCCTTTAGGCGCGTTTTAAAAATATTCGTTTTCAGAATTATAAATCAACAGTTCACAAAGATAACTTTCCCATAGAAATTCCACGCAAAAAGCTTCCTGAAAGCATATGGTTCGCAAAGTTCAACTGTAAATTACACAAATAATAGAGAAGATAAACAATAACGTTTTTCCTAGATGGAATTTAATAAAAAAAATTGCCTAGTTAGCTAATTGCTCCTGCGGGCATATATGTATGTATGTATAAGGTGCGTACTTGTCCAATGTCGTCGAGGCAGTTGAAGATGTACTTCCTGGCCTCCTTGCTCTTAATGCCGGTCTCGAGCTCGTGCTCCTCGGGCGTCTTCAGCCGCCAGAACGGGTACGTGCTGTCCACGTCGCGGTAGAAGAACTTCGCCGTCTTGCTTGCGCTATACACGTAGACACGACACATTATATTTTGATTTTAATTGTCGTTTGGTTAATTGACATTACTACAGACTGGAGTAATGGGGATATTTAGTCCGTCTGTTAGATTTCAATAAAATATTGCGCACGTATTTTTTTTTTCTATTAAATATACATAGAATTACTAAGATAAGGTGCACCAGTGTTCTGGAGTGGGCCGCTTTGATATCACCTAACTAAACTTCACGCCACCTCCCCTCTAGCGGGGTAGACACGTACCTCTAGAAACAATTTGCAGCTACGCGTCACTCGAAATTCTAAATCAATTCTGTTCGAAACAAATACCGAAAATACAAAAACATAGCTCTTTTTTACGTGTGTAAGGATCGTGCCATATGGCGTTCGGTCCTCTCTGCCTACCCAGCTAGGGAAGTGGCGTGAAGTTTAGTTAGTTAGTTAGTTAGCTTTTTTTAACATACTAAGAGATGAATGACTTTGACGCCCTCTTATAATATTGAAATCCAATGTCACGTTTATCAAGAGTAAAAGATACATGATTCAATAACACCTAATATTCACTATCAAATATTAACGAGATTACATATCAAAGGCCATTTTTCCGTCACTAAAGGTCTCCAGCATAAATCATCATCATCCTAGCGTTGTCCCGTGCTTATAAGGGGTCCGCTTAGACCATGATTTAGGATTTAGCGAGTCTGGTAATTACATTGAAGCGGCTGCCGATCTGACCTTCGTAACCTTTATAAAGGGGAACCAAACAAATTTGGATCATGGTTACACATAGGTAGTTGTTTGCATGTGCAGGTTTTATCACGATCTTTTTCCTAACCGCCGAGCTAGTGGTATAAAAACGTACATAGATTTGACAAATCCATAAGTACAAGTTCCGGGTTTAAACCCGCATCCCTTGGTTACTAGGCACGTGTCCGTACCATTGAGCTACCACAGCATAAATATCTAAATCAAAGTTCCACTGTTGTCCCTCACCTGTTGAGCATGTGCTCTGTGGGCAGGCCCTGGGTCTGCGAGATGTAGCGGATCTGGTCGTACTCCGAGGAGCCGGGGTACAGCGGCCAGCCCAGGAACAGCTCCGCGACCACGCAGCCCAGCGACCACATGTCGATCGCCTCGCAGAACGCCAGCCCGAGGATTATCTCTGGTGCTCTGCGAATAGGACAAAAATTAAATTGATTACTAAGTCCAATTCAACAAATGGGGTATGTAGCATTTTAGATTCCCTTTACTTTAAAAGAGGTAAAAGATTTCTTATAAAATCATGCCAACGGAATATTTGTCCAGTTAAATGATAGTTATGGATATTTTTCTCTCTGACATGTAACGCTATAAGAAAAATAAAGTTGACTAAGATCAAAATTATTATAAGAAGCTCAATGAGTGTGAGAGAAAGACATGCGCCACATATGCAAGATATATTGGCATCAACTCCAGAGTCTGAAAGTTGGCGGTTTTACACCCCCTCTGATAGCATGTAAACCGATAGTGACCTCTCTCCGGCCATACTAATGTACGGACCATGCCACCAGCGTGTTCGAACTATGACATGATATGACCTCGACTAGGACTGGCATTTGATGAATATCAAGATAAAGATTAGAAGATACGTCTTTTGGTACCTGTAGTATCTGCTCTGCAGGTAGGTGTTGCAGACGGCCTTGCTGACGTGGCTGGCGCTGCCGAAGTCGATCACCTTCACGCGGTACGGCTGCCGCGCCGGCTCCACCAGCATTATGTTCTCCGGCTTCAGATCTGCGTGGATTAAGCCCAGTTGCTGCCAAACGAAAAGGATAATCGTCAGTGACATTAAAGTTCAAGCCCTGATGTTGGCAGCGAAGGCAAGGAGCATCCTGCACTTTTTAAATTGAGCAAGATTAAAAGAATCATGGTGAAAAAAATTTAAGTGACCTAGATCATCGTCTACAACCATCTTCAACGCAATAAAAAAACATTGTTCTTATATATCTATAATAAATAATGAAGATTTTAAAATATTCAGTCAGCTACATTTGTTTCCTACGATGCGTCGCCTATCAAGTCTGTTAGGTTAAATTTGTGACATGAATTTTTAGAAAAAAAATATCAAAGAATTCGGGTGATGTGTAACTCAAATAATATTATAGTAACTTTAAATTAAATTAAAATTCATTTATTTCGACCAACTAGGATCAGTTTGTTAGTTACAGACTTAAACTAACGTTAGTAAATTATTCTATAAACGTAACGAAAAGGTATGTATATAATAACTGTCTGTATGTATATAGTAAATAATATCTCGTATTAGTTAATTTGTCTAAGCGCTAGTGTAAATGACCCTATACATAACGAGGCACGTGCTATCGTGGAATACGGTCTGGCACGCTACTCTGAGGATTCTCAAACCACTTTAGGCTCTTAAATTACTTGTGCGTGTCTTCATATCAGACGCACTATAATGTAATGACAACCGTTGTTGAAGTGATAGATTAATACCACTTGTTTAGAGAAGGTGACTTAAGTTTTACGATATAAGAAAAGTCATCATTAGAGAAAATGTTTTTTTGCAAAAATTACCAATTTTAGCGCGATGATGATTAGCGGCAATCATGAATTGCGTCATAACAATCGAAATTACATTTGAAGGAAAATGCCACATATAGGTGTACATTTTTTAAAATGGTCGCAGGGGTTCTCCAATTCAGAGAGCCATGGGAGTCTTGCACGTCGTCGCGTTAAAAAAAGGCTCTCACCTTGAGCTTGAGCAACGCCGTGAGCACCTGCTGCAGTATGGGGCGGATGTACTTGAGCGGCAGCGGCGAGAACTTGTTCTGCTTGAGGAAGTCGTACAGATTCTGCTCGAGCATCTCGAACACGAGGCACGTGTGCGACCGGTGCTGGAAGCACTCGTACGCGCGCACGAAGTTGAACTCGTCCGCCGACTCTTGCGACAAGCGGGAGAGGATGGACACCTGCAACGTGGCAAAACATTTGTTAAATAACGCGTCACTATCTAGAGATTGCAATGTTGAATCCAGCAATCCAGCTAGATCCAGCACAATTTATCTGTTTTAGCTGTGCTGGTACCAGCGACATGTACTGGTTCCATGCCGCATTGCATTGCAATCCTACATTGCAATACCTACTTAAGATTGCAATGCTGGATCAAGCAATCCAGCTGTGTCCAGCCCAAATTTAGTTCTGATGGATCCAACAATTGACGCTGGATTGCAATCCCTACCCCTATCCCTCCAGCGTTGTACAACAACTGCAACTGTACCTACCAGAAGAGGTTAGCCTTGCATTTACATAGGTCAGATTTTTAAATAAGTAAAATTTATATTTCACACAGGACATACGAAGAGTCTGTGTAACGAAAACGGTCAATGCTGGTTTGGCAATAAAAACGCGGTAAGTGTTCGTTGTTTTTTTTTTACGTTATAAATGAGCAAGTAGTTTACCGCCTAATTTATATTATTACCCGTAACTATACATGGAAAAGAAGACTTACATATTCTATCGTCATGTATTAATTATCAAATTAATCAACTTATTAACACCAAATACAATAATAGAGAATTAAACTTCGGTCTGCTGGTCAATTAACATTCCAGTCCAAAACACAGGCGTTCCTTAATTACTCGTTACTCGTTACTGCGGGTCATTGACCCGTGACGTCAATGAACCAATGCTAGTCGGCCGATAGCAATCGGAAATCTACAAATGTAACGCAACATCGTTTGAGCAAAAAATAGCTAAACTTGCCGACCACATGTGGTGTTGATAATTTCTTATAATAGCTCTATACAGGGTACAGGGAACCGCTAACTAACCAGGAAGTAGACATTAAGGCCTATAGGCTACTTGTCCATAGACAAGTGGCAATAATGGGAAGAAGCAATTATTATTATTAGTCTGTGGTTAAGAATCCATGCTCCATGGTATATATGTATGTCATCAATTGGCGTAGCATTGAGCAAACACTTTTATCAATTAATGCTATTCATCTGTTACTATTTAAGGTTTTAAAACTACAGTTTACATATAAAGAACAGTTTAAGAAGTTACGAATAGAATCCTACTACTATTATTGTAAATACTAATGTATATTATATAAAAAATGGAAGAATAAAATGTTTAGACAAAAAGTTGAACGAATAGAATTAATATACCATACATATTGACCAGAAGATAATTTCAATAAAGGCAAATTAATATGTGTTTAAGAAAAACCACCAGCTCCTTAAAAACGCGCGTAAAATTTTACTATGCAGAATCCACACGAGCGATACTGAAGGCGTAAACTAATTAATTCAACTAAATTACTATACCGATATTAGGTACACTGCTCTTGAAAACACTACCCGGCAGACGTAAAGGTCTCACAAACTTCGTACAATTTAAACATCAATAAGAACAACGATAGTTACCAACGTTACGTATATATTTATATAATTTAAAAAATCATAACCAAAACTGTTCTGTTGAAAATAATATTTAAAATACATAACACTATTTTCGTTGAGGTATAAGTAATTTAAATTAATTTGATTTACTACTCCACGCGTTAAACGTGTTGTAACCACCACATCGTCCGATACAACAGCGTGTACGATCGAGTCTACTAAATATTCATCGTTTAATTTAAATTGGATCTCATTGTTGATTATATTAGCAATAATTTCAATTATCGCAGCTTAAAACGTACACTTCGATGTACATAATTCCGAAGCGTTTTAAAACACGTGTGAACGTCACTTTTTAGTACTACACAAACGCGGCGCATTAAGTGCGAATACATTATCGTACACCACTCATTACGAACGTTAACTCAATGTAATGCCACATTACAGTTTAACGCAATTTCGGCATGGAAGGTCATCCAAGGAATAATATCGTTAATGTTCGAGTCGAGTGTACTTTAATTGCTAGTTTCCAGCCAAAAGTCATTCCCTCAATACCATAATATGTGTTGCCAGATTCAATGAGTCAAGAACAAAGGGTTACAATATTCGCATACTCGGTTCTCAAATGGTGACCATAATGGTTTTAAAAGACGCGATACGCGAGTTAAGTAAAGAATACCATCTATTATTTTTACCAGACATGATTATGTATCAAAGAGCATTGAATCTGGAAACAGTCGAAACATTTAGTGATATATCTAAAGTTACCATACGTCCCATTTTGCGGTTGTCTTTCGGCAAAAATCTTCGGGACGTAAAATTGTCCCGTTTTGAGAATCCAACGGGATTATATCTTTCCAATAATTTGGGCATTGAATATATAATACAACTTGTAATAAGGATATTACTCGTTTTGATCAATCTTAAAAATGGTCACTGGTATATCGTTTATATCACAGATCAGCTGAAAATCATTATTCTCACGCTTTCCGACCACCTGGCAACACCACGCATAATAACAAATCTGTAATACCTCCAGGCGAGTTAGGTCGTTCGTGGCACCATTAACGATGTCACCTGGCGGCGACCGGGCGTAAGTCTCGCCGTAAAGTTGACGCCTCCGGTCGCTAACTACCAATTTAGCGTCTGTATCTGTGCGCCCGTAAACTGCGATAGTTGAGCCTAAATCTGGCCTCATCTAACGTTCCTGGCCGACTAGATGCGACTTTATGATGGTTCTAAAAGTTATGGGTAATAGACTAATGATCAAATAAGTTGAGAGCTCAACGATAGGTAGTCAAGTCTTCTTCTTTCTAGCAGTACATATAACTAGTTATTATTCGGGGTTCGCTTTAATCATAATGCTGCCTGTCGACCAGGGCGGTGAGCGATTTAAAAATCTATCGAAAATGTCCACTAAAAACGAGCGGAGATTTTGCAATCCTATTGGTTAATATTTCTCCGTTTCTCCGCTATTAAGTTAAAGCGGGTGGCATTTGATATTTTTAATTGCTGAGATAGTTAAATTCGTACTCAGATTATTGAACATCCATAGGTATGACCCGGCGACAGAAATAATTCGACAAAGGTTAAGTGGTTAGCTGCTTTTATTGACTGCACTTAGCTTCAACCGCTCTCCGGTAAGTATCTTAGTGCCTAACTCAATGATTTGCATTTATGCATCGTCAATGTAACTTTGAACTCCTTGTGGACGTCTGCCTACAAGTACAACATCTAGCAAATGCACACATGCATATACATATCCCAATAGAGGTTGTGTGCTGAATATGCATCGTACTACATAGGTTCTGGATGTGTTTGAGGCAGGTCAGGGCAAAACTGCGGTAGTCAATAGCAATCATTTAGAACCGCCAGTATAGAGTTTATCGCGCTAAAGCCGAGCACATACAATTGCCTATATATAACCGCAGATAATGATAGGTTAGTGCATCACAGTCATACGATATATTCATTGAAATTTTGAGCTTCAAGCAAATTGACATGAAAGATACTTAATTACAAGACGTTTTCTAGAAAATAATTAACTGAGAAACCGGCTAACAGATATTTAAAGATACAGTCTAAACGTCAACGTCCCGCATCGGTCAAGACAGCATTTCAGCAATTACATCAGACTAGCCGCCGCTGCCAAGCACATCTTTATATACCGCTAGAGCAGTACAAAGAGCGGCAACATAGTACGTGTTTTGAAGAATAGCATAGTGTGAGACTTTATAAAGGTCCCGTCGAGTGACGGAGTGACGTCACTCGGACGGATAAACACAAACATCGGGCCCTGGAGCCTCGCCAAGCGACGATAATGGACCGCGGCTAACTGCTTCGGGGAACGGCGGGCTAACCTGCTTGCCTTTCTTTCACCAAAAATCTATCACGCTACTATATTTATGATTTGGCACTAAAACAAGATATCCCGGAGTGGATCCGGAGTTTGCCTGAATTAACTTTCGGTTCCGATATCTAAATAAAACAATGAAATGCAACCATTTTACAAAACTTGCGAATGAACCTCGTTTTGTTAAATGGTTCTTCATTTAGATATCTAAATAAAATCATTAAACTTTGACGGCGTTCATTTTTACAGAAGTTTATATTTTTTTTAGTTTTAGTAACATCACCAGTAATAAATACTATGATACTCACAGAACCAGGTAATACTATTTTTAAAGTTACACACTATTTAAATTACTATTTTATATATATATAACATTGTACAACGTATTTATGTACAAAATATAAACTTCTTTAACACTTTCTAATTCAAAACAAACTGCCCCCGTTCGGAACAGGTATCTAGCATTTCCCGTCCAAGAATATGACCTAAACGGCGCCGCAGCAATAAATAACGGTTAATACCAAGTTAAATATTGAACAACATGATCCTGTTACGTTCGCCGAGGCCTTGTTTACTTCGCATTTATAGGTCGCCGTCAACAAGGATAAAGAAGTTGCCAGTGCGCATTTATATTCAAATTAATTTATAAATTCAGAACGTGCAACCGGGTCACCACGCTCCGGGTAAATCTGAGTTCGTCCTGTTTAAAACGTAAGAGGATATTAAACACGGCCATATTGTGCCTTGGCGAGCCGGCTCCTGTATTGGATTGCAGAATTTAATACCTCGTGCTTATTGGCGGAGCGTCTTCTAAGCAGAACGCTCGTGTATTCCGAGAGGCGGTATTGAAAAAGTTTGTTATGCAAGGCGCTCTGTTGAAGTCAATTTGCAGCGTTGCGAATTGCTGTCGCCTGACTCGTCTGAGGTGACATTAGAAATGACTGTAGATTTGATGATTAGTATGATGTAAGGCTTCGTTTACTTCCTGGAATGTCGTTCAGTATCCGTTATCGTGTTAGATTCAACATGACGATGGATGGTTTAGACATGCAGATGAAATAATAAAAAAAAATCTCAACAATAGTAGATACTCATTGTTGCTAGTATGTGGCAGGGTCAGGTCGCTACTTTTAAGATAGAATTGTTGACATTGCTTTCAATGACAAAGTCAGGGTTAAGTTTTCTGCGCAAATTCCACGCATCTAATATTCATGTAGCCACTGGTGAATAGATAGAGTGATAGAGATGGTAGCAATGGAATACAATTTTAAAGATAATAAAATTGGGCGACATCCCTCGAACTGCGATTAGTCGAAACCAAACAACTCGGTTTCTTACCTAACCCGTCGACTGCCAACGCAAAAGGCATACATAATTTGTTATATAAGATGACAATATAATCCAGTGTCCGAACATTTTATGTCCAAAACGACAGCAAGCATATAATCCAAGTACGAAGAATGCGTCACTCATCGCATCCAACATCTCAGAATGTGACTATTAAAACATTTGTTCGTATCGGGCAAATATTTTTAGACGTAGTGCGGCGGGTGTTATTTTTAAATAAGTACATACGTTTATCAATAGAAACCCGCACTACTACGGTAGGTCACGCGACCGCCGCAACAGACGTCACTTGACCACCTACATATTATGTACTACCTTTTACAGTATATGAGTCAAAACTTCAGACTAAAGTGTCAGGGACGCTACTAATGGAAGTGAGTTTTTCGTGTAGAAATACAGGGTACATTCATTTATTAATCACAATTGTATATTAGGGCTAACGTGGGACGATAAAAATGACTAACACACTTTGTCGAATAGGGTTATTTTTAAATAACGTGTGCGTGACTTACTTTCCGAGACATTGTAATACGAGTATATGAATAGGTCATGTAGGTATATTTTCTAACCTTTTAAGATATTAGATGTGCACCTTTATTATGGTTTCACAAATTACATCAAAATCAAATTGTATGAATTGCGATACGACGCTTAGATTGGTATCAAGACGGATTTAATATCAATTAGAAACGACTGGTTAGAACATTTTATTAAATATCTATTTACAATGACTAATGAGCAGAGAATTCCAGCCGACATCAATACTAAAAGCGGTTTCAAATTTTCAGTTGTGTTTTAGGTAGGTCGATGATTATTTTTTATTAATTTAAAAAAAAAGCTAACATCATTCGAGGTGATTTCGCTACTTGGTAGATGATTCTGATCTGGCCGGTAAGCTAGTCTACTATAATGATGTGCGCACTTACCTCAATCTGCCCCTGGCGAGCATAGCTGGGGTGGTTCTTAAGGATCTTGATGGCGACTATTTCATTGGTGCCCTTCTTCCAGCATTTCACCACCTGCCCGAACGTGCCTCGCCCGAGGAACTCCAACACCTCGTACCTGAGAATACATTACATAGATACATTATTATTTGAGAAGTGATGGTAGCTAAGTAAAGACAATTCCCCGCATTCAAGAGAGGTTGATTTAAATCAGAACAAAATTACGGATATCTGCGTCTTCAATCAAAGACGCGTTGGGAAATACTAGCTTAAACAATTGTGGCAGCCAAACCTTTTCCACTCTATCGAGGTCTTCAATTATTATTAAATCACCCGACATTCCTTATTTCAACACATGTTATTAATGGACGTAATCTGTATGAAGTAGATACGCCGATTGTAGCACGAAATGTGAGATATAGTATCTCCACAATTTATAAGACTGCCTGGGCACTGGAGCGGAGCGAGGTAGCAGAAAGCCAAACGAGTTGAACATTCACCAAAAGGAAAATGTCCACTGAAGGGAAGCGAAGAATTTATGCAATAGGCTAGATGACTAAATAATTATGTTTAGTACCGTCAGTTAAATTATAAAAAATATTGAACACGTATTTTTTTATTTATTCTTTAAATGACGAAGATACAATGCATTTTAGTTGCGCGTGACATCACGCTATCGTACAATTTTTACAAAATAGTGACTTGGCGTGAGCCCCCCCTCAAAAACTTGATGCTCTTTATCTTTGTGATTTTTTGGTCATTTGATGAAGCAAAAATATGTGTCTAGTATTTTTGTATAATCTAACTGACGGACTACATAGAATTATAGTTTTTGAATGCAGTCATCATCCCTATTCTATTGGTGAATTTTTAACTCGCTCACCGCATCGCTTCCTCTCTTCTGGTAGACTCACCTATTGGACGAGGAGTAGAGCACCTCATGCTGCACCAACTGGTAGTCGCCATCGCCACCGCAGCCGGAGCCTGGCGTTGCAAGGGAAGCCAAGTCGCACCGCAGGGAGAAGCCGCGACCGCATGCATGTATGGGACATACGAAATGACGCTCATTAGATTATGTCGCCAATGACAACAAGGGTATACAACCAGGGTCCGACTGGTCATAGAGATAGGGTGGTCGCCATTACCAAGCTTAAGAAGGCCTCTGTTGGCAGGCCAAAAATCACGCTTTAGTAGATTATGCCTTATAATACGCCGGGTACAGTTAGGTCATACAGGGTGATAGCAGCCTGACCTCGACCAGCAAAAACCTTATAAGCCTGAAATAACAACGATGAAGAGCCAATATCTTTTAAATAATATATATTATATATTTAAATAAGCTATTGGATATTGGTGCATCGACGTCGGCGAATACCTCTGTATCTCATTTTAAAGAAAGTGGTTTAAGCTTTGGTATTACGGAAAACAGAATCAACGATTGTACTAAAACACGATTTAAGGCTAAGAATTCGAGTTTAATAAATTTTAATAATTTCAAAGTTTTTTAAATAATTTATAATACAGGGTATACAGGGTAAACAATTTTTTTAAGTTAAAGCAATATTTGAAAATTTATATATTGCTTACTTAAAAGCATTCTGTAAAAACGATTCAAATGAATCAATAGTACACCGATATAATAAAGGTTACTCCAAAATTAAGCGTGCTGACATTTGGTATTGAAAACAACGGGTATGTGGAATGAAATATCACGTCTCAACGTTGATGCGCATATGGTTAAAGTTCCCACAAGTCAACCAATTGTTTGCTAATAATGACCTTTTAATTAAGGATGTTGCAGACATCTGCTATGATATATTGCAACAGTACAAATGTTGCCACCATGCACAAACAATTCCATAGCATAATGCCTTCAAAGTAACATCATGTTCAAGACATTATTCCATTAATCATGTTTAATTAAATGTGAAGTACGATTTGCAATAACTTTCAAATCATTAAATATTTATTCATTTGATTAAGGCACACCGTGACGTCATAGGTTTAACTTGCCATACAAGATCTACAAACTCATTGCGATTTAACAGTTCGTAAGAATCCATACATTTATTAGAACAGGTTAGACGTTATGGGGTTTTGGGTATGTGATTGTGTAGGCGACGAGCTTGCCACTTGTCACTACTTTTTCACAATTTTCCATCTGACCCAGCTCATAGTCCCGTGTTGATCTGGGACTTAAAAAGAATGCGCCAACTGTTTCTCACCTACCATGTCGCAAAACTAACTAATGGACTAATGGTTTATCGGGTTTTGGGTATGTGATTGTGTAGGCGACAAGCTAGCCACTTGTCACTACGTTTTCACAATTTTCCATCTGACCCAGCCCAGTTTTATTTTGGCTGAATGTGGTTAAAGGGCCCTGCTGACCCTTTGACTCTGCCTACCCCTTTGGAGATTATGGGTGTAATGTTATGTTATGTATGTAGACGTTAAGCAACAATCTTAATACTAATATTGATTTAATTCAACTAAATATCTACCATCAAGATTTAGTTTCGGGGTCGAAACGGATTTCAACAGGAAATTAAGAATCGGGACAATACGCTAGAAAATGTCTTAAACTGTTGTCTTCATTCGTTTGTGTGGTGAAGTGTTAGAAGTTTTTTTATCATACTGTTGGTGTTGTATTTTGAGGACGCGTACCTCCAAATAACTTAAAGGAAATATGAACATCAGAACGTGAAGCGTGATTCAATACCGGTTTTAATCTCTTCCACCTGTCACACACTCGATCGCGGAGAGGGAAGTGTTCGTCGGACAAACGCAGTGCATGAAAGTTCAAACAAACTACAGGTTGGTTCTCAAAACACCCACGCTCTTAGCATTGTTACCTCCTGTCAGAATGGTTGAATTTTTATACAACATTCCAATCATCCAGAGCCTAGCAACTGTAGGCAGATTTACAGTATAAAAAGCAAGCGGAAGTCATTTACAAGTCTTAACTTAAGTGTATTATTTGAATTATCTTTGACTGTAAACCAATAAAAAAAAAGTTGTTAGTTTTGCAGTAGGAAATTAACGGGAGAAAGTGTTAACCTCATTCGCAAATATAAAGCACTGCTTTCGAAAAAAGCCAATAATAGCCTCGATACATTTAATTGAGGATTACAATCAAAGATTATCCGCTGTCGTTACGAAAAACTACGCTTACAGTTGACAAGCTCTGTTTCCAGTTTTCAAAAAGCACTCTACAAGAACCAATTATATTTTTATAAATATTACTGACGCATCCAATATAAGTTAGCGTGTGCAGTGATGTGAATGTGAGTAGGTGAGCATGTTTAGAATTGTTTTAGAATTAGCTAAGAGAATAAATCTAAAACTCGGCGGGTTGTTTTATTGCAATATCTTTTTAAATACGATTAAGAAAGATATAAATTTTTATAGCACACGCAAAAAGTTGTCCAAAATAGAGTAAATATGTGACGATAAATTACAAATTATAATAATATTACACATACAATAAATTATTATGGCGCCAGTTAGAGCTACTAGAGATATCAAGATATCTTGGCGATACACATGTTTTTCCCCACAATAATGTATTACGTATGTATGTATGTATAAGTATGTTTGTGTGGGCGTGTGTCTGTGTGAATGTATGTAATGTGCTCTGTCGAATGTGTCATTCGGTGCAGTGTACGTTAAACGTTATAAGGAGGTAACAATATGGTTGACATTACGTTTGTGGTTACCTTGCGGCTGGGGCGGGTGGTTGGCCCCGCCCGCCGCCAGCTGCTTGCTGTGGGCCGTCGTCGTTGCGGCCTGGGGTGCCGTCTTGTGCCGCGCGCCCGCCGCGCCGCTCGGGACCGCAGCCCGACGCTGATCGCTGCTATCTCCGACACTGCGAGACAAATAACGATAATATTTTAATGATTTGTTCATGTTCAGAGTAAAGCAACGCTAGTATATTACTTGCTACATAGTACAGGTGGGGGCCTAGGTGCTACTGCACTAGGATAGTTAAGCTCAGTGGGTTCAATCTCGGAAAGGATGATATAATCATCATAGAATCGGGAAAGCTATAAATACAATGCGTAACGCAAGTATGTACTTAGTGTATATGTACCATAATAGCATAATGATAGGGCTAGTACCAAAATACCCCTTCCAGCAGTTAGGGCATATGAACCGAATATAATAACTACATATTCAGAAAATATTGCTTTTATAAAACATCAGAGCGGTGGTAGCTCAATGGTAAGGACACGCGCCTCTTAACCGAGGAGTGCGGGTTCAAACCCGGCACGTACCTCTGGATTTTTCAAATCTTTGTACGTATTTATACCACTAGCTCGGCGGTGAGGGAAAACATCGTGATGAAACCTACAAATTCAAACAACTTTGGATTTGTAACCATGATTCAAAAATTGTTTGGTTCCCCTATCTTAGAGTTACGAAGGTCAGATCGGCAGTCGCTTCAATGTAATAACCAGACTCGCTAAATCCTGGATCATGGCCAAGCGGACCCCGTCTTAACACGGGACATAACGCTAGGAAGATAATGTTCATTTTGTTGAGAGCAACATAAAGCTTGAGTGGGTTTATTTTGGGCGCTATTAATTAGTATTGATCATCATCGTCAAATTCTATTTCTTAATGATTTTTAACCGACTTCAAAAAAAAGGAGGAGGTTCTCAATTCGACTGATTTTTTTTTTATAAGGAACAAGAATGCCTAATACAGTTCTAAGAAATAATTATGATTTTAATTACTTATTCAATTTTCAAATGTCACGAAGGACACATTTGCTGTCCTGAATATTACACAGACAAGACAATAACAAAACTTTTAAAAGGCTTAAACGATTATAGCAGTTTTTTTTTATTAATGAGAATACCTACAACTTTTTAAAACACCATGGAACCAAACTATAAAGCTAATAAATAAACCTCTTCAATATATCATATTTTAACCTATCCGTTAAAAGCGACATATAACGTCTGGGACATGTCGCTGGAAGTTATTAACGAACGATAAACGAAGCCACAGGAATGTCTGTTACACTACGAGTATAATATTCACCTCAACACCGAGCACACGTGTTATTTTTAACGGTATATAGTAAACACATGTATATCTCAATCTGGAGTAAATATTCATTAACCCTAATGATGTCTAGTACTTGATAAGATAAGGACTTTTGTAAGAAATGTAGGTATGTAGTTCGTTGACCCCCTTAGCCCTGTTCAGACCGGCGATAGACCGCTACTGGAGCGACGAAAATACTGAAGCTACATGGTAACTTTTACGACAAACATAAAGATAATGATGTAGTCTAAAAATAGCACGGCAGGGTTTTACTACCGCGGAAATCCATTCACTTTTAAATTAAATGAAGCCCTTTGAGGTACGATAGCGACGGATTAGCTGATATGCTGTTATCAATTCAATATTCATCAAGTGGAGTTATTGAGTTTCTGTTAATTTATATGGGCTTTCGATGGAGACGATAATAAATCACACTTTTAAACAGCCATGAAACTTGATTACACACGAGGCTCGGCATTGCCGAGAGGGAAGACAACGATAAAAGTTGAAAAGAGAGAATCATTTATAAAGATGGCTTCAAAAATAAAAGAGTCATTCTTTCCTTTCGTAAAATCCCACTGGCTAGACATAAATAGCATGTTAGAAATAATAATGACGTTCTTTATTTAAATCAGTCAGCAGTAACAGATAATGAATACAAAAAATTATAGGAATTCAATAAGACAAACAATCTCCTATTAAATCCTGCCGACGCCTGAGCAGTGGTGTCCTCAAACAATAGGCTACTTTCTCTTTATTCAAATGCATCAATTGTGCGTTTGCTTCAATTGTAAAGGGATTCGAAGAGATAATATTTTGTTAAAGATAAAAAGGAAAGGACAGAATGATTAACAAACAATAAAACAAAACTATTTATCTTAAAGTGGAAACAATGTCAAAAGTAGTTTTACGAGGGTTTTACGAGAAAACAAAAGAATAGAAATAGGATTAAATGTTAAGACAAAGAAAAATAGAATCAAGTCGGTGTTAATACCGATTAGTTACCAAAGGATAAACACAAATCTGATTAGTGAAAAGCCAGTGCATTATTTCCAAAAATAAATAACACGACTCCAATTTTTACAAATATGTATCTGACAGATTCAAATTGAATATAGTTCATACAAAAATATTGTACTTATATGAAAGAGGAATCCTACCTGTCAATTGGACATTTCTGTGATTAATAGATATGTTTTGAATAATAGTCACCGTATTTTTTAAAATAAAAACAGAAATCACCGCACTTGCGAGCGCTATGCAGCCAGAGCGTGAACAAAAAAAAATTTTTTTGCCCGCGCAGTCGCCGGCACACCTGCACCGCTATTACCACAAAAAGTTTTAACACTGGAATTACCAATTCCATTTTGAAACGGAAAGATAAAAGAATTTTCGGAATGATTGCCCGATACCTACTTCGTTCGGTGTGTCGTTTTATGCCATTCAAAGGATATAGGGATTTCGCTGGAGCTATATATGCACATCAAATTATTTTACTAGAACCTACATATATTGTAAACAACGCGACGTTCCTAGTTGTATACCACCAAGAGTATAGCAAAGAAAAAGTTAAGTTTGGCAAATATCTCAATGATATAATCGTATCATTATGAATTAACTTACGTGTGATCAAGATCAAGATCAAATTCATCGTCGTCGTAATCGTCTTCGCATTCGAATTTAAGCCTAGGTATGGACAGATCCATTTTATTAAATCTACACACGCACTGCTCTTTATACACTATAATACACTGTACACAATTTCACTTATATCATAAATTGTCTAGGATCACTGTATTTATTTTTAATCTGCATTTGAATTTTGTAACGCGTACGCTGCGTGTGCGCATCTCTCGAGGGTTGAGGGGTACACTGACGCCGGCTAGGGCCGCATGGGGTAGGCGAAGGGAGGGGCCCGCAGGTAACGAGGGGTCGCTTAAGCCCCGAATTCCCCGTATTGTGCGCGGGCCCATTGAGTGCTAGAAAAAAGACTCGGTGCGCATGGCCGCGTTCACGTTTGTTTGTGTTCAGTGTGGGAACGCAATGCTACTGCTAGGTACCTAGTAAACATTGTTAGACACGCTCAGTACTTTGCAAATAAACTAAGGATAAAAAGCTATGAGTTTCCAATAGCTGATGGATAAATACTTTGAAATGTTTAGTTTGCTATTATTAATATGTTTTTAATTAAAAGTTGAATTCATCTTCCTATCAGTGTATAGAGATAATAACTATAGAATTTTATTACTAGGAAAATTTTAATATACAAAAATTAGAAACACGGGACAAATATTATTTTTAAAAGATCGCTACAAAAATATTATAATGGTATCTCGAAAACTCACGAAGTTACAAGCTTTTAGTATTGCCTCGTCCTCCGGCGAACGTTTTGAGCTTATTGTAGCGTTTGCGCTTATTACTACTGGGGCTAAACGACCTTGTAACAGGCGATATGCACGCGTCATACAGTTTTTAAAAGAATGTATTTTTACTTAAGCTTTTGCAAATATTTGATCAAAATTTAACATGGTTTAAAAACTATTACAATCGATTCTATTAAGGATTCTGTACAGTTTCTGTACAGATAGGTTAGTTTATATAAATATAAACTAAAAATAATGTTGTATATTTCGATGAATAGGCAAAAATAAACTTAGTTTAATCTATGCAAGTATGCACTTCAATGTCTATAGATAGCCGGACAACCAGCTCAACACGAGTCTTGTTGACGCCGTCCCTGGCTGATTGGTCGCGTGCAGGCCCAGCGAGGGAGACGCTCTGACGTCTGCGACATTCGCACAGTGTACCTAACCTACATGTGTGTACACATCCTGCAGCCACTTGGGTATTTATGTACGCGTGCGATAACACTGCTCTAAGAAATGTTTATAATGTTCTTTTTGCACGCGAAGATGAT
The DNA here is from genome assembly GCA_951394215.1 of Glyphodes perspectalis. NCBI lineage: Eukaryota > Metazoa > Arthropoda > Insecta > Lepidoptera > Crambidae > Glyphodes > Glyphodes perspectalis. The sequence goes on from OX596218.1 coordinate 4,749,585, forward strand.
GTATCGATCGAGGGATTGAACGATATAAAGTACCTCATATAGAAAGGCTCATTCATATTAAATCCATATGTGTCCTTATAATAGCAGTCCGAGCATACACCCCTGAGGTACTCCAGTCATCTGATCACGATTTTCGATGAATAAACAAGACAAGAACTTTAGTGACTAATATTTTATAGCTAACAGTAATAATAATTTCTGACAAGATGTCGTTTAACACATACCTATTATTTTTTAAATTACGGATTTATTACAATGTCGACTTAGATATATTAATACCGCCAGAAACATAACTACATATATTCAATAAAAAGAAGAAAAGAAAGCATAATCTTTTCTATAAACATATGGACCCATGTACAACCTTTTATAAATGTATTTGATGATTTTATAACTTGTGTCTATTAATGGCATAATATGGATTTCTGAAAACGAATAGCCTAATTGCCTTCCCAATTTATAGATAGGTAAACCAAACTTAAAGAAGTATTCGAAATTGGCTATGAGGATGATGATTAGTGTTAGATGCTTATCTTCCGCTATGCCGGGTATTCAGCGCCTAAGACTAAATAAGTAAGATCTAATTGACACAATAATATACCACATCCCACCAGGAATGTAGATGTTTTTTAACTATTTGAATCCATCATCACACATTGAGCAGAATGAGGGGTAAACAATTGCCAGCGCACTTTAACCGTGGCGTTCTTAGATGATGACGATGACAATGATGATGATGATGATGATTGAGTTAGAACAACGAAGGTTAGGTCGACACTCACGTCGCGTCGCGGCAGCAGGGTCTTGCACAGTGCACGGGTGGAGCGGGCGGGGGCGCGGGCGGCGGGGACCGCTCCGCATCGCACGCGCGACTCGGCACGGCGGGCGCGCCGCAGCAGGCCGGCCCGGCGCCTGACCAGCACTTGCTCTGTGGACAACCGACATGTACGATTAATATTTATGTATCTGTTAACATCAAATAATATTTCAACTCCATGATACCATACGAGTAGTGCTGTACTATTTGTGAGAGCCCGGGAATCCTTAAACCTTTAATTTCAACCGAACTACCGGGTTGTGGCGTACTATTAGATACTAGCTGTGTCCGCGGTTTCATCCCCGTTTATGGTTAATGTTATATATTATATAGCCTTCCTCGATAAATGGGCTATTTAACACTGAAATATTTTTTCTTATCGGACTAGTAGTTCCTGAGATTAGCGCGTTCAAGCAAACAAACATACTTTTTATCTTTATAATATATTAGTATATAGATTTCAATCCTAAACTTAGTCAACAACTGTTCTTGTTTAACTTGTTGATTCAAATTATGTTAATTATACGCAGTATGATGTCTCTACAGATTAAATTTTTGGTAATGATTATGTTTAACCCTTGATTACAAGTAAAAAAAACTACACCAACAACCATGACGCAAGCGTGAAAACTATAGTTATACTAGTAATGTGGCGGGTAGAAGCACCATTAAGCGACGATACATACATTTCATTGTTCAGTTTGTGTGTCCTGCGAAGTGATGTGTTAAATTTTAACATTACTGTAAAGCAAAATACCTAATGATGTATTCCTTATGTTCCGTATGTTATGTACCAACGGAATGTAATTGCTAACAAATAATGTTTCTCATGTAAGTGATTTTGCAAATCGTATGAGAAAATAAGATCTTTAAACCGGAATAACGCTACTACTAATACATATGTATAAGTACGTCGCATTAACAAGTGACCACAACAGAGACGTCCGGCCACGGAGCCGGTCCGACCACGGATCGAGTTGGGGAGAGATCTAGTGCTCTATTCATAGAATAATTTTATTCATAATAGTCGCAAGAACCGACTACGTACCGTATGATAGTTTCAGTTTAGAATGTTAGGCAATCAATAACGAATTCAACAAGTGCTTCAGTAAAATAAAGTAAAAAATTATTGTAAAAGTAGATTCATTACTACCTGAATATACTAGGCACCGGAGTAGAATCGACAGCCAAATATGATCATCATCTTCCTAGCGTTATGTCCCGTGCTTAGACGATGATCCAGGATTTAGCGAGTCTGGTAATTACATTGAAGCGACTGCCGATCTGACCTTCGTAACCCTAAGATAGGGGACCCAGACAATTTTTGGATCATGGTTACAAATCCAAAGTTGTTAGAATTTGCAGGTTTCATCACGATGTTTTCCCTCACCGTCGAGCTAGTGGTATAAAAACGTACATTGATTTGAAAAATCTATAAGTACGTGCCCGGGTTTGAACCCGCACACCTCGGTTAAGAGGCGCGTGTCCTTACCATTGAGCTACCACCGCTCTTGGTGACAGCAAAATATGATGTAGTATATTCATAACTCGACATAAGACAACAAAAATACGATTCATCAAAACAAATTAATATAAACAACACTTAAGTACATTGATGTCAAACGGTCATTACTTTCGACGAACGCGGCCAAAATGGTGTAATTGTTTAGTAAACAGAAATCATTACAGAGAAATGAAACACAAAGACCTCATTAAAAGTGAAAAGTAAAGAGAATTTTACAATAATAACATTTTCGTAATTAGCCACAGACTGTTCAAAGTGCGTTAATGGACAGAAATATTCTTAATGAAAGCGAAAAATTGTTTACAACGACGCTAATGACAATATCAATATATGACTGTCGTAATTACGAACTACGCATATTTGGCAATACGATGAGGAAAGTTATTTAACTAATGAGCTCTTTGATATTGATAAGTCTTTATTCGATAAATTATAGCAAATATTAATGCAATTTGTATCAATTATTTAATAAAATAATTGTGTAAATAAATACAACTTTTTTTTTTTTTTAATTTAGCCATTTAAATCCCACTGCTGGGCAAAGGCCTCCCCCTGTGACCGCCACTCCTCTCTGCACTGTGCCACTTCTTCCCACTTTGGCAAGAAATTTGCGAGATCATCCCGCCATCTACGCCTTGGACGGCCGCGTCTTCGGTGTCCATCATGTGGAATCCAGTTCGTGACTATTTTCGTCCACCGGTCCGGCTCCATGCGACATACGTGACTCCACTCCACTTTAACTTTGCGGTTACAGCTCCAACATCCGCGATCTGAGTGTTTGAGCGCAACGTGGTGTTTCTGATTCTGTCGGAGATTTTAACATCTAATATGCTGCGCTCCATTGCTCTTTGGCAAACCTTGAGTTTGGACTTCTGCTTTTCAGTCAAAGACCAGGTTTGCGCACCATAAGTAAGGATTGGCAGGATACACATGTCGACGAGCCTACGTTTCAGCGTGAGAGGCAGATCTCCCATCATAAAAGCCTTCATAGACCAGAAACTTCTCCAGGCGTTGTCGATCCGACGATCGATTTCCTTGTCCTGCCTGTTTTCGAAGGAAATTATCTGGCCTAAATAAGTATATTCGTCGACATACTGTGAAGTAAGTATGAAGTATAATTTAAAAAAAAATGGCATCAGATAGAAACATAACAAAGATTTTAACTACGCTAATGCACAAATACATGGAATTTTACAATAACCAATAGATCGGTTTAATAAATCATTATAATCCGAACGGCTATTTCAGCTCGCATAATAATTAAACAACGCTACTGTTAACTAATTAGTGTGAGAAGGTTTCTATTTTCGTAATCTGCAATCAATGAGGTTATTTTCATCAATTGTAGTGTTTATGATAGAAACGCAAGTCTATTTAGTATTGATGCAACATTATATTTGAATCTGTTAAATTCTATTGGATTATGTAAAGGACTGACATTGGTACAATTATACTATATTTCACTAGCGTTTGGAATCATGCCCGAATTTGGTCTGTTACAGAGTCGTTATCTTATGTATGTCAGTAGTTATTGAGGCTATTTCATTACAAACATGTAAACATAGAAATATTTTATCTTAATAATACTAGTGTAGATGTAAGTAGATCCTTTTTTGTAAGCTATGTAATCAATTTTACAACGTACAATAAAAGACGACATAACTCGTCTTATTTATGGGCACATCCATTCCGCTTTTTTTGTTGTAGTAAAAGAATGTCGGTAATTTTCTTTTATTATAAAAAATAAAGGTTTGATAACAACAAAGTTATAAACGCTAGCAGGCAAAAACCTAAAAACGAAAAATGGAGGAGATGGTGACAGATAAAAATTGAATTTATTTAGGTGAAACTACGTCTCATAGTTAATGAGCAATGCGATAGACGCAAACGCGGACACTAATGTGGCCCGCGCACGCGACCCTCGCGCCGAACGTGCGCCTGCGCATTCTGCAATTTCTAGGAAGCATGGAAACACTTCCTGCGGCCTTCCTAGCAGATATTACCCGATACAGATTGCCGCAGCGAATACAATAGATAGATGAGCAATTATACGGCAATCTTATTAACATGTTAATTTTCTGCGAAGCGTGAAATTTCATTTTACGGTAGGAAGTAAAATTGTGATAATTTTGCGATAGTTTTATCATTAATTGACGTTGGCATAAATATGTGGTACTTGACTAAATACTTAATCCAGTTTCAGAAATGTTAAAATAATTCATGATACAATATTCATCAAAGTCACTTGCCATAGTATAATTAATGAAATGAACAAACATCGTACAATCCACTTCAATTGATCATTATATTTCCTCTAGAACCACTCTATTCTAGGTCGAAAATATCTACCAAATAAATATCTTTTAAAGTAAAACATAGATATCCGAATATAACCTTATTCAATAATAAATTTATAATTATTGACGATATTCCGACCAGAAATAAAACAAGTGAATCTATTAGTATATCAGTTACGTTCACTTGGCCACGGCAGTTGCTAAGTGGAAGAGTCACGTGTGCACATCGATCGCGTTGATTGCAATTGCATTATAGATTAAATAGGGAATGACGAATGGAAGCACCTGGCCAGTGTGCTGACAGTTTAATGAATACTCTTTGATGTGCACGTGAGGTGTGCGACGTTATCTTTTAATTGTAATGTTTTATATTTCACTAATATAAACGTAAATATATTTTTGATTTATTATAACATCACGCCTATATAACTAAAACCCGATATAACTGGGCTGGTTTAGAAGAAAAATTGCGAAAAAGTTGTGACAAGTGGCTAGCTCGTACATACCCAAAATCCGATAAGTATATCATTAGTCGCCTTTAAGAAATGCTAGACAAGGTACACAGTTAGCACATTATTTTTAAGTTCCAAACCAACATGGGACAATGATATGAACTAATAATACTAACACATCAAATTAGTAAAACGCTTCGTAAAAGTCACAAATTATATTGCAATCCTGATCATCATTAACTAACTAACTAAAGTTCACGCCACTTCCCTAGCGGGGTAGTCATATTCTAAACTAAATGGTTTTCTGATAATCATATCATGGTAAAAAACAACTAATAATTATTGTTTATTACCCAACCCTTCGCAGTAAAATTAATTGCTCTTATTATTTAATCGTCTCCAGATGGCTAGATCCAATAAGTTAATAAGAGAAGGCTAATAACAAATTTTATACTTAACAGCCTAATTAAAAATGGTTGACGCATTGGCTAACGGCTAAATGCAGATGAGACAAGAATTCGCATCGGGTTAGCGTTTGTCAATTTAAATTAGCAAAACACAAACGCTTAAGTTATGTTGGTAATGCTGAAATTATAATTTTTATTTAGATTTCATTAAAGTAATCTCATTTTAAATATGCAAAGCGATCGATCGTACAAACGCGTGCAAAAAATATGACTCGCAACACAATCGTTTATGCTGATGCAGGCAAATAACAGGCATTCGTTTATACATATGATGTGTTTAGAAGCATAAATGTTTCTTGCTAAGTGGATTCGCGGCAACAGAATCATTATTATAAAAGAAAACTCAAGATACACAATCAGGATATCATCAGCAAGATCATTTCTAATCAATCAAACAGCTGACTTGAAATACGATTATCAAAAACTATATTATAATAAGTACAGCATTATGTCATGCGTGTTTGGTTGAATACGCTTAAATTAACGTTTGTATTTAAGTTTATGTAGCAACTGTAGCTACGTGTGATCTTGTGAGAATTTTAAGTATTTGTATGGACTGCGCATCTTGAGATGTTTATATCAATGTTCCAAAAGCGTGCGCGTTAAGTATTTGTCCTGGCAGTCTCCGCGGCGCAGGCGCAATAAGCGCTACGCTATTGGCGACTTTCAGTTTTGCTGTTGCGTCTTGGAATCTGCCCATTGCGATGGCGCTAAGGACAGCTAGTATTGACGCATATTGCACATACAAGCATATGTAGTAAGTTGCAGCAAAATAAAAATTGCACTAAATACTTATACTCTATAAAAAAAAAATTATTACCTTATAATAAAATCTTCAAAACTTTAATAGAAACTTAAACATTTACATAAATACCACGTGTGTTGACACTAGGCAATACGTGCATCATGCACATAATTTAGTTATAAACCTTACAATAGCGATTGTAACATGTTTTAATGTCTTACCATAGACAGCCACAATGTGTATCCATAGTAATAAGACAAGCTTTTGATCAAATATGTAGAATCAAACTTAGGGTCAGTGCCCATGTACAGACTGAAGGCCACTACCTGTCTATTATCCTTAAATAAACATGAGTACCTGTCTCAAACAACGTATAGATATCTCGTAAAGATCAATAAACAGCTAAAATACTCGGTAACATCGTTACACTTTCACATTATCTCGATACATCAGTGGGCGCCGTAGTCCGGGTGAAGAGCTCTTCAAGTCTTCAGCAAGCGCCGAAAGACCACTTCAGCGATATAATCTGCCCTACGAACTAAGATCGTGTTCAATCTACAGACATGGGCTCAACTTTCAATTTATTATTTATTAAGAGACTATTTTGCGAACATTTGGTTTAACCTTATTTGCAATGATAATATCGTAAATAATTCGTATAATGCTATATCAAATCCAATTAAATAAGCTTCTTCTACACCTTCTTTAACATTTAACATCAAGTATTCTCCCTAAAAACAAAGAGTATTAAATTTTCACAAAACGAATAAGGGTTGCAGATAACACCACAAGACATATACATAATGTACAACATTAAGAATGTACTGCTTAGCAAATAAAATATTCAAAAGTAAGCTCTTACACAATGAGCAAAACTCCCTGTACGAAGCGCTGTAGCATTGAACCAAGCCTTCTACTGAATAACTTAGGCGACCTGACTCAGTCTACGTGGGCTCCGTCCCAGCGCCGTATCCACCACGGACAGCGGCGTGACTCATGACTAATGTTGCCAGGTGTCCCGATATTCAGGGAACTGGTGAATCTTCTCGATTTCGTCTCGGTGTTGTGTGTCGTGTTACGGATATCAGAATCAACAGTGGTATTACAAATATATACTTAAATATTCAATATTAACACCCGGACACAGAACAAACACAAGTATTCATCATACGAATGTTTGTCCTGGGTGGGTATCGAACTCACAACTATTGGCGCATGGGGCAGGGTCACTACCGAATGAGCCAGTTAAAAATACATACTTAATCTGTATTTGGTACGATAATTTTGTCAGGAAACATTTTTTAACTATAGTGTAGGTATTATTTTAGTCATTACTACTGTATCGATTAGAAAACCGATGTCCCGATTTTATTAGCTCCCAAGGGTAGAAAAGTTCCCGGGACTTTCTATCCACGCTGGCAACACTACTCGTGACCGCACGAAAATGTGTCATTATGTGTCCAAATAGTACTGCATTGGCGGGCCCAACTATTCGTATGCTAAATGTTGACGTATTTTTTATTACTTATTGTGGGGCGGGGAGTGATTCACTCGCGTTTGTTGGCGTTACATTACTACACATTCAAGGCTGATTTGTTTTAACGGTCAGATAAGAAAAAACAGTCCAATAAGCTATAATACGGTCGTTTTAAATGTCGTTTCCTACTTTGAAAGTAATAATATGGAATGACGCGATAAAATGACTTGTGCATGGTTCACGGGGCGTTAATTTTAATATGGTAGTTGAAAAGCAGTCATTTTAGAGTTAGGTGTGAGTGCTAGGAATGTCATTTTTAATAAGTAAAACTAACGAAAACTTAATTTCGGTCGCCAAGGAGCAACGTAACAATTTTACCTGTTTCCTTTGCGTGCACTTTTTTAATCTTTTGAATGATAAGACAAGTGTTCAGGTCGCAGAAACTGGAATGTAACTAGCATATAATGGTGTCAAGGATGGTGTCTTCAAATAATTGCATACACACCATGCTACGAATGTGCTAGAAACAAAAGTGCAACTTAATAAAATATGCTCGAATGACTATAAATAAAATATATGTATAAATAAATAGCATGAAGTAGTTATTTGATCTATGATTACAATGACCCAAGTGATGCAACGTTATACTTATGATTCTTATTACCTCAACTTGCACACGAACCAAGTGAAAAAACAATAAATACAAGATAGAGAAATAGATACCGCAATGCATCATTCGGTAACCCAAAAAATGTTTACCACAAACAAAAAATACCCAAACGGAATGATAATATAACTTCTATCGATATTGTTCAGCGTAAATCAAGTAAAAAATAGGTTAACCACAAAAATAACTAAACATAATGATGACGGTGTAAATCACATATAACACAGCCGATAGCATTAGCGAGCTATACGTCTCCTATAGAGACATTATCGCGAAAGTTCCCAGGCAATCTAAAACAACATTAATTTTCTAGCCGGAGCTGTTTCGCCGGGTGCACCTATTCAAAGGCTTTAGCCAGTCCTCCGGTGAGTTCCACTTCCACTCAGTGCCGCCGTCAAATAGCACTCGTATTTTCCAATTTAGAGGATAAACATGTCAGTTCACATTTTCAAATGTATTTACAACCTCTGCACTTCACCAAGATTTCGTTTTCCTAACAAATATTAGTTCAATAAATTAGCGAAGACTCAAATTATAATTAAATGTGTCTGTTATAGTTTTTTCCAATTAAGAATACCCACTTTTTCTGTAACTTCCTAAAATCCCTACGGAAACAAGGCCAATAAAAATATTCTGCAACATATGCTACCGTTATTAGTCATCATCATCAGCCTAATTTAAACTACTTGCTGGAAAGCCGCGAGTCATCCCGATACAACGTCCGATATAACGTCAGCGAGCTAGCTTGACAATAACAATGAAAAATTTAATCAAAACGCCCTCTTATATTACCGGCGCCTTTACTTCGCTCCAGAATTCCCTCCGACAAAGAGCACTTTGCGCGAAGACTCATTTGTTCCGACGAAACTCGACTCAACTGGAGTTACTCAACTTCGGGAGTTGAAGCGTTTGTTTTATTTCGTTCCCGGGGCCGGACGCGAACGAGTCGCGACGACAAATTCTCGTCAGATAACGCTATGGCGACCGAGGTAGCCATAACTAGACTAGCCACCCACCATCTACTAACTCGGCGTACAGAAAGGTCTAGACAAAATAAACGACACACATTCGTTCCCGTTTCTCGCAGGTCTGTTTCTCGGAGAAAGAAAATTGTCAGAATGTATCTTGGAAACTGTGGAAGTGGACAGATTGTGTAAATTATTCCGTAATATTCCCTCTGCCCGTTCCTCTTTACATTTCTGCTTTTAATTAAACAGCGTATTTAGAAATCGTCGTAATGTTCATTCTCCATCAACTTTACTCTTTGTCGTTTAATTTATATTCTTTTGATTCCCTTAGAAAGCGCCTTAATCATTTTTCATCTTCACTGGCTACGGTTTCAATTTCCGACCAAGTTTTGTTGATCTTGTTACTATTCGTCGAAGTTTCCGTTACGAGAACGTGTTCGCCTCAACCGAGAAATTGGATTTATGTCGAAATCCGACATCAATAATCTAATCCACACTCGGCTGCAATGATTTTCGGCAAAAATATCTACGTACTTGCCTCATCTAAACACATTCCGAATTACATTCCCCGTGTAACAACAGATAGGACACAAAACATTGTGTCGTTTTTGCTTGCGTTACACAAACACAAATGGTGGACAAAAACACGGTATCCAGCGTAGCTTACAATATTACTCGTCGCCGTGTCACCGGCAGACTCGGGTCTGTTCACGTCGGCTCCTATGTTGATAAGGGCCCGACTTATGTAAGATTTTCACTCGATTATTCGTCCAACGCATGACAATATTATTCTTTGAAATCGATTGCATCGAAAAACAGAATAGCCCAAAAAATACATATCTGTACATCAATTTAAACTTTTAAAGAGTAGTTGGTTAAAAACTGTATACGGCAACATGTAGTATGTTTTATAGCACGCAAGGTAGGTATATTTATGTCCGTGTACGATGTGGGTCGGTGAGGAGTGACGTCAAGGTGATCGGGCCGCAGTACCTACGCTGTTATTGTTTACCCACACTCGATTATGGAGCGATACATTCACGGAAAGTTACCCTGGGCTATTTTTGATGCTTCAGTAACCAACGCCAAAAAAATTTTCGAGATACCGCATAAAATAGCTGAAGAGTATAGTTAAGAAAATGGCGGTGAGGCGAGGATCGGTTATCGAGGATAGGAGGCAACACCTACGCTTAATTAAGTTCATGTTACGTTAGCGAGTTCGTTGGCTTTAATAGAATGGTTATTTCTACTAGGTCTAACAATATTACGCTACTATATCCAATAATTTTAAAAATACTTTTCAAAGGCAATCCTTTATCCAGAAATTTAAACAGATCAATATCTGTTTAAATATCTGCCTGCGGCTTCCAATTAAGAATTCAATATCTTGTTCGTATGAATAAAGTGAATTCAGTCACAAACACACGCATAATAAACATGCCTGAATTAATATGCAAAACTAAAATACACTTTAATAAGACCGATAACCAATCCAATTCATTCTCAGTCGAATCGTGGACTAGTATAATCTCTGGATGGCCTGTGCACTAGTCGGATAATTACTAATATGCAGAATGCACCTACTACCAATTCAATTACAATTTGACTGGCTCGATGGCGCATTCGGTAGTGACCCTGCCCCATGCGCCAAGAGTTGTGGGTTCGATTCCCACCCAGGACAAACATTCGTATGATGAATACTTGTGTTTGTTCTGTGTCTGGGTGTTAATATCCAATATTTAAGTAATACCACTATTGATTCTGATATCCGTAACACAAGTGCTTAAACTACTTACCTCGGAGTCAGATCAATGTATGTGATGTACTCGGATTTTTTTTTTTATTCCACTTATAACGAAGTGACCGCGACTCGAATTAATCCCGTCTTTATACACTTCTATTTCATAACAAACACGTTTAATGTGGTCGTAAAATTCAAACAATGAAATTAACCTTCAAAAGCCCACCGATGTGTCCGTCATTTTTCATTGTGCTCTAGTCTAGCACGAGGCGCTAATAACATGTGATGAAGTTGTACTCATAAGAACGGTAGCTATTAGCATTTTTATTGTTGGCTCAAGCTTTTTAGAAACAGTCACTATCTTGTGCCATCTAGTGGTGTAGCGTGGGTTCCTGTCCCCAGAGCGGGTTTCAATTAGAGTGTGTGTGGGGAATGTCTTTAAATACTCGGTTTTCCGCCGCCCCACAGGCATGTAACCCAGAACCGATATACTAATAAATCTTTAAAAGTTTAACAGTTATTTTAAATTTACCGCCCCCAACAAGTGCCGCCCAGGGCGGACCGCCCGCCTTGCCCCCACCACGCTAATCCACTGCCCTCATCGTATTTTGGTATTAATTTTTGATTGTTTGAATTGAATTCCGAAAAAAATATATATGCCATCATCGCCTATATTATACTTGTAAAAATATGTTTATCAACACTTTCATACATGATTCATGTTACTATCTTACATGTCCGATTTGACATTGTCTGCACTTTACATTATTTGTAAAACGTAAATTTTCGTCACGTTATCTGAACACGAGAACTAAAACTGTCACCCGGTTATTTCCATGCGCGTTCAATACCGCGCATCGTTAGTCTTAGTCGGTGTAACGCGTTAGACGCTTACAACATAAGGGCACCGGTCCAAAAACGTCCGCCCAGGGATATATTTAAACGGGGATCAGTTTATTCGTCTTATTTAGCCGTAGGCTGTTCCGAGTGAGTCAGCAGCGTCCTGCTGAGATGAAACGCTGAGATTGGTAGATATTAGATTCGTCTTGCGTCATACTCGTCACTTGTTACCAGACAAAGTGCAGCCCACACGCGGAGTGCATTAACCCTAGAGTGCTTCACAAGGACATAGATATTTATTCGCTTTTGCATCGAAACTGAACTGTATCTATTCAACATTATGCACCAATAATTGCGCTTCAATTGAAGTAAGCACATGGAAAATATGACTACTAGTCGTGTACAGGTAATTCCCCAATACTCAAACGAGAGCCAATTTGATTAAGGATAATTTCTAGGTTGTGCAAAAACCTAGCAATGTTGCTTATTCCTTAAATTCTTAGAACCAATAAGTGTTACATTTTTTCCCTATTATTTCTACAAGTCATTATAAATACCTTTGATAAAAATTTCAAAGAAAAAAAAAACGTAGTTATAAACATAATTCCCTAAACCTTACGTAGTCAACATTATTGTTATGTACTAACTACTGCATTATGATGGACGCTGGTAATACTTCTAGCAATGAGATCGCTATGTACAATAATTTACATAACAACATCCTGGTTGAGGTAGTGCTAGTTTCCTTTAAATAACAATGCGGTTGTTTACTTGCTTCATCAATTCTAATAACCTACTAAGGAAGACGTAGATGAGGACAAGAAATAGTCTTTCTATTTCCATGCTTGTACCTACAAAAGTACAAATACTACAAAGCAGTATTAGAAGAAATCCATAAATGGCATCATAAGTTGAGGGGAGGACAGGGTTAAATAAAGTCTGACATCATGTCACAAGGCAGAAGGAGGCGAGTATAAATTTAGTGGTAGTAGAGTATAAATCTCAACAACAATTCATAATGGAAAACTTAAACTCTAATTTAAAATGAGACGTCATACCAAGGGAATAGGGATCATGTAGATGTGACCATGTCGTGTAATTTAATTTATGTATAGTATAACCCTTTTTGAAATACATTTTTAGTAATACATATTTACATACGACTGTGCAAACAAGCCATGATGAATTAATAAACAAATAAAACAATGTTCCATTGACCTTTAAACATAAAGTCAACTCCTCCCGAGTTAATTTCATAAGCAAACAAGCTCGCCCCGCCAATTTATTCATACTGTAACTTATAATTAACAAATTACGAAGCGCTTAACTGAATGCGATAAATATATTTGCGATTGTAATTAGCGAAATATGAACAATCTACGTGGACCGACGACAATATCATTGGATGTGACAGTTGAAATTGAATCTGCATCGTTCTCTATCCATCCTGGCTTGAAATTTTTGATTAAGACCTACATGGGGACTCATACGGGAATGGCATTAAACGGTATAGGCAACTAGTAGTATCTATAGCAGCTGTTCCTAAATTTCAACAATTGTGGAATAATCAATTTATCGCTTTTGTTGTTTTATTTATTGAATGTCGGAGCCTTAAGGAAGTGACACGTTCATAAAAATCCTTAAGTTTCGTGGAGCCCAATCCAAAATTCACTGATCAACTACCTAAAGTCACGACGAAGGAGAGAAATGAGGAAGAAAGAATGGAAAATGTCCGTAAAATATCGATCCTGCCTTAATGAGTATGCAAACGCGCATAGTTTACCAGATATAAAATAAAAAGGACCCCTTGTGTGCAATGCCGCGATAAAACCGAAGACGTATGTTGCGGAGGGCGGATTCTAATCCGCAGCGCGAGTCGCCCCGGCCAGATGACTCAGTCGAGGGAAGCCCGGGTGACGTCACCACAGCGACTCGCGAGCTTTACGAACGTCCATGCGACTACGCGCTCGACGCGAATTGCGCAACGCGATCTATTAAATTAATGATGTTATTTGGGTTCTATTACATTTTAATTGGGAGTGAGGCCGGGGCAATAACGTCACCTAAAGCACTCTTGGCGGTCCCTGTAAACTGAAGCTCCATAAAGGCGAGAAAACCTTGCAGTAGTATAATATACATTATATGTTTTTAATAAGAACCTGAACAGCGTTATTGTACGTTACTTATAATGATCAAAAAGAGAATCTGCTAATATTACATTTAGTAGCTTAGTCGAGTGTTATGATGAATGTAAGATTATATTTATTGTCCGTGCTACGATTCAAGGATCTATTTAGATAAACAAACATTTCTGAACGAAATTAGTGATGAATGAAGCAATTTTTTCTCTACTATTGTATTGAAGGGACACAAGCCGCATCGTTCACGGTCCAAAGGATTCCATGTTTAGAATGTTAGCGATGAACTCGAGGCCATCGGAAGCCGCATCATATCCTTTTTCTTCCGAGACTTTATAGGTATATCTGAGCGGTACGTTCTGAAGGTTTCACTAGAGGAAAAGTTACCTTCCCCGGCCCGTACCCAAGACCCAATTTACGGGCGAGTAATCGACAGCCAGCGGCGGTGAATAATGTATGACCCTCGGATGGATTCAGCCTTTGTTTGCATTTGGTAAGGGTTTGTATTGGAAAGGTATGTCTTTATTATAGAGGACCCCGACTGATTGATGTATCAACATTCAACATAGGGGTCAAACTTATAGGTCTAGATATGAGACGGTGTCCTTTATATATTATCTAGGACGAAAGTTTCTAAAACAAAGTCTTCGACTATGTAGTATACGTTAAGCTCTTACTTGAGAAAAATAAAGTGAAAGTGGACCGTTTATATAAAACGGATAAGTGGATAACAACAATGTTAGAGCTAAAATAAAACGTCTCAGTACCACATAGTTTCATTGCGCAACATAATACCACTATCAACGCTACAGGACATCGCCCGAGGTCGCTCAAGGTCGGAGTAAGGTTACATAAAGCTTTACACAGTAAGTACTTTCACGTAATCAGCAAATTGAGGTACGTATACAAATTATAATATCAGACCATAAATTACATTGCGATATGTAACGAAATATGTTTTCATAATAAATGCCGTTTCACAATTTATCGGAAACCGTTACGAATGAGAAATATAATGTATAGAAAGTAGTAATCATGATTGCTTTTGGCAAGGGATCAAGGATAGTTACATTTAGCTTTCAAACTCCAGAGTTTTTCAACAATGTTATTTTTAACAATGCCATTGACGGTATCGTCAATCATGTAACGATTTCAAGCAGAAGCTATTATGTTTAATTGCACAACATTACCCAATGGACAAACGAAGTTTCTCGTCCAATCAAAATCATTGTTAACTCCTACGCGCATCTGCGCAATACAAGAAATAGCAAGGTAATGAATGGATCGCTATTCGGAATTGATGTTACCAATTTACAGTTGACAATTATTATAATATCATATTAATCCTCCTTGTTTATTCGAATATTAATGTCTTTTAACCTACGAACCTTCAAATACATATAAAAAGCAGTCCATATTTTCTCCCTTCGCTGAAGAATGGAAGAAGAGTTCTGTAATTTCTGAGTTCTGTAATTTTGATTCAATTGATAAAGTCAAGCTACACTTGCTGCAGTTAAACTCTTTATTTATATAGGTTATTTTATTTTATATTTTGGTGTCTGACAAGCCGACTTCATGACATGGTTCAAATGCAAATATGATCTATAAGTACACCTTTGTAAAATATGTTGTTGAAAAGAGTAACTACCGAGTTTCTTGCCGGTGTCTTCTCGGTAGAAGCAACATTCCGAACCGGTGGTAGGTTCATATTATTAGTTGATTTTCCTGTTGAATTGACGATGTATAAGTGTTTGTTTCAAACCTATATAAATAAAGAGTATTTTGACTTTGATTTTGACTAAAGACTGGATGGGTGATTCGAAATTAAAATATCAACGAATACTCAATGATTCAGTTAAACCGCTAGTAGAGCCCGATGATTTGCAAGATTGCAGTCGTTGTTACACAAACGACGTCAGAAGCCACAATGGCGATTTAAAAACACACATTACTAGATTAGCGCTTGATTGAAACATGACTTGCTAATGCGTAAAACCTAAACAATAATCAGAACAAAATTACCCCATAACGAGCACATAACAAATTTACAGTCCATACACAACAATTATGCTGTAAATAATGCAATTTTGGACCATGTTTGTCGAATACTATTTAGCGGCTTTCACAAATATTGATCGTCCAATCAAACTGTTACAGCGCAAGATATCTCTAGGTATTTTTATTAATATAGGCATATTGAACCAGATACGTGCTTGGATAAATGGAGTTCTAAACGGGCAAAGGAAAGTTTGCTATAACGCAACTTATAACTGGAAAGGTCTGAAATACATTATTGTGGTAACATAATCTGACCATTATAAGTAAAGTAAGCACTGGTGAAGTAAGTCCTGTAACCAATGGCGGGATTCTAAACGTTTAGCACCTTTCATACGGCTTCTTGCATACATTCGACTACCTTTATCTTGACTGTAATTTCACTCTTTAACTCTAAAGAAAAAAGAAAGTGCTATCAAGTAAAGACCCATCAATAACAAGGAATCCTGTTGCGTGGTACAATGAAGGTCAAAATCCGCGGAAGCCAAATCAGCCGGCTTCTAGAAAGTACCAGTTAATTTACCCATCCAGCTCGAACTGGTTCAAACTCGCATGGATGTGCATAAATTGGACACATTGGTTGCAGTTAGTTGCGCGCTGCAACTTTGGGACCCTGGCCGATCAACTTTTGCAACTTTACGAGCTAAGTTCGCCGGCTCCGTGTCCAGTAGTTAGTTTAAATTGCCGCTGCTTACGTGGCCGGCTCTGCGTATAATCCCACCATTTGTAGTCTATAGTATTGCATTTGTTAGTTGTTCAAGTAGGTACATTTAGACTTGGGGTTTAGTCAACGGTACGGAAGAGCTCATTGAATATAACAAGTAAGTAAGTAGATAATGTATTCCATAACCCGTGTTTAGATTTTTATTTTGAAGTAAGCTCAACAAATAAGTCACATAGTAAAAACAAACAACTAACTAAACTTTATCTTGTCCGAATTGAAATAATACCTATTTTTACTAAACAAAAAATTCGAACAAGTTGAAATGTACAAACATAATCCTCTCTTTTCTAATCCCTGAATTAGTCTGGTAACGATACGAAACATAAAACACCATGCGTTAACCTCTCAATCCGTCATATCGTATGGTCGTTGTTCTCGGCGCCATTGTCCTGCGGTGTCCCGAACACAAGCGCGCCAACAACCCACAACAGGCCGCGTTTAATTACCGTGACGTTGATTGAATTACACACACAGGCCGCGGATTTTTTGCGTGACAAAATTGGTCGCACGGCGCGTGACTGGGCTGGTACGCGGGCGTTGGTGCGCCCATCGTCACCATTGTCCACCTCGCAATGGGATTATAGACTACATTCAAGAATGGTATTTTATGTCATACGCTTACATTTCAATCGAAAAATTTTTTTTAACCCAGTGATTGACAACCAAATATAAAAAAACGTCTCAATTGGGATGTTTCTAGGGTCTTCACATCGCGCGCGGTTATGACACATCAGCCTCTTATTTATATGTAATTTCATTGACATAAAATTTACTGTTACTCACTATCGCTATGTATCGACTAATATTATGCTAAACACCCGACGCCACAGACCTCACACTCCATGTCATCCGAGATGATCTTTAACAGCTGTCAAAATAAGAATGCGGTATGTATGTTGTAAAACATGACAACGACATCTTGACAATTACCTGCCTAAACAGTAATTGTTTTCGGCGAGTTTCAAATCGAATTGTGTCAAATACTAAACGTGGATGTTGAAGAGTTTGTATATTTGTTATGATAACACATTGAACTATTATTACTAGCGTATGGAACCGACGCAGCTAACAAGTTTTTTGCGCCGTGCGTTGTTGCCGATCGGCAACAACTCGTTTAGTCACTCGCCTACGTTCACGCGTAAGCGCCATGAAATTCACGGCGTTTACGACGTTTTGGTCGCGAGAAAAATGTACTCTATGAGCGATCTAGCGCTGCGTGTTTTATTAGCTTAATTAGACGACAATTTTTAGTTTAAGCGCTGCAAATGCTGAAACGCTCAGTTCATGATTCGTGATAATATTTTTGTTTGACATAGCTTCTCTATACGTAGTAATAATAGCTCAATGTGATAACATTAAGAAAATGTAGGTCACTTTCGATAGAATTTTCATTTCATTTCATAGTTTTATAGACTAACGATTACAGTTTTGTAATTTGATATAAAATATATCATCGAAAGTACAATTTGTACCTGCAAAGTTAACTGTAATATTATTTATGCATGAGTGTTTTTCAGAGAATAGCGTATCCGTGTGGGAATTTTATCAATTACATATAAATCAATTTTGTGATTCATTACGAAAGGGATATAATATATCAGATAATATAAATGATTATACAAGAATTTCCTTGAACAGTCAGGGCCAAATATTCTACTTATTCGTTCATATGTCAACTTCACAACTGCACACACCGCAGCGCTGGTTTGTTCAACACAAACACTGTTACTCAATTTACAGTGTCATAGATGTACATACTGCAACTTGAATTAGTGAATGTGATAAATATGGGATGAAAATCTGAAAAATAAAAATGCTATGTTGATCTGAAACTTAAATAATGTACCAACTGTGTTCCTTGTCTGGCATGTCGTAAGGGCGACTAATAGTGATTGGGCTTTGGGTTTTTGAGTGTATACCCAATGATTAAGTAATATGTCGCCACTTTTTCACAATGTTCCATCTAACTGGGTTGGGTTAGACTTCTATTTTTACTCATAGATTCAAGGACCTCCCTGACCTCTGCCTAAACCTTCGGGAATTGCAAGCGTGACAATACGTATTTAAGCTTGTATAAAAAAATCAAAAGCAATTTTCTTAACACTGCCTCTAATCATTCAGTAGATTGAATTCATTCAACAGCGCAACGCGACGACACTGTGACCTGCACCCGTTAACCCAGGTCGTCCGGTCGTTCTCGAGCCGGCGCCGTAGTCTCACCCGGCGTGCGCGCAACACTAACAAGTTTTTTTTATCTGTGAGAACGCCAGCCATTATCGGCGGGACCGCCCGCCCGCCCGACCTCGCCGCGTTTCTACCATTCTCCACGATCGGTATCGTGCAAACATTGCAAGCTTGTAATCCAAACATGATACGGCGTGGTAATTACACGACACGTCTGAGATGGGAGCCACCGCTATGAGAAAGATCGCACCTTTCTTTAGCATTCAAGCAATTTTATCTGCTACTTATCTTTTATTTCTCCGTGTCCATTCTGTTAACTTTGTTGTAGAGAATTTTACTTGCAAAAACATTCGTCGAGATGCACTTACCGTTAGTAATCGCACAGGTTTTACCGTTAGCTACAACACCGGTATCCGAAAAAAAGAGATATTCAAGTGCCTAAATATCGAATTGAAATAAAACTTCAAAACGGGAAACTGGCTATTAACAAAATTGGTTGTAAAAAGTTTACATTCTATCTGACTTTAAAAAGAAGGTCTTTAGCGCACCCGTATTGTATAAAACATTGTCGTCAATAACGACCTTAACCGTTTATGATAAGGCTAGGTTATTCACGCCGGTGACTGATACGAGAGAGTACATTCGTAATACTGTGCCCGCACGTATTTATTGGTGCGTATCGGCGAATCTAATCTTTTCAATCGGCAAACGTGAACGGCTTTGTTACACATTTACAGGGTGTGCTGGCCGGTGGTTGCCGAGCCCACAGGACGGCCGTAAAGCAGCAAATCACTCGACCAAGCCGTAACGTTGTTTATTTACCTCCCGGGTGTGCGCAGATATACTTCCATCTCCACTGAAACGCTCGCTTGAGCTGTGCAACTGAATTGCCGAATTTAGATCCCGGAAAATGTATGATATAAATGTGTAATCTAAATATAAATGAAATCTATTTATAATATCTCTATAAGCCACATAAGGGCAGAACAATCAGACTTATCGCAGTGGAGGATATCGGCAAGTATGATGATGATGATAATAATATAATTAATTATTATTTCCAATGTACCAATATTTAAAAGTCATAAAAACCGCTTTGATCGAACCAGTTTTTGTATCTTAACTAAAATTCGTCAAATATGCAGAACTCCTAATGATAAGACTCTTATAGATCTGATCTTAAAAACATCACCGATACACCAATATATACGGTTCCTGTTGAAATTTCTACACGAACTTTACAAGTTTGAGTAGGTAAATATTACAGAAGTTTACGATTTAGTCCGCTTGTGACCACGGTCGTTGCAACACGGCCACGTCTTGTCGTGAAACGTCAAGCTGTAAGTACTCATGTACTACATAATGCATATCGCGTTTAGTTCCCTCAGTATTATTTCCAGTGATTACAGAAGTTGTCAACAACAAAACCTAAGCATGGAATCGTCATAGAGCCAAGTTTAGCTAATCTGTGACAATACTCTATTTCACGTCAACGTCTTTGATAAAC
Source organism: Glyphodes perspectalis (assembly GCA_951394215.1). NCBI lineage: Eukaryota > Metazoa > Arthropoda > Insecta > Lepidoptera > Crambidae > Glyphodes > Glyphodes perspectalis. Next base: position 4,770,189 of record OX596218.1, read on the forward strand.
CTCAATTGGTTTGCACGCAATAGGGATGATGACTGCATTAAAAAAATATAATTCTATTTAGTCCGTCAGTTAGATTATACATAAATACTAGACACATATTTTTCGCTTTATCAAATTAACAAAAAATCACAAAGATAATGAGCATCATAGTTTTAGAGTGGGGGCTTGCGACGTCACTATTTAGTAAAAATTGTACGAAAGTGTGACGTCACGCGCAACTTGAATGCATTGTATCTTCGTCAATGTTTGTTTGACAAATAAATAAAAAAATACGTGTTCAATATTTTTTTATAATCTAACTGACGGACTATACAGAATTTTTTAGTCATCTAACCTATTGAATACCCTAGATCGAACATACAGCGTTTTATTCTTCACATTCTCAAAATTAACAGCCAATCCTATATCCTATTTAACACTATTCAAAAGGCTACATATATGGCCTATGGCCCATTAGAGATTTAGCAATGAACTTTCCGCGAGCCGCCCAACGCGATCGAACGAACGTTCTTGTAGAACAATAAACGTACTTACTAGCTATTTATGTTTAGAACTATAGCAACTGACTCATAACAAATTGCCGACTATTGTACTCAAGACAATATACAGCGTATGTATGGCGTGATCAGAATTCGTTCTGTACAGCCGTGTAGGGCGTTCAAATTTGACTTTAATGGCTAAATAAAGAGGGACATGTTATGACAATATTTTTTTACTCAAATAATAAGTCGGAGAGTTTCAAGTTGACGCGTATATTTCGTTAGGAACGTGGGAACTTAAAAAAACTGTAAAACTTTGTCAAATACTTCTTGTTTTTTCATACAATGAAATGTATTTATAAAATAAAGTAATCGGAAAAGTTCTCAAATTTACAAATATAAAAAAAAATTACGTGTTTTTTCCACGTCATTGATGTAAAACTGACTTACTAACCAGTTACACCAAGTAGGTTAGTCTAAATTAGTATTTACGGTGTAACTGGTTAGTAAGTCAGTTTTAGGTTAGTTTTTTCGTTAGAGCAACAACTCCACATGTTTCAATGAAATGTGCAAACGTCATGTCTTCCAAGGAATCCCAGAGTCAATGTGGACGCACAAATTCAGTGGAACGAAACGTGACTGCAAGTGCTATTCCATGTGAAAATTATACTGAACGCTAATGGTAGGCTATCGAGTGAAGACGTAGCAAAAAGTTATAGGCAATTTCTAGGTAAATTTCGCATTAAACAACCATTGCTATTGAGATTTGCTAAGGCTAAATGTTCGTTCGTTCTTGCCTCGCTTAATTATTAGCCAGGGTATGTCTACGACCTGATGCCTACTGATGCTGATGAACGTTTTAATTTGGGGGAACGTTTGGAGGGGGTAAAAAAAAGGGACGTCATATAATCTGGTCCAAGGCGCCGTTGGTGCTACAGCCGGCCCTCCATAAAGGCAAGAAGATACCTTCCTAGCCTCCTAAGGGCAAGAATTGTCGATAAATGTTTATAAGCCAACCGAACAAAGAGGCGTATGTTCGCCGCAAGCAACAAATTCCGGGTAAGACCTAATAAAGACAGCAAAGGGAACTATTCATCAGCGAAGCTCATTCCACTCGGACAGTTCTCGGTAAGTGTATTAAAGTCGACAAACATTTCCTGGAGCATCATTTCTAACAATTTTGTCTCATAGATGACTAGTACTTTAAGCGAGATTATCCTGGGGCTTTAAAGTACATATTAGCGACCTTCCCATACATAAAATACTTTTAAGAATATGTGCAGAAACAGGCAATAAAATTACTATTTAAATTAAGATAGATTTTATGTAGTTACTTTTAGTTATTGAGTTTGTTATTGAATTACCTAATTTTAATATTGATAGCGTAATTCTGCCTCCTAACCATAATAATATTCCGATTATACTAGTACCATAATAATAGTAGAATTTTACTCCTTCTCAAATTATAAACGCGAAAGTTTGTGAGGATGTATGGACGTTTGTTTCTCACGCAAAAAACTACTGAATGGATTTTAATGAAACTTACAATAATATAGCTTATACAACCGAATAACATGTAGGCTATGTTTTATCGATGTACCACGCGAGCAGAACCGACGTGTCAAATACACTGACAGGGGCCATTAAGGCGTATTGTAGTAGGCGTGTTTCATTGATAAGCTTAACACGCCGCGCGCTGAAAATGTTACGGGAAAACGTCAATTAAAACTATGAGGCTACCACAATATCGTGGTTCCCAGCGCACAGCGGAGACCACTCCCGCTGCGAATCACTTCGCTGTCCAATGCGGAAATGCTAGCGACCGCATCGCAACCGCCTGTGAAACATTGCAAATGGTTGAAAACTGCATCCCCGAGATAATGCGGTGGTCGGACCGCATTATCTTAGGGAGGAAATGATGCAGTCTTGAAAAATGCCTGCATTTTCCATTTGATAAGAGCTTACAGTCATTAAACGTATTTTACGTAACGGTTACATGAAAAATATAATCCAGCTGAATGGGTTTTAATCCAAGATAATTTCTACAATTATCGGAATACAAATTCTCTAATATATATATATTTTATCATCTGCATCGTGTAATTAAAACCTACTTTCACGCCTCAACGCTGTGTTCCTATATATTTTAAGTTGGTGTCTTTCTCCTCAAGTAAGTATCGATTTATCAACCATCGGACATCGCCCTGACTAACGGGGTCTCCGCAGGGAATATAGTTCTTGCATTAAGATCAGTCACGAAGTTGAAGTAATAAACATGTCTCGTTTTATCGCCAAGTGCCTTCACGCAGTTGGGATGGACGTCTCTTCTATGCACCTATGTAGGTACTTTACATATGTATAATCACGCCCGCAATTCCCGAAAGTTCAAACAGGAAGTAAGGACCTTTAACCACATTTAGTCAAAAATAAAATTTTGATCACACAAAGCCAACATCAAAGCCAACATCAATTACAGCATTAGTCGCCTTTTACGGTAAGATAGACAAGAAATACAGTTGACACATTATTTTAGATTTAGTCCCATGTTGGTCTGAGACTTGGCCCATGTTGATCTGGGACAAAAAAAATAATGTGTTAACTGTGGTTCTTGCCTAGCATGTCGTAAAAGGCAACTAATGGTATATCGTGTTTTGGGTGTGTGATTGTGTAGGCGACAGGTTAGCCGCTTGTCACTGCTTTTTACAATTTTTCATCTAACCCAGCCCTGCTTTTTGTGGTTGAAGGGGCATGCTGCCCTTTTGACTCTGCCTATCCCTTCGGGGATTATGGGCGTGATGTTATGTATGTATGTATGTATGTATGAACATTATTCTAAAAGCCTAGACCGACATAGGACGAGGTACTTTAGACCGCAAATATTTAGAACCAAAATACCTACATATTTACCGATCCCGAATCGGAAACAACAATACAATCGATCGTTCAACAGTTCAATTTCCAAACTCGTGTTTGCATTGAGTCGAGTTGAATTATACAATGTCGGGAGGTCGTGTGCACTGTGCAAGTGGAACGATGGCAATCTCGTCCCTCGCTTTGTGCTCCGTATTGTACTTGCAAATACCATCTACTTATTTGTCATATTTCGTAAACACGACTCTTTTATCAGACGGCGTTACACAATAATTGCCACGTTAAGCATACACCATGGTGCTGTTTAGATAACTAGTGAGATTAGATAAAGTGATCACATGAATTACTCCACCATGCGTAAGGTACGCAAATGGTGGTTTTATCTCATCCATCATTCTCCGTTTTTACAGAGACATAGTACCTATAGCAGAGGTGTATGTAAAAGCAAAACATGAACCAAAGTATACTATAAACAGTCAGATATGTTCTGATAAGTATGTAACCGGAAAATACTATTGCATCTAATACATATTGTAATTTTACAAGTTTCACTATTTATAGATACTTTTTCACAATTTTCCATCTAACCCAACTCAATTTTATTTATGGCTAGATGCAGTAAAACAGTTTATCGCTCCTTGTACTCTGCCTACGCCCTCGGGAATTGCATGCCTGACTGTATGTATGTATTAATATCGCTTGCCCAATAATAACAACAAGCCCTCTTAATATATACCTAAACACTGCGACTCATCTACAGGTTTTGTTAACTGGTTATTCTCTATACATATACTGTGACGCCGATGACGCGATGCGCGATGTTAGGTTAAGCATACGTTGTGATAGCGATCTATGTAACACTCGTATGCGCGTACCAACAATGAACGCTTGAAGTGCTCTCGCGATCACAACGAGGCGTGAACATGATCATACACCGGCAAAATACAGTTTAATGCTGAACCAAACTGTTGTCTGCCGGAACGTGCGCGCGCACGATCACAGAAGCGCGGCACGCGACGTGCACGCCACTGCGTGCCTAAAGTCGAATCGTTTCCCCGAAACTTGTTTCAAAAACACCTAAATTTATAATAAAATACCCCTACATTTAAATAGCTCAAAAAAGCTACCGCCATCGGCATCTTAAAATACTCCAGCAATTAATTTAGTTAGACGGATTTAAACTGTCTGGTTCTATCGAAGATTACAAAGGTAGGATCGGCAGTCGCTTCAATTACCAGACACTAAATAAACAAGACGCTTAATCCTGGGTCATGGTTTGACTAAAATCGGGACTTAACGCTAGGAGGATGATGAAACGGAAAAATTCTAAGTAACAAAATGTTTTATATCATCTTCAAATAAATTATAATAAATTTGGGCGAAAATCCCTCGAAGTACACATCTGCGTGCGCGCACCGAGCCCGGAGCGGCGGCGCAACGGGGTCGCATTGTGAAAGTTACGGACGCGGGAACCCTGCGTTTGGCAACGCGCATCAAAGTTTGGCAGGCGCCTCGCGCTTTCGAAACGCGCGCGCATTAGATTCTCGTCTGCGATAGGGCTGTCGACGGAGTCAATCACACGAAAAAAAATTAAAGTGAACGTATATGATATACATACATAACTAACACTACTAACATACATAACTTCACGCCCGATAATCACCGAAAGGATAGGCTGAGTGAAAGGGACAACAGGCCCCTTTTACCAAATTCAGCCAAAAATTTAACTAGACAATAAATGATAATATAGACGATAATACGACACCACGTCACATGAAGGGTATAGTCACATAAGATAATAACCATTCTATATTGGAGAACTTTTCGTTATTCAAATAAAATTCAAATTCTTTATTGCAAGTCACATATTATAATAGATGACAGTCTTTAAAAGGCATTCACGTAAATGTCATACCTGAATCTAGTAAATCGGTATCTCCGCTCGTTACAAAGGTAGGTAAAGTATAATTTATCTTTTTCACGGTTTCTCGGTTTCTTGATTTCCAAACACTTTCAAAAAAGAACCGTCGACAACCAACCGCTAGCGACCCTACCGCGCGCTAAAGTTAAACAGTGCGCGTGCGCCGAACGCACCGCGGTGACTCATTCAGACGTTGCGAACATCGGACATTCCGCATGCATAAATCCTTATCTCCACCTTTCATGTTATATTTAGCCAACCAATGGGACGCCAAACGCGGAAGACTCGCCCCTAACCCTTTATACACAATGAGTATAGTGCTGATAAGCTTTATAGCCAAGAGACGGTTCCAAACTAATTTGGACGCCTACACTAGTAACGGACATTGAGGCAACCACACCATCGATCCGTACATGCCCACATTATCAAAATGTCAACTTGTCAAGGTGTAGTTATTAGTGTCTGTCCGTTCTCTATATAAAAGTTCATTATTAATACTCGCGTGTTCACCATAGTGGTTATGGACGTCAAACAAAATTATTACATTATTCTTAATGAAATGATCCATAAATCTAACTATTACATCTAAAAGTGCTTTATTCAGTTTGTTTTCCCATAAATAGTGCTGGAAACACTTTTACTGAGCCAAGACTAGGCAAAAACAGGAAAAGGCGCTTAAGAATGCCAGCATCGTGTTATCATGCTAAAAGCTATTACGAGGCAAATAGAATCTGTAATCAAAATGTGAATTCGAAAGAGAATCTCTGAAATGACGTACTTACTACGTACCTACTTCATGGACGACTAAAGAAAAAAAACGCGGTATGAAATGAATGCAAAAAAAAGACGATAACATGGTAATGTGCTGCCGCAATCGCCGCGGCACAAGGAAATAACGTAATTAAAGCTTTACGCTTTCTTTAAATAGGATCTAACATTGTATACAAGATGGCCGTCCTCCGGCCTCCTCCCGCAGTTAGATATTACGTTGTAATGAAACAGAATTTACGAGCGATGGGAACAGAATTACAGGGACATGTTCAGATTGCGATGTAACGTCGTTAGGCAAATGTATGTGCTCGAGCCGTGTGATTTGAATTAGGTTTCGAACGTGGTAAAAGTTGGTATTAAATCTGGTTCCACCACGCTTCGGCACAAATTACAGTAATACTCCTCACTTTACGAGACACACTCACGATTCGTTATTTATTTAACTCACTTCTCCCACACCTAAGAAAATTGTAGTTATCTAGAGAAACTGTGCTTATAAAAACAGCATAAAGCCTGGGAAAATTTTGAATGACTTGTTTTAAAAGAATTCACCATTATGTGTTTGTCGGGAGAAAAAGTTAAGTAACACAGTTTCTTATAAAATAGTGGTAACTTTGAGTTATAGAAAATCACTTTATCTAGTTGGAAATAAATCTACACTATTTGCCATTTTCAGCGCAATTATAAAGGCTTCCAATCAAACTTCACCCCATTGTTCAATCTTTAAACAGTTTTACTCAGTAGATCGGATCAGAAGCAAGCACAATGGGAATATGAAGACATTGATCGACAGGATGTTCGGCAAAAACGTTGAACAGCGGCTCGTGAAACAAAAGCAAAGGGGGAATGGCACATTGGACGTTTGAGGCTTTGAATAAATCACATCACGCCGGTTGAAATCGCATTCGGAAAGCAATCGGCGCTGGAAGCGAGCATTTTTGCCGCGGCGCTGGCGAGCAGAAGCCGCCGTTGTTGGTAATTACGCGGGCGGCGCCGGCGCGAGATTGCCTGCCAATTGAGTTACGTACGGCGGGAAACACGGCCGCAGCGCTGCGCCCGCCGCGATCGATGGGAGCCGCGCGCCACCCGCTAGGGCTGCTCCAGGCACCAATCCATGAAACTCACCAGCACCAGATATTCTTTAGATTTTCACTCCTAATCCCAATCCCCGACAACCATCCAAATAACACCAAATTCGGCATACATCTTAGATTTTTCTAATTCTAATCCTCGCTTACCATGACTAACACCAAAATGAATCTTGAAACGGTCTCCCGGAGACTATAGAGAACTTTCCGAGTGTGATTATGGTAAGTAGGAACTTCTCTATGCTCCTAGCGGGGGCAATTTGGAATTTGCCAACACTACGCACTCAAATAGTTGGGTGCCTTATGACCACGCTTCAAAGTTGATTTGATAAATACATTTGAACCGCCAGAATAAAAAAAAATCAACATTAAGACCGGTAAAAGACCTTTTTGCACTCGGTATTTAGAAACCCCTACTGTGATTTACGACCACTAGTGTGTGCGCATATTCAATTGTCCAGCAGCCGGCTCAATTGGAGTCACAAGACTTATGTGACAGTGCTCACTGGCCGTATTATAGCGCCGTGCCCTCAGTCTCGACCCTCTAGCGTGTCTGCCACTTTATTATTGTAAGGGGGTTACTTAGCACATCCACTTGACGACAAAAGATTGAACTGTTCTACTTGTAAATAATATTATCTATGGAAGAAAATATGTACTTATTACTGACATAATTTTATCTGATGTCCAATAGAAACTAGATTAAACAATACGACCTATCGGCATCTTGCTATACCGTGTCATCTAGTGGGTCAAAGCCCAGAAATTGCATCGACATTTTGACTAAATGATTGTCAAACATATATTTATACTGGTTATAATTTCATTTAAAGCCTGTTTTAACCTAGGGTTTCTAGTTTTATAACAAATCCGAGTAACCCTGTATTCAAATGGATACCTGTCGATACGGATTCCTTCACACGTCACGTCAATTCGGAACAGTCAGCTAGCGTTTTTTTCATGTCCAATTAGTAAATTCGAGGAAGCTTCCAAAAACGAATTCACGTTCACTTGGATAGGTTGACGATAACAACGGATCTCTTGAGAAATCTTATCAAACAAAGTACCGTTTTCAAGAAGGACGTCATTTTGAATCGAACTGAATTGAGTTAATGATAAAATTGAGTATTGAGGAGATTGAGGGCACAAATAGAGAAAAAATTCAGTTTTGGTCCAATGAGTAGAAAGCAGCTCACAAGTTTCTTTACCCACACTCGTAAACACTAAAAAACTTTACTCATAAAAATAATAATGACACTTATAAATGTGAAAGTGTCTTTGTTGGTATGTCCTTGATACACGGCGCAACGGGTCAACTTGATTTTTTGCAAAAGTATAATCGACGACCGGCAAGTATATTTTATAGGGCACAGTTTAACCCAGTAACAATAAAACCCTTTACCGCACGAGGTAACAATTATACATATGTACATTTTGCATATTCCTGCACCACAACACGGCATAATTTGAATTCCAATATCTTCACAACACTGTTCACATATTTCATAACACCCACCCCCTACCCTTTATATTGGATATGGACCGGTCACGTCAGCTCCACGTATTCGGTACTACAGGATGTCCGTGCGGAAATGACAAGGGGTCCGTGCGGACTACAGGGATTAAGCTTTCAGCTACACAAAAGAAACATGTAGTCAACGCGTATTGTTTTGTCGAGATTTATGTCACGAGAAAAACGATAACAAAGAATTTTTAACGCATGAACAACAATGTTGTCTAACATCTAAATGTGGAGAAACGACATATACTGACGTTGAAGGTTTTAAAGAAAATTACAGTGGGAATTCAGATTTGTGCTTCGCGCCTTTTGTATACTATATCTACGCACACAGATAAGTACAGGTACATATTAAATATACAATAATTACAACATTCAAATGTTTCATCCATCTTCTATAGTCCGCTTAACAGAGACAGGTCTTTCAAACCCACGAATAGATCTTGTTTCTTACCAATCGAATAGATAATTTATAATTTAATCAGAATTAAATGACGTCCGACTTGTAAAGTTGTATACAATGTTAAGCAAACAAATGAAACTAAATCTAACTGCATATTTAATAAAGAAAACATTATCATCTTTATAATTACATACTTACAAGATGCAAACTAACCCAATAGGCTAGTTGACTAAAATATTTTTTTTAGTCCGCTAGTCAGATTATCAAAAAATATTGAGTTCGTATTTTTTGCTTTATCAAATGCTCGGAAAATAACAAAGATACAGCGCTTCAAAGATCTGGAGTGGGGCGCTTTTACATCACTTGTTACTAAAATTATACAGAACAAGTGACGTCACGCGCACCTTTAACGCGCTGTATCTTCGTAATTTTTGGTTTGCTGAACTAAAGAAAAAATACGTGAGCAATATTTTTTTGTAATCTCTATAATGGACTAATTATTTTTTTTGAGTCAACTTGCCTATTAGCAATTCTAAGATGCATGTAATTAAACGCATCATTAGTTCTACACGGTTGTGTACAACACGGTACCTCTTTCGCTAGAAGAAATATTGAGATTGAATAAATATAACGCATACTAAATAACAATTGTATAAAGTTTATATTATATTCAATAATCTTCTACGCAAAGATTTTTTATTGTCTTTTTGTAATGAAATAGGGACCCGTTCCTACCTTTTCACCCAGTTTATATTTAAGAAATCGCCTGCAGCGCTTACAACAAAGTCCAATAGTAAATCTAAAATCCCGGTACCTATTCAAATGCACTCAAAAATAACATGAAAATTAAACCATAACGTATAGACTATAGTGATATACACACGTAGGGAAGAATTCTATATATAAAGATATATGTTTAAAATAAAAAGCGGATAATGTTAATATGCAAATATTGCATAAACACATATTCCATAGTGGTAGTTTTTATAACATCAATAACACATAAACGTTACGTTACATCGTATAACGTTTGTGTTTTTGATAAACCTCAAGATATCTTTGATTTACTTTCCCGGTCGAGTGGTCAGAGACCCTGGCCAACAAACCAAGGGTCGCGGGTCCGAATCCCGCTAGGGGCAAATGTTTCGTGTGATGAACATGGACATTTGTACCCGAGTCATGGTTAATAATTATAAACGTATTTAAGTAAGTCTATCCGTTCACCTAGTTTCAATAGTACAAGCATAAGCTTAGTTTGGTACTAGGGAATTGGTGTGTCAGTTTTTTATTTATTTATTATTATTATTTATATCAGACTTCGCCTATGAACCGATCGGAAATTATCTCCACGATCAGATTCCTGAAATGTCGATTCAAATTGCAAATGTACAATGCCGTATCGATTTGGGGATGGCGAGCAAAAAAGAAAGAAAATCGTGTACAATCGCGTATTGTGTTGGTCCTGGCAATGGGAGGGAAACATGTTTATAGGTGTCGGTCCAGCGGTCCCAGATATTAAGCGGGCGCGTAATTACTCCGATGGACTGCGAATGTACCTATCCTGTATTCAGCGGGGAGTTGCGTCCTCACAAACAAACAGTTGGACTGTATCGGAGCGTAGATTCAATTTTACGAGTAAATGAGTTCGAGCACACTTTATGTGTCACAATATATCTGTAATTTAACCAAATGCGAACCTATAATATCGTCAGAACATTCTTAATTCCTTTCTTTTCTATTTTCTTAATATAGCACAGTGCCCTTGTCTGTACCCGAAGGTCCTTGAGCTCATTACACATTATCCTTATTCCTTAGCGACACGTTTAAGCCAGACTCAATAATTTGCAAAACATCAATGTTTTGTAATACTTAAAGTGTAAGACAAAAGGCAATAAAAAACAAATCCGTTTAAAGGTTACGTCAGATGTCGATTATATCAGCCGTGTCACACTGTTCGCTTATAAGGTCATTCACAAGAGACCAATTTCGTCAGAGATATATTTTATTCAAAAACTAGCTGTTGGTCCTGCGACTTGGCCAGCGTGGAATTGGCACAAATATTTTTTTGGTGGAACCTGTTATATTTCTTATAAAATCAGCTATTTCAAAATCTAATTTCGTCAAAATTGATCCAGTTGTTTCGAAAACAAACAGAGGCAAAAAGAGGTTGTATCCGTCTTACAGATATACTCGTAGATGTTATAGATGTAAGAGACGTGTCGAGAAATGATTAACTTCACTTGTTTCACATTTAGTGTACGCGGACCGTTACCGCACGGCACATATTCGCCTTCAGCACGTATCACTCATTTCCACGCCGGTTGTAATGAGCGCTCAAAACTCGCCGTTTGATGTTTGGGCTAATGTGCGCCGGTGATTAATCGTTAAACTCATCGTCGCGAAAGAATACCCTCACATTTGTAGAGAGAATGTTGAGACGCGTTGCACACATGCCCCATAAACGTTTTAAATCTGGAAAAGTCACTGTTCTCGATGACCGAAGAATGTTTGGTGCACATACAAAAGTATAGATGCCGGACATGAAAACTTGTGTGATTCAACCAAACTCACGCAACCGAGAGAAAGTTTATTTCAAATTACCAGTAATTTCTCCAACATACTCCTACATAAGAAACTTCTGAAATAAATTGAACGTAATACAAAAGTTCACAGATGCATCGATCCAAGTAACAAGAAAAATAATAATTTGGTAACAAGCAAAGCAAATTAATAACTATAATTAGGTTACATTTAAACTTGGCAACGTCTACTTAGGGCTCGTAAAGTTCATTTACAATTGGCTATATAGCCAGTTGCAAATGATTCAGCTACTTGTAACTCAAAAACAACTGTCGCGAATATTCGCGATAACAACAACTAGACTATATATATTCGCGATTACAACAACTATACTATAACAACTGTCGCGACAGTTGTTTTTTGTATACAAAAATACTTCAAGTACAAAAGCTAAAAAAAAACAGTCCGAAAATATTTTTTTATTACCTAAAAAACAATTCTACAAAAACAGGGGAATTCGCTTGAAACGTCTGTTGATGTTGAAGGAAAACAAAGAAATCGCACCGTGAGGCTTTCCGAAATATCGTAACTCTTAATAACGAATCTTTAAAGTTATGACACAAACACAGGCCTCTCGAAAATTGTAATTGCAAAAGAGAAAGCCGTTTTCGTGACCGACTCAAGGACATTTTCGGCGATAAATTGAAATTGATAAAAGTCGAGAGACATTGAGTAGGATTTCTATCGCGGTAATGTGTTTATCGCGGAATTTAATAAAAAACAAAATCCACGAGGTGGAATGAAACAAGCATCAGCCAAGCGAGCGAAATCCAATTTATTTATAAGCCGACGATAATTTATATTCGAAGCAATACACGTCGAAAATTTTCATGATTACATTTAAAATACCGGAATTTTGGTCATGTCGAACACAAATAAAAATACACACGCATTTTTATTACACACCGGTGATTCAAATACGAATGTGAAGGTATATATATGAATGCGATATATCAATTCTTATTAAATAAAATGTACTTAACGTTAGTTCTCAATGACATTACGATGATAGTACGTATTAATATATAAAAAATAATTAGTAAAATATCATAAATGTATGTACCTAGTGGAATGTATTATTACAGTAATCATTACATTTACAAATGATCTAACCAAAAACAAAGATTTGTGTGTAGATAAACTTATATAATGTCATTAAAAAAGTAATGACCCGAAATTTGATAATAATAATACCACCGTGTCACACAAGGGCAGATAAAAAGCTGATATATCAAAACAACACAGATAACAATATATGTTATGTCTCCAAACAAAACAACCGTTCAAGAAGTTTAGTCATAAGAAAATAAACTATGTATATCTAGTTTATTATGAGAAGGCAGAGCATAATGCCAAATCGAGGCCATAACATAAATTTCATTTTCTCATCTACGTGAAACAAGCTCAATTTCTACAAGACCACAAAAGGCAACTTAGCAGAAAATTTCGTGTGGGCCAGGCAAGATACGAGCGTGTACCGAATCGGCGGTAAATCGAGAGGCAACAATTCGCGCGAGCGCAACGCCGCCGCGCGAACAATAGCTATCGATACGTTAGTCTTTATCGAGCCTATCAATCTTACGCTATTTCCAAGAGAGCGGCGATCTAAATATCTAATAGGAGCGTTTTCACCGACCGCCTCTTGGTACAATGATTGCCGTAACTTCATTGTATAACGAACACGTTACGTATCGAAAATTTCGTTACAGTATCGTCGCCGTTCGCTGTGAAATTGGAAGCACAATAGCCATATAATTGGCGAGTCATTGGTTAAGATAAAGAAAAACAATTAGAATGCCTTTGATGGTGGAACAATAACTTTTTATACAACTTTGAGGACTGATTAATTACACGACAATTAACTCATGTCAGAAATTCTTCCGACGACAACATAATTTATTACTAAGCTTTTTGCCAACGATCTTTTGTTAGGCACAATTATTTTTTCTGCGTAATTGTAGGATTAATGTAAAAGGGTGTAATAGTACGTCACGAACACATGTTAGGCAAAATAAAAAACGCAACAGCTGCGCATATGCAAGAAACAGGATGTTGGACAACCCTTGGCAATTTTGTTGGTCAATTTTATTTATTTCGGTAATAATCATCAAGTTAGGGGTCTTTCTCAACCCTTGCCAAGGCGTGGCGTTATTCATTTGCAGTATTTTAAATAAAGGGAACCCTTTTAAGGGCCCGAGAAAAAGTTCAATGAAGTTAACGGCAACTTTTTCACGCTTTTGCAGAACAAGAGCCGTTCAGAATGAAAGGCCACGGCGGCCATCTACGGTTTTGGCGAAATTTAAATTTTAATAATTCTAAAGATATTAGAATACACCCTCTTTTATAAGTTAAATCGGACCGAGTTTGGCAGCTTGGCACTTCCCTAGTGGGATGGCACTTATACGTATATGAAACTAATTATTGCATTTCGATACAAATTGAGTCATGGTTTGAACAAGGTTTAGATCATTGGATTCTGTGCAGCTTGTATTATGAGAGAAATTAGCAATAGAGCTCGCTGGCAATAATTCAAGCGTAGCGTGAACGAACTTTGAAACTATGCGTGGGCGTTTTCTAATATACTTTATTACTGTTATAATCAAGACGTGAAAAGGCCCTTGTACAGCGAACACGCCCACGGTCCCAATAATTGATTAAATTCGTTGGTTTCGGGACGGCTTTCGATTTCCCTCGCGACGGCTTCTTTTAGCTGCGGCTAAATTAATCTCCAATTTTGAAATATTCAAATACTTATGTAGCTATACCCAGTTGTACGCAGTTCCATCGTTTCATGGCCTCAGTTTAATTGCGTTATTTGCAGACCGATTAATGACGATTGAAGCTAATCAGTTCGTAAATAAACCTTTTTTATTGACAGTAAATAGGCAATAAATTGACACGGTGCCGCCGCCCCTTTACTTTTGTTTGGTCTTACGCAACAGTGTTCATTAGTAATCGCAACGCAAGGATAGATAATTGTGCCTAATCCAATGTAGAATTATGAAATAGAAATGTCGCTAGATGTTTTCCACATGAATGGCACCCACGTCCGATGTATGGGTCCACGTATTTCGATTAATTAATGACCTCCGTCAAATATTGCATTGGGCAAACAGTTGGGTAACACGTTACACAATAAACGGGCCGTACAGGCCTGTACAGTATTCGGAGTGTTCGTTAGATCTAAGATACGGTTACATATGGCAATTTTAAAATACCCAACCAATGGAAACGTCGCATTTACGAGCCGACAACTATTAATCACTCGGACAACATTTGTTTATGTTATTATGACAGTGGACAAGTCCTTTTAAAGGCATTGGAAATAACATTGATATTCGTAATTGGACGACACAAAACTCTTTGTAAGAGGCCTTTCGGCTTTTAATTACAAGGTTGCGCGCCTAACCATCTCATGATTTGCTTAATCCCAAATCGGATTCTTCAAATACTTTAGCATCGTTCAATATCATTCAACCTCGAGATAATAGAATATTAGCAAATAAAATGTAAGTTTAGATTTCTGACTATCTGATACGATATGTGTATGTATACACAATTACAATGTATGTTAATTCGTTGTTCAAGTTAATATCACAAATACAATCTGTTGGACCTAATTGGCCCATTGAAGCATTATCATCACCAGCCGGCGTAGTGTCCCCAGACAATAGGCTCAAAGCACAACCGGAGCGCCTAATCGCCCTTCATGATTAATCGTCATCCCGCAATTTATCGTGTCAGTGCTGCTGGAAGTGCTCAATCGTGAATTTAATTAAGATCATTAATTACTACCAATATCGACTGCTCGACAGAAGACGTCATATTTGGATGAAAATTTAATGGTAATATGCCAGTAATGACTATCTTCTTATCATCATTAAATTGAATGCGTGACATTATTCCTAGAACTTGCATAGTCATTCTTCATTCTAAAATAAAGCAATATAATTATATATTGTGTCTACTTTAAAACATAATTACACAACGGCTTTTAAATGGTAATCGAGTCCGGTGCGTTAGTTGTAGTAATAACACCAAACTTTATTTTTGCCATAACTTATGGATATATAATAACAACGCTTTGAAGTATAACTTCCAAAGTTAAATACATTTTCAATGAATTAAAAACAGTCCATATGTGTGTCGAAGACAATTCCGAATATGCAGCTAGCTGCAATTAAAACAGAGAACAGGACAAAAGAAAATAGACCATTGTTAGAATACAACAACGAGGTGGTTAATTAAAAAAAAGCGTACACAATAGACGTAAGGATGTGAGAAACGAAAGAAACATAGGCAATGTGTACGAAACAAACGTGTGGAAACGAGAACGAGACGCGAGAGGCGCGGTGTCCGCCGGCAACAAGTGTTAACAATAAACTGTACAAGACTTCACCGATTTGTATATTTTAATTCCAGTATGTTAAGTATTCAAGGCTAGTCTGATTTAACAGTCCGACTATTGAAAGTCGGCCCAAATAATCGATTCCAAAACTCTGGCTTCAGGGAGTGGCTCATTACAATCCAATCTTGAAATGCTTTTAATAGCAAAACCACCTAAATAAATTCTAAATCTTGGGTAATTAATGTTAGTTCTTAAATTAAAACGACAGTTATGATAGCAATGTCTTTGCTTGGAATGAGAACTATCGTTTTTTGTCTTACCAGGTGGCGCCACTAAAGAGTGAGGTCCTAAAATACGGATGTCAAAGTTTGTTATTATGGACGCCAAAACAAAAATTTACATTTAAATTTTATTTAATACAATAGAACCGTAGAATAAACGTATTGGCCATGCCACAGTGTTGCGCAATCCCGTTTTGCTCGCAAAAAAAGGCGGACACAAATTTCCGAAAGATAAAACTGTCTTATAGCAGTATTTTAACTCATATTTGCCATAATTAATCTAATGTTCTGCTAATTAAATTAATGTTGCGAACAAAATATAAATAAACCCGCGTAGCCAACCCACAAACAGTCACATTTGACCATCATTTGACATTTCGGGGACCTCACGCTACACAAGCGCCCCTAGTGGCGAATTCATACGCGATAGCCCTCATTGAAAACTTTGTATTACCAAAACCTAATATATGTACCTACTATCTAATGAAATATAATATCCGATATGACGAGGCTAAAAATAGGGTTCAGCTGATATTACCCAACGTCCAATAAAAAGATTACTAAGTATCACTCTTAAAAATAATACAACATACTGGTTAGCACGTGAACATAGTATGTTTAAAAACAAACCGGAGTCTATAATATTGTTATAACTACAGGGATGATATGAACGTTCGGACGACATGGCATGTTTGTTAATAATGATAAGACATATTTCGTACATTATATAAGTTTTTTACTGATACTAATGCGGTATATGTTCTGTACATTATTAAAGCATAATGAAGCATACCATGTTACGATGATTAGCGAATCAACGATATTGTTAGCATACATAAATATTATGTATTTTTCTGTAATTTACCTCTCATAAAAATCCCAGTTTCCTTTCAATATAGACGTTGAAGAATCTTCATTACCTGTGAACAAGGACATAATAAAATTAGTAAAATCCTAGATAAGGCCGCAAATCCTTACAAATAATACAAATACGAATGTAACTGTCTATCCGTCAATCTGCTATGTTTGCCTGATAAGCTGTTAAGTTCTGTTACGTTTTCAGGCCTAAGCCACTGTGATAAAGTTCGGACACCTATAGATTAAACCCTAAGATCAGGAATAAGATAATTATTATCCAGAAAAAATTGTAGATCCCGGGTGAAGGACGATATCGTCTCTACAAGACGAACTCAAACCTTACAGGGTTCTAAATCTAATAAATCATAACCACCAATGAAAATAAACGACCAAAGATTTAAGCTTCTTACTTAAACCATGCTTTTACTGATATTAAAAATTAACTAAAACGTTGAAAATAGTGTGCCTGAAGTGATTTAGCGGCTACGTAAAGTTGGCGAGTGCAATGTTAAGTTGTATGCGGGTCATAATTCCCATTAAACTAATGGAGTGCTCGTTAACATTATTGCACCCTGCTCGTTTATACTTAACAATACCACTTAAGCGAATTACGAACCACTATCCCAATCGAATTATGGAACTAAATAATTTTGAAGTCCGGTGGATTTTTGATTATCTTTTTCCAATATACTGACACTTGATTGTATTTAAATTAAGTAGACCTAATCTTATAAATTCGAAAGTAATTTTATCTTTTCGTTACGTTTGAAGTCTGAATCACTTAAGCTATTGTATTTGTGCCAAATGTTAGATCCATAAAAAAAGACATAGTCGGACAGTAGACCCCGGAAAAAAGATAGAACCTGCAGAAAATAGATAGTCTTTGTAATGTAATACATATTTTGTACATACCACGCTCGTGGACATAATTCATTGGTGTGGTATGATTGTTGCAAAGTTTGTATAGACAAACAAAATCCAATATTCACATTCATTACGACCTATGACGTCCATACGACTTGTTTGATATGTATTGTTTGTCACCGCTCAAACGACCTTCACATTAATTTGACCGAAACAGATTTGAATCGAGCATACTATTTGAATAACATCTAGATAACATAGACGAAATAATTTAAAATTCTGATATTTTTTTCTCATACGATCATATATTAAAGGTATATTAAAAAGGTTGAGTTTTACATACATTTCATATCATCACGCCCTCAATAACCAAAGGGATAAGCAGAATCCAAGGAGCAATAAGACATCCAGCCGAAATTTTTATTTTAATTAGTACTTAATAAACATTTTGGTAAAAATGGTGTTAACAATTATTTAATAACAAAACAGCAACCTTCATTAAACTTGGTTGTGCCTTTCACCGATTTGGATAAATATATTTACATACAATACACAGTTTGTTGAACGCTAACATACATACATACACATTTACACATACATACTAAGTATTATTTATTCTGCGGCAAGCGCTTAGGACAGTAATCATAAGGACTAACGTGACTACACGTCCCTATATGGACAAGACTGTCCCGTTTTACGGCTGTGTAGTGTGTCGCGTTGATTTGGGATAAAAAAAAATTATAAGATTTGTAAAGTAACATTTAGCAGAACCAACGGAAATGAAGACATTGTAAATTAATTTCAAATATATTCATATTTGAGAGTACAAGGACGCATTGAGACTTTATAATAGACGTACTATCACTGATTTGTGTTGTGTTAATGTTATACATTTTAATCTCATTGATAAAAGTATCTACAGACATGTAACATACCGTAATCACGGACTTATCATACACGTCAAACTTAGTGGGGACTTCTTCATACTCACTTAAAGTATGACAATGTCCCGTTTTGATCAAACATAAAAATGGTCACGTCAGTAATGACCCCCTTCGTGACGAAGAGTCGGACCCGGGCCGGGCGAGGGCCGAAATAGGCGAAAACATTATACTTCGTGCATGATAACGCTGGCAGTCCGCCTACGCTCAGTGCCAAACGAGCGAGTGGCCCAACGACTATATGGAAAGCAAATGTTACGAAAGATTTCAAATTAAAGTTCAACTTGAATTAAACTTTGTGATTGGTAAACAGGTTCATTGCAATATTGATTAAAGGTTCTTTAGAGTTAAACAAGCTTTTACCTGCGACTTAGCTCGCGAGAATGTACATTTTGTAAATGCAAGTTGATATATCGGTCGATGGTCTAAAGGTTACTTATATCTCCTCAAAGAAAATACCTACTTATTATTCTGAATGAAAACAGTAGCTTTCATTGACATTTTTGCATCAAATTAAATTTATAAAAAATTCCATATGTTCTGTTAAATTAAGACATTGTCATGAAAGCTTAACAAACAAACTCACTTGTGTTCATAACACCAGTAAGGATTAACTTTAGTACTTTTTTTAAATATTAATTACTATACAAGGTCATTTGTAAAACATTAACAACCCCGCAGAAGATGATTACTGACATTATAAACAACGTTTGTTCTAGAACTTTTCCTTAATCGTCAAAAAAAACGGCTTTCCATACTAAATGACCAAACAAAAAAAAAGTCGTAGAACCCATTTTATTGTTTACTAGCTGTGCCAGCGGTGTCACCCGCGTTTATGGTTAATTTTATAAAGACTAATTCCGTCATACATGATTTCTATGTAACTTTAACCTTAAGGCTGCACACGCGACGGAAGCTTAAAAAATGGAGTAACTTCTCCCGTTTTCCCAACATTTCCCTTCACTACTCTGCTTCTATTGATTGTAGCGTGATGAAAAGTATACTATAACCTGCCCAGGAGTATGAAGAATAATTGTACCAAGTTTCGTTAAAATCAGTCGAGTAGTTTTTGTTTCTATAAGGAACATACAGACAGACAGACAGACAGACAAAAATTTTACTGATTGCATTTTTGGCATCAGTATCGATCACTAATCACCCCCTGATAGTTATTTTGAAAATATATTTCATGTACAGAATTGACCTCTCTACAGATTTATTATAAGTATAGATAGATTACTCCTGCGAGGTTATTAATGTTTTACAAATGACCCTGTATATTTGAATTTATGTTTATTTTCTGTTTACTTCAGGTCAGTAACCGATTGCAAAAATAAAAATATTATATAATTTTAGCTAAATTGATCCAATCTACAGATATGCAAATATGTAATTCCTTAACTACACGCTGACAAAATTTTCTATTCAACTTTTTCCAATCACATAAAAAACTTTTTTAGGGTTTTTTATTAGGCTATAGGTAAATTAAAATGATAAAATTCTTATAAATAATTTAATGAGTCATGAAATTTGTTCCAAATTGTTTAACACGTGTGTTACAATATCTATTGCGTCATTTCGCTAGGGCATCACAATCAGCATTCTCATCGTAAGTACAAAATGTTCTCCATCCATTGCCGCCTACGTCACGTGGCGAGCCTTGAACTTATCATATCGAGCACATTAAAAACGCCGCCGAAGGCCATCCTGACACGAACAATTGTGGCCTATCGATCACATCACACAGTAAAGCCCTATCGGTACGTTGCAAAATGTAACGCAACACCGATAGCCCAAATCTCGCGCTTCCCTCTTTTATTACTTCTTCAATAACATCCGTATCGCTATAACATCACCCTCCAATTTCCTTTGCGCAATATCTGATGATATTTTTTTCACGTACAAGCCAGTCATGTTAAAACGAAAATATGAATGATTCCACTTAACATTTGGATGATAACAAGGTTGTTCTTTATTGGGCAATATTTTTAAGACTTTAAAAGGCTTTAAAGGTCGTTCGGAAACATATGTACATAAAAACACATATCGTCCGAGTTATGAGATGATAATTCCATTCCGTGAAATTTTACACGGCTAAATTACCTACCTTTTTAAATTGCTTTCGCACCGCAAGAAACAGTGCAAGTCGTATTTGGGTCCAGGCCAGACGGATAAAGCGTAAGACCAGTTCTATTTCGGAAACTTATTAGTCTGTTATTTTAATTAGTAAAAAAGAACATAAACTTCGCATAACCTTATACGCTAGCGTACATTCCAATATGTCGAATTGCATTTTCTTGACATAAAATATAAATTATATGAAACAACTCAAATTATAATATTAGGACAAAATATACGTAGTATGATGTTTACTAAAGTAAATATATGTTTTGTGGTTTTTTGACACAGGATGTGGGCTTAGATTGTTGTTATTCTGTGGCGCGATTACACACAGAGTACCTACACCTATTGATAGGTAGACATTCTGCCGCTATAATTAACCACCTAGTACACGTTTTCTTGGACCTAGTTTGATGTCAGAGCTATTCAGATCACCTGTATGTATAGTCGGAAACAATCAGTGTCATTGTAATCAACTTGGCTGCTCCGCTCTTGCGCATGTAGCCGATCATGTTTCCATTGTAGGGCTGGAATGAGGTACATAAAGACAATGCGAGATATTTTATGAAATTAGTATAAGCACACAATAAAACTGGCATAAGTGATTATTGAATCGAATCGTCAAAAGTCAACCCTGGCCTCTGTAAACTGAATATAAGCCACGAACAAGGTCTGGATGGCGCCTGGGAACCTACATTACTAGATAACCTGCTGTTTTTTTTAATAGACCACAGGATGAGGCTCGCTTAGCGGTATATTAACGATATGTTGTACGAATTTCATAAAATACTCTTACGTCTTTAAACATAAAGTCAATAAAGCGAAATCGAAATAATTAGCGTCTACCAAATTAAATCGGCCAAATTATTTCAGCGTGATGTAACTTCAAACGTCACTAGGCATACGCATTTACACTATCTGCATGATGTAACTTCATCAGTAACTTTACTCATAACACCACGTTCATTCGGTAAAGGGTAACCCTACTCCAGCGACATATGACTCGCGGCGGCAAGGCGACCTATCGAAAATAGACCGGGAAGCCAAATAAGAGAGCATAACGCAGCACTAGAATGCAGACGCGAATACCCGCCGTCCACGTTACGTTCAACCCAGCGGCGTAGCTAGGTGTAGTCCCAGGGCCCTTTGGCGTACAAACGGCTTGGCACAAGGAAGGAACGGGGCGTAAGTAGCTTTCGGTCCAATTTTTTTCTTATGAGGGGAGGGGGAGGTGGAGGGCGGGGGGAAGACGTTTGCTAATCATGTTTTAGCCCCCTCCCCCGAACTTGGAGGCCCCAGGGCACTGACCCGCCCTGGATAGCTACGCCACTGGTTCAACCGCGGGATTCATAACACCGGCTCGGTTTTAGCACGCGCGCGCACAGCGAATATTGGATCTTCGCTATTTAATATCGCGTTCCGATGCGTCCGCGTTTATTGTTGGTTTGTTTGATGCGCTTCCGCCTGTGACTGTACATGCGTGACATGCTAGCTTATAGATTATCTTCATTGAAGCCGAATACAGTACGGAAACTATTCAAATTAATGGTTCAACAGTGAGCCACGGAGATCAGTTTTTTTAGTGTTAGGGGTTAGTGTGGGGGACTCCCGGGGGCCCTTGAGTAGGAGGTCCCAGCTGCAGCCAAGATGGTGGTGGCCGGGGTATACCCACTAAAACTCCACGGTACCCCTAATCGCCGTATCGGAGGTGCTATGGGTATTGGCCTAGCCTTTGCAACTACGGCACTTCCGGCGACCGGCCCGCCCTAAGCGGCGGGGTCAGTTGAATCTTATTCATTAAGATAGCCTCGGTCTTACTCAGCGCCACAGATAACCTCCAATAGATACCGTACGTTCAACATTTTGTTCTAGGTTCAAGTCACAATTTTAGGAGGTAGGAACGGGGTGCGGGGGACGTAACACTCATTCATCATAGTGATGTTCAATTGTATTGTGCAATGTCTATAGTTTTATCGATAAATTTTATAATTTATATGTAGATTTTATAATTATTTATATTTTATATGTAGATAAATAAATTTGATTTTTTAGGGTTCCGTACCTCAAAAACGTACCAGACCGTACCAAAAAAAAACAAATGTTATTGTTTGGTGGTTGGTGTTAATGATATTTTATTCTATAGAATACTAGAATAGAATAAAGAAAACTATGGAATATTGAATGGAATGCCTGGATTATATACATTGCCGGCAACACATACATTGGTAAATATAAAGAAGGCACGGCTGTTTCCATTACTCGTCTTCTATCCTTCATATAGTGAAAACTATCTTCTGTAAAATGTCTCGAACAAATGACGGTGTTTTTGCTCGGGAACGATCCATCACCGCGATATGTGGCATTGATCCATTTAGACTTTCTTTCAGACCCTTTGGAAATCTAAAGCAAATTGAGTTACCTAGGACAATCTCTATTTTTTATCGACAATATCGATTCGACATACTAAAACGTACACAGTTACAACCCTCTTGTTATGCATGTCTATGCCAGAACGGGATAAAAATAGTGAAATGGGTAATGAAAGAAAGGGGTAGTGACAAAAGACATCAACGCGAGCTGACACTTGTCAAAAAATTTTTGCCAACTTTCAAAATTCGACCGTCGTAACTTGAGCTCCGTCTGGAATAAAATAGGTATTTATTTTACTTACCGATGAAAAGTTATGCCATCTTTTATCAAATTTTGATGTCCTGGAATTCTTCCCACACCATTTTACGGAACAGAAGGCCATTTTAACGTTTATTTATGCATAAATACTTATTAAATATAAATAAAAGTGTCTCCGTAAAGGCTGACGCGCAGATCTGTCTCTTGGTCGGCACTGAAGATGCGCGTGTATGGCAACTACTTATTTATGTAATAGCATAGATGCATGGGCGTACGTCAATCCTCTTAATGTGGTATCTATTTGGAGGTTATCTGTGCTCAGCGCAACCTGAAGGCCCAGCAAGGCAATACGCCGGGCGACCATCGAAACAAACAATTACCTTTATCAATGAATGTATCACACTCAGGTTTATGTATTATATTTCCGTATGATCAGCAATAAAATACGAAACCATAACCTATGGAGTTTGAAATTGTGAAAAACCAACATAAAGCGAAGTACAACAACAAATTTTTTCGAGTTAGGTTACACTTACCATTCAAATATGTATTTATATATATATTATTTTTTGACGTACCAGCAAGCAGGCCGTAGGTATGCCATAATAGTAACACTCTCATTGAGCTGTCCATTCAGAAAGTTATTTAGTTACGGCCCACTCCATCACAGATCTAAATTCGCATAGCGGTACTTCACACTTCACCCGAGCGTTTTGTTATTCGGCCTCGTTGCAGCCCGCGGTGCAATACTTGTATCAATTTCAGAATTGAAATAAACGATCGGATTGCCCGTAATGGCCGCGCCGGAGGAGACAATTGCCAACGGTACTGAGCAGAGGACTGTTCGGTCATAGGTGTTTATTACCTATCCGGATTTGTCTGGACTCTCGACCTTCTGTTCGGACCTTCGAGTGGCTTTTTGATATGTCCGCATTTTTATTATCGTTAATTTAACTTTTAGGCGTCCGCTACGCCGGCAAAGGGCCGCAGGTGTTGTTGCAATTTGTTTTATTCTATTCTGTAAAATATAGTTTATGTTAACTAAACAAACTTTACACTATATTCAAATTTTAACTTAATACAAATGGAGAGACTTCAATATAGTCAAACTATTTGTATTAACTTTAATTTAAGTGCGGTGGTAACTCAATTGGTAAAGATACGCGCCACGCATGAAGTGGGTGTTGGTTAAACGCGAGCACGTGTTCCTGAAAAACCCAAGTGCTTATTGGCGGTGAAGGAAAACATCGTGAGAAAAAACCTGGACAAGCAAACAACATATTTAATTTCAAAGATCACAAGGCAACCACATTATAATAACCAGGTATGCAAAATTTTTGATTATCGTCCAGGTTAATTGCAACTCTAGTTGGTGATCAGAGGTTATGCATGGTGATCAGAGGTTAAATCATTATTATGTAACAGATTTACTTCACTATTTCATCAGTCGGTCCATTTAGCTCTTAGCAAATCGCCTCGTCACTCCGTCATTGTTGATTGAGAGTGATCTCCAAGGCCACGTCGATGATCCTTCTAATGATCTAAGTACCCATTTAGTTTTAAGCGTCATCGGATGTCACTGTGCTCGTCACCTTGGCCGTTAGTTATCGAGGAGTGATTTCCAAGGTCGTTTCGACGTTGTGCCGTCAGATTTAATTGCTATATCATTGCCTCCCCTCGTTATATTTCATGCTCATTCCATTACTAATTAGGTAAAGTTATTTTGTGGCTGCGTTGGCGTGGTGTCACGCCATTTATGTTTTGTTCGTCATTATTAGATAGAAGTTATTTAATAAAATATAATTTTCATTAGAACTGCTAATGTCAAGGTCGTTAGTGCATCTTGTCATAGCCAGACAACAAGTGCAAGAGTTATGGCAGTCCAATAGTCAGTTCAGAGGTCAGGAACATGTGTCAATTAATATCAACTGGTCCGTGATGGTCAAATCTATAAAGTCTTGGCAATAACAACTTACATGACTGTGAATAATAAACGTACAAGTGAACACTAGCGAGTCTCGTACTATTTTATTGCAGACACGAGACTGGACGCGTGTTTAAACGAAATCTTTTAATTGTGTCGCGACATCTGCCGCGTTCTCGCCGGAAGCGTCTTTTGCGAAAATAAACTGTGTCCTCGTAGTCTATAATTTGCTATTGCGGACTTTAGTATATAATTAATTTAATACAAACATTTTATAGGTGTAGACAGTTCAATCCTTTTGTATTTCATTGGCATAATATTGTTTAAAAGGCAATTGAAAAATCCACTCCTTAAAGGCACAATTTCTACGAATTCAGTTAATTACGCCATTTCGCAATTCTCGAGAGGTAGCCCAATGAAATACAGTCCTACGAAAGTCACAATGATCCTTTTCCATTATTTGACTGTTTTATTAAGCGAGCATTTCCATGCGGCCGAAATATACGTTAAAAATTCAAAATACAGACGCATCGTATCTCTCAAACGGCGGGCCGCCCGCATACACGCAAATGCGTGATGTCCGGCCGAGGACCAGCTTATGCAGACCCCTTTGTATAAAACACTGACTGCAATTTAGTATAGCGAACGAGCGGGGTGCAAGGGAACTCGCGGACCAGCTAAGAGCGGCGCGGGCAGGCCCAGTGCAACCGGTTCCAGCCCTGTACAAGTCTGCGATGAAATCCTGATAATGGCTGATGTTTGTGTCAGACTGTAGACCGGGACATAAAATGTTACAAATCAAGCACATGGTGCCTAAGCTTCAATAACATTGATTCTACATTCGCTATAACATCGGTATAATTGTTAAAACAGGCGTGTGATAGCAAAATGAGAATATCGTCATTTTGAAGCATATTTTCAGCTCGATATTTTGCGAGGTGCTTCTGTCCCCGATTACTCAGACCTGATGTCCTATTCTTAGTGGACAGACGCAAAAAACGGAATCTTCAAAAGTGACACGCCAATATTGGTGCGCACGCAAACACGTGAAGTAACGTAAAGCCACGTGGCACAGTACAAGTTGGAATAGTAATTTAGCATAAAACAGCTAAATCCGCGAACGGATAATAGAGCAATCGCTCGGTACTCAACGCATAAATTTTTTATTAACAAATGGCGAAATGATTGGCATTTCGCCATTTGTTGGCTTTATGGGGACAAACAAAGAGATTATCTACGTAATGGAATTAAAAAGCTCCCCGTATCATGCCTCGTATTGCATTAAATAATAATTTAATTTATGTTGCTGTTTCTAGATATTGAACATTTGAATATGGAACAGCCTTCGTTAGGCTAACTATAGGAATGTTAAGGAGATAGAAAGAAGTTTGAAGGTTTTACCTTGACCTGTTATAGGTATTTTGGTAGGGCCGTCACGCGTGTACAAGCGTGCGAGCATGCGTGGTGCGGGAAATGAAATACTTGTTACATTTGTACTATGGCATGCGGTTCCAAGCGGGTGAACTTGTGCACAAAAACAACTCACTGTTGCCATGCGCACATCTTCGGGTCGGTAAGCGTCTTCGAATTTTGCACTATGAACGGTTTGCAGCCAAGAATTTGTTACGACACCCCGAGATGCATACGTGTCTGGCACAGCGTTATATGTTGCGAAATATTTTACAGTCTATCGTAAAAATACTACTTTGTTTGAAATATTGTGAGTTTCTTCAACATCCAATACAATATATACTGCATCTCCTCGACACGATAAATACATTAATTACTATATTAATGTACTATACAGATGCAACATAACAATATCACAATAGGTTATCAATACCATTAATCGAAATTTAAAGATTAGTACTCGTTTAATAACGTTGGACACGTTCCTGACGTTAATGATAAAAAAATGCGCTACATACGCTTATCAAAGCGCATATAATATAACATTACCTTAGTATACACTTTGGGTCCAATTTCACCATTACGATTCCCTCTTCCATCCGCGCCCAATTCACTGTCGACATGTACACACTCGCCCCTGACTCTCCCCGAGAGTATACTCGACAACGTACACTTCACAGACGCGAAATGATTGAACAATTTCATTTAAGTACTATCGAATCGCGCATGATGACGAATAGCGGCCCGTAAAAGGGCAAGAGTTACAATGAGCTGAACGGGACGGGAACCCCACACGTAGCCGAAGTGATCCGATGCGCGGGCGGCTATAATTAGTCTACGAATGTATTCTAAGTGGCCTCCAACAAAGATGTAGCTAATCTATTTTCGTTTGGACACCTCGCGTGATCACGTTTACGTTCAAACACTGAGAGACGTTGAAATTACACGAAAAACTCAATAGAACACTGCACACTGAGTTACGGACTGCGCGGGCGCAGATAAAACTTCTTTACGACCGGTTTAATTAGACTTGAGCAATAGTCTAATAACGATCTTTCTCTTGTGACGATTTCTCTCATTGACGACAAGATGTTATTTGTATAATTTCAATTCAACCTACATTCGCCCTTTTCCAAGTACAATATGCCCTTTATTTCTTGTTGTTGTCAGGCAATTTAGTTCGAACGAAGGTGAGAAAAGTTTCGTCAAACTAATATAATAACATTTTAAAACACTATGAGGCGCTTTAGAAACACCATTATGGAAACTATGTACGACTTATACTAGTAGTAGTTACGAAAACGGTAGTCAAAAACTAACCGCAGGTATAAAAATGACAATATTTACTTATTAAATACAAGTACTATTCGATCCGAATGTTAATGACAGAAAATAAATCTTGTTCAAGTTTTAATTCACCATAAACATGCAAAGAAATGTTTCGCATTTCACCAAGCAGTATATTTTATGAAGCCAGCGTCATTATCTGGCGTATAAATAACGTGTTTCTAAAATAGCCTCGGGCGTAATTTCATTACAACATTAACAATCTAAAACGTTTCAATTACGAAAAAATGTGGGTCAAGACACTTTAGTACAGTAAACAACACAATATAAAGCATGCTCGCATAAATAATGATATGCATCCTAATATATTTTATATGATGGCGGATAATGCGCTCGGAGCGAATAACAGTATTTCTTTTTTAGTTTTAAATCATGCGGGCTCACAAATCACTTTTAAATGGTGCCTACTGGCTGTCAAACAGTCCGATGTGTAGGCATGTTGTGTTAATCGTCATAATCATATTAGATTTGCAGATTTAATCGATGCTCGGGAAAGACGAGATTTGGTAGATGTGGTTTAAATCGATGTACATAGGTACTACTCGATATTGGCAGGAGTAAACCAAGCAAACAGTTTAGTAACCATTTCCCAAATAAAATGCGTACCTACATTTATTATCATTTCTTGATGACTGATCTTTTAATATTGATTGTCCCTCGAATGAGAAATGGGCAGAATGACCAGCACCAATAATCCTCGCGACTATGAAATCCGTAATCATAACATCATTCCATTTATTATTTAATAAAAATCTATTCTCGTGTGTACTGTGAGTACAGATCGAAAATAACTCTCATGATTTCGTAATCGTTAGTATAATGTACAGACAGTAAATATTTGTTAAATGTCTACATATAGTGCTTAAGTGAGAATTGTTGCCGTCTCAGCGTTTTACACAAAGAAACATGTTCTGGGTGGGGCGACGTGGCCGTTGCCCTCGAGGGCTACACGCGCCAAAATTTTACTTTGTAACAACGCAACGAAAGGCACACACACACACACACACACACACACACCTCTGTTTAAACTGACCAATTCTAAACTAATCAAACAAAAATAAACTCTCGCGCGAAGTAATTCGCCGCGAAGTTCGCTCGTGAAGTTGCGTGTTGCGTGAGTTTTCTGTTACTATTTAGTATTCTGTGACCGTGTCTACAGACGAGGCATGTTTTCGCCTCCCAGACGAGTCTGACGTCAAACGAGAGCCCATTCTTAATGAAAACAGACTACAGCCCGTATTTTGATAACATCAGATATTTAATTTAAATTAGCCATGAAAGCCTGCTTCTCATTTGCGCAAACGATACTTACACAAAAGCGAAACAGAGTCTTGACGTCAAGCCACAATGTTATCTAGCGTCTAAAAATTTTACATTTTGTGCGTTCAGCGCTAAACAACTATTAGGTATGGTGTTTATTTATAGTAGTATAGCCACATTATAAAACGAAACTTCAATTCTATTACGAACATTAGAAAGTTTTAACTTACATACAAGTATCACAAGGTGTAGTCAAGAATAGTTTACTTAAAATTAGATTCCAAAAGTTAACACACATACACACGCCCATAATTCCAGAAGGGGTAGGCAGAGTCAAAGGGTCAACAACCCTATTCAACTACATTCAGTCAAAAATAAAAACTGGGCTGGGTTAGATGAAAAATTGTGTGTGGAGCAAGCCACTTGTCACTACCGAAAAGTGGTTACCTTTTCGCCTACACAATCATATACCCAGAACCCCATATACCATTAGTCGCCTTTTACGGCGGCTAGGCAAAAAACACAGTTGGCACATTATTTTTAAGTCCCAGACCAACATGGGACAATTCCAAAAGTTAATATCAACCTACCTTATTCCTATTATAATACATGTAAATACATTTTTGGCACAGAACGAAAAAAATTGTCAACATATCTTTTAAAATTCACAGCACTGCGGACTACATGGTCCGCCATTCGCGATATCACTATCAAATTCTACCAATATATTTTATTATCGTAATCGTAATAAAAATAAAGAAATATCTGTAATCGGTTACATTTATCAGGTCATTCAAACTTTACAGCGAATTCCTTGCGTTGTGGAAACTTACATAAGTGTAAATACTATAGAAACATGTGACCGTGACCGTGAAATGTATAAAAACGGTTTTCAAAGGACCTGGCGTTTAAAATCTCTGGTTTCGTTACTGCAAGTAGAATTCAATAATATAATCTGGCAATATTAGTATAGAAATCTTATCTAATAAAATTGTCCATGTCAGTTTAATAAACTCTTCACTATAAATTTAAATACTTTTAATGAAAATACAAAGACAATAGAATACACGTCACGTCAGCTTGATGCGGGTTGTGAAGCGGCATCTTAACAAATATTACAAATTTCAATACAAATAGTTTACTGCGCATTAGCCAAACAAATATACGGGTGGCGGTAGGGGTGTGAGTCCTTCCCCCTCGTTGTTTGGCGCCGCTACAATTCGACGTAAACTTGCGTAATTGCTAAAATTTTCATTTAGAGAGAAGTATTCGCACTCTCAATTAAAAATTTCTTGCTAACCTACGCAGTGCGGTAGATATGCGTGTCTGAACCGCCTAATAATTTAATATAAAATATCAAAATGCAAACATATTTTTGCGCCGAATTCGCAACGGAGACCAGATGAAAGAAATGGTGGAGGCGAAAATCAATTTGGGTTGGTGCGTGGCTCCTGCTCCCGGGGTATGCCGGGAGAGTCACGGCCAAGGTCGGTCGCGCAGCCCCCCTCTCCCGTCCCCTCCGAAGGCGTCCTCGCCCGCCCCCGCCCCGCAGACGCCCGGCGAAGTCGATACCACGCGCTCATTGAGCACGCACGCACACTACGACACCGTAGGCAAAATTACACGTGTCATGGCAACATTTCGCGACCTACCAGGGACACACCTAGGGACATGATTTAAGATATAAACAGCCGAGTTCGTCCGGTAGCGAGTCTGACCTTCCAATTTACACTGCCTTTGAGCCGACATTTGCTAAACTGGAAAATAACAGAACTTCACTGTCCCGCAGTACTTGTAAGAGATAATGCTATCACAAAGTGTATTATTCAGACATATCGGGGCAGCGATAACAAGATAAATCTGTTTGTTTGTACTGAACGGTGAGCGAGTGTGCTGTGTGATAGCGAGCGAGCAGTATAATAGAAAACTGTAATACCACTACTACTTCTATCGAGTATGTTTACTGAAATAGATGTTTATTATTTTTGCGTGAAGACGATCGCGTTAAAATAGTTTGATTTGAATAGATAAAGGAAAATCGTTAAAATAAAAATACGTAAAAAATTCAAACGCCTAATTCTAGCAGAAACATAATCCAACGTAGTTCACTAATCAAGCATGTTCAACGTGGATGACGTAGACACATCCCCGCGCACCTTTTAACGCCGCTCAAGTTCGCATAGGAAACACTCGTCACAAACAATTAGCTCACCGAGAGCTCATTGTTGAGCTCATTGTTGAGCCACCGTCCTCTGGCAAGCGGAGCGAGCCACGTCGTAACGGAAGCACGAAATGTTACCCAACGAACCGGTCACCTAGACGAGGCCAGGCGCGTTTCACCTCCACCTCAATGCTGGGCATATTTAGAAAACTGCCGGCGCCAATTTCTCAAATGTTAAATCGATACCGCCACTACCACTACACTATCACGCCCGCAATCCCCGAAGGAGTACGTTGAGCCTAAGAAGCAGCAAGATCATCTAAGTACATTTAGCCAAAAATAAAGTTGGGTGAGATGGATTGTGAATAAGTACTTAAGTAGTGACAAATGACAAGCATGTCGCCTACAAGATCCCTAATCTAATTCACTATACTAATCTTCTTTTACAATATTTTAAGGTTAAGGTTTAACCTTAACCTTAAAATAGTCTAATTGGTCTCAAAATAACTGCGTTCCTTTAGGAACGCAGTTGACGTTATTTTGAGATCTTAGACCAACATGCGACCGCCAATTGCTATTAGTGAATCAGTATTAACAAGTGGCTAGCTCGTTGCGTATACTATCACAAACCCCATACACTATTCTCCTTTAACGTCGTGTTTCACAAGGAATGGGAGTTGGTACATTATTTCTAAGTCCAGAACTAACATTCAATATGTATCAAGTATCCTACAAAATGAAACATTCGCACTTGTCTTGGTGGAAAAATAAATGGTAACCAATACCATTACGGAAAACTGAGAGGGATATGGCGATTAATATTAATCCGTATGACGCAGTAAATAGGGAAGGTAAGGACCGTGTAAATGTATTGAAGTTTGATATTATTAATGCAGCAGGATTGCTCGTTCATGCTTCGAGTTATGTTAACATGAACACGAGTTTATTTTTAATTTTAATACCGCATTATGGTACGCGAAATCATGCTAAGTGAATATTAATAAACAAAAGGCATTTCATAACTAATCAAACTGCTACAGTTATATGACGATAAAATGAACTATATTTGAAATCAGTACTAGTTAGTTATATTTAGACTGAATTCACTTCACTTTTATGCTATTTGGGAATTTCCGAGTCGCAATATCAAACATTTACATCTTTCAACTTTTCCTTTATTTTTCTAAAGAGGTGAAAAAATAACCTATGGGTCAAACATTGGTAATAAATACCGAATGCAATTGGATCTTTCTAGTTCTTAGAATAGAAAGATTTTAAAGAAAATTAGAGAAATTTAAAGTAATTTATGTTAAGACGGTGAAAGCGTTACAAAATTGTTATATTAACGACTGTATTTTTCATTATTTATGTAACTTTATCATCAAATGTCACAAAACTGGTGCCACCTTTCACTGATAATGTCTGTCTGTTTCACTAATCAGAAAGAAAACCCCATTAGAGACGAGATATGAAAAGTTACAAATATCCACTGATTCGATATCATTTGTGAAGCTACAAAACCATGTTTATTACGATAATACTTGTTATAACGGCCATCATTATCTAAGTTTGATCATCAAGCGCTATTGAAGCCCGCCATTCGAGCACTGAAAGTAATCCCTATCGGTTTCAAAGAGTCGTTATGTCGGGAAAGGGGTACATTCCCACCCCGTCTGGTCCGCAGGGAGCGATCTCCATTGAGAAAGCCCCGTCAGCCTGGATATAGCTATTTTTATTTAGCTACGCGAATACCCGGCCATTATGAGAATTGCTCAAATAATATTGGCTCTTTATAATGCCTTACAGGTATCTCTTTGATTTATCTGAAAATACCGCAACAAAACGACTAGATAACATAGATTTTATAAATAATATGTGTGTGCTTATACAGTTACACGTCTGTGTTCATATTTAGAGATGTCTGATACAAACACAGTAAGATAAAGGCGCATTCTCCTTCCTCCACATTCGAATACGATACGGTAATAACCGAAGTTTATACTCAAAAGATATTTTCAGAGAGAATAAAGATATATTGCGAAACGCAAGGGAAGCCAGATTTATTACAGCAGCGAGAGTTGCGCAAACTCCTAAAAAAAAAAAAAAACGAAAGCGCATCGCTCCTTACAACAACAACAAAAAGAAACTTTAAAACTTATCGCATCGCGTATAATAAAAAGGCGTTATTTGAACCCTCCCTCGCTCTATGCAGGCATTTCAGCGGAGCCACGTCTATTATAGCTACACTTCATTCTGCAGGTCGGAGGAGGCGCCACCCCGGCCTCCATTGAGCGGCTCCCGGGCTCCATCTATTTTTAGGGGACCGGGGTGGCCCGGGCCGGGGGCTGACGTCACGCCTACCCGCACGCCGCCCCAGCGTGCGAATGATCGCGAATATCACTGAAAGGATGACGACGAAACACGTCCCCGCTGGTTCAGGCTCGTTGTCGATGGAACGGAAAAATTGGAATCCACCGGCGTAATTGGCGTGTTTGGTGCGCGATATCTTTTTGTTTTACTTTAGAATTGTACTGCGTAGTATTTATTATCACACGCAAATATTGGACTCGGGACTTCGTGCGTTTCTTGAACGTCAACAACAGTGTTTAGATTTTAAGTTGTTTCAGTTTTATCTTAGGATATTTATTTGCAAGGGTAGCAGCAGTAGTGTTTCTTACCAATATCATAATGGGCTAGATGACTGAAAAATTCTGTTTAGTCCGTCTGTTAAATTATAAAAAAATATTGAACACGTATTTATTAATTTATTTGTCAAACAAACATTGACGAAGATACAATGCATTCAAGTTGCGCGTGACGTCACGCTTTCGTACAATTTTTACTAAATAGTGACGTCACAAGCTCCCACTCCAAAACTTTGATGCTCTTTATCTTTGTAAATCACAAATTTACAAAGATAAAGAGCATCAAAGTTATCATTGTTAATTTGATAAGCGAAAAATATGTGCCTAGTATTTTTGTATAATCTAACTGACGGACTAAATAGAATTATAGATTTTTAATGCAGTCATCATCCCTATTGAATACCTAAAATGAATTGTGTAAGACACACGACATGTTATTTGAGCTTTATATCCTATTTATGTATTTATAAAAGTTTTTATTCCTTAATCATAATTTAAAAATTAAAACGTGTAGGTATGTAGAAAAAAAACACGTGTATTACGTAGTATCGTAGGTTTAGACACTTGTTATTTTTCTGGTCGCCATATTTCGAGTAAATATTCAATACAGTTGAGTACACACGGATAATACGGTAGATATCATATAACGTCAACGTTATTTACGTCACAGCGTGATATTATTTCGCAGTTCCGTATCGCACAACTTTAAGCAATATTATTATTACACACGAATAATATGTTGATTATATAAAAAAATATATACCAAAAAAAGATATATATATATATATATTAGTGCCTACTGACTACGCAAAATGTAGCGATGATAGCTTTTCGCTTTCAATCTTGAATGACCGTTGATGACAAACGAGGCTGTTTAAAGCCACCAGATAAAAATAATATAATAAAATAGAAGTCAATATACAACGTCAATAGATGTACATCACATTGGATACGCCCTACAAACCGCCTTACCAAATACGATCGCCATTATGTGTTACACGAACACATAATGGTGATCCTATCATCCTAGAGCGAATCCTATCACATAACCTACCTGAACACTTCAATGGGGTTTTAGTGTTTTAGGGACGTATGTTTTGTATGTGCACAACAATGTCGGAGGCGCCTCCGCGCGTGTATGTGTGTCGCTCCCACGGATCCGTTATGAAACCCGCACACCACTTACGTTACGGAGATGGCAAATTGATACCTCACACGTATTGTACATAATTAGCACATGACAATACCGTTACACTTATGGTACTGTCCAATGGTACAGGTTTATGGCCCCGATTGACAAGTAAAATGTTCTATACGGATACTTTGGTAAATATCTAAATTCATTATGTACTTATAAGTAAGTATATTTGTAGAACTCTTACTTAAAATAAAGTGGCCTGGATAAAGAAAATGCATGACTCTAATTAATAATATTACAAAGAGCAGAATAATATTACAAAACTTTAACTACTAATTTTACCTACATATTTTATATTTCATTTATAAAACACAATATTCATTATTTTATATTTTCAGTTTTCCTTCATAAGGCTTGAGGTCGATAAGCTAGTCCCGTATTATCCTTATAAATTCAACCTTTTTGCTTCGTTATAAAATTCCCGGGTTTTTTCGTAATCGCAAATCAAACAGTTTACCCTATGGAACGTATGTTTAAAATCATAATATTCACTCAGAACCGATACCAAATACATTTGACAAAACTGGAAAGTAAATCTCCCATTGTGTACGAGACAAATAGGTTGTTTAGATTTCCAAAATTGAATTAAATTATAAATGACAAATGTTTTTAAAACATACAAACTCATTAATTGACTTGTCTAAACT
Organism: Glyphodes perspectalis; assembly: GCA_951394215.1. Classification (NCBI taxonomy): domain Eukaryota; kingdom Metazoa; phylum Arthropoda; class Insecta; order Lepidoptera; family Crambidae; genus Glyphodes; species Glyphodes perspectalis. The sequence continues at coordinate 4,806,454 of OX596218.1, forward strand.
GTCAACTTTCCAACGGAAATGTAAGGCGCGGCCCCACAGACGCATATTTTATCAGCGGCCGCCGAGCCCAGAAAACTCGCGAATTCTCAATAATTTGATTAAGCCACCTTTCTAGTTCAATTTGGCAGAAAGCAGGCACGGTGCGGTAATTTTTTGTTGTTTACTTACTGGCCTCGATTCGGCAAGAAACAACGTCGTATTTTAACTTTGTTTACCTGTAACGAAAAAATAATTATGTTAATAACCAGAATTTTGTAATTTTCACAAGAATTAGCTAAAATAAGAAAGACATACACGATATATTAAGAACAAAATTATATTTGACACGTTTACAAATAAATATAATACCTAATAGTTAGGCGTGTGTACCATTTTGGTAGCGTGTTAGCTGGTGCCACAAAATCGGAGTTGTCATATTATTTATATATACCGTAGCATCAGTAAGATAGGTGCAGATTAATACTAATCATAATCCTTATGACGCTTCATCTACATGACTTATAAATAATGTATAATAGACTTGTTTTCATTTTACAATAAACTCTGCACAAACAATGGTTGTTAAAAAGCCTAACCTTATTTTTTTTTACACTCGGAACGTATTAACCGGTTCCAACCAACAGCTAGATTGCAATTTAAAAACAGATCGAAGGCTGAATAAAAAAATACGCACTTACAAATTTATAAAAAGACTTGGGCTCAAATATTATTTATGTACTGTGTTATTAAAAGATGATGTGATGAATGAAGTAGTCTTCTGGCTCTTAGAGATAGTGTGTAACAGAAGTAGCTGAAAATACTTATGACCGTAGGAATAAAGGTTCAAATTATTCAGTTAGATATGATGCTGACCGTACGGCGACCTCGTAAAGACCTCGGCCAGCAGTACATATTACTACCAATAGTGGTCACATAAAAGTCGATGAAAACTCGACAAAGAGCATTTGGCCGACGAAACTTAAGCAGTCCATGTACATACATATTTACAATTACCTATCTAAATTGGACCTCCAACATGATTATAATAATAAGTTGAGGGACGCTTATTATTAAGTTATATATATCATTACAAATCTATCTGATTTAATATAGGGTTCATAAGAATATTCATATATTGTGAACCCAAATCGAAAGTGATTTTAATGCGAAATGAGAACTGCTTAATCAGTTGAAAATTCTCTCAGATGAAAATTTAATCAGGAAACTCATTGGAATGAAGATTTAATTGAAGGTTCGTGTACGGATAAAAGAACTTTACTCTTTCACATAGTCAAATAAGTAGACCTTAAGGAACACATTGTGATCATATCAATTAATTATTCTTATCTTCATGCTTCCATAGCAGCGACTCTAAAGGCTCAAGCGACCAAGAACGAGATCAGGATCGAGTGCCGATAGTTAAGCCAAAGATTCATCCAATGCATAATAATGTAGTTCCGATGAAAATCCAATCCGGGGCCGATGTTACGGGCCGGGCACACGCGACACTTTCCCGGCCAAAATTGGGATTACACGCCCGGGGAATACGGCCTTATTATAATGGAAAAGTCCGGATTATGACGTGTATTCATCAACTTTAGGGTACCCAAAGTTTTACGGGAGTCTAATTTGATTGGGTCATTTAAAAGGCATAAAATGTTAAACAGTTATTATCTTGTGGGCGTCGCTGTAACGGTTTTACATAAATATGGATCGGCTTATGAACAGATATTTTAATGCCTAATAGACCATAAAACCTAATCGGTACGCGAGCGGCTAATGTTTAATAAAACTAAACACTCAATTTCGTAAGGGTTTCTTTCATGATTTCAGGGTTGTCATTTTCAAAACTCTTTTATAGTATAGTAGTGAGGGCACCTGCCAATAAGGTGATTAATTATCTTTAATATTTTTTTATTTAATTTTCCATCTAACCCAGCGCAGTTTTGTTTTTGGCTGAATGTGGTTAAAGGGGCTTGCTGCCGCTTTGGCTCGGCCTACCCCTTCGGGGATTATGGGCGTGATGTTATGTATGTATGTATTTAAAAAGGTCTAAAAATTGGCAAACATTACATCAGGAGAGAAATACGATCACCATGAGTATTAAACCACTAAAGATGGCAAACAAGTATACTGCCTACCTGCCAATAAGCCTTCACGAGCTCTTAGAAGTCTGCAAACGTTTAGACAACCCTGTGCATAATGTTTGTGCGTTTAATAGAGCATTCGTATGAGCTTGCACAGAGGCTGAAAATGCACTCGTTAAACCAGCTGGGTCTAAATATACCCGGTATCATCGATCCTGCGGTATCGCAGGTAACATTAATACTCAATACTCAATCATTTATTGCTTCCAATCAATCGCTATAATGTGTCGCATGTTTATTTAACGTGGACCAATTTATACGACAATAGTCCAAAGATACGCTAAAATGTCTAATTTTGTGTGATAAGATAAATTACAATGTTGACTTCAAACGAACTATTCGCCTACATAATATACGTACATGTACGTATTCATTTTAATCCCGAGTGTCCATATCTGCGCATTGCATCAATTCACCCACTCGTGAATCAAACAAATGCTCTTGAATATTCGCGTTTTGTATTTCATAATCTCATTTAACATTATGATGTTATATTTTAAATGCATACTAGCCGTTGCCGTTGTCTTTGTGAGCAAGAACATTTTGTTGCATACAAAAGACTTAAAGCCACCTTCTTCGACCCATGTACGCATATAGTCACGTGACGGTGAATCGTCGGTTGCTTATGTCAGAATACAAAATACGCCTAAGAAAGTATTCATCTGCAGAACAAATAGTCCACCACAACTTATTTCAGAAGCATACATTTACAAAATAGACTTCATTATCCGTCTTGCATTCTAGAATTTATAGTCAAAAGCGTGGTGAATATAAAATAGCACATAACGCTAAGTAAGAAAAATAGGCAATCTTATCGACACATAAATATCATCATGTCCGTAATTTAGCCAGAAACGAAATGGAGCAAGGTAAAATGTAAAAAATATTGACAAGTGCTCAGCCCACTTTACGACATCCTTGGCAACGAACACAGTATGCTCATAATTTTTATTCAGTCCCAGATCAACATGGGACTGAAGTAATGCAGAAAGCAAATTTCATTCCACTTCGGGGACCAAGAGCATCGTCGGACTCGTCCGGCAAACCGCCGCACTCGATTTACAAACCGCTCAACGGACAAACAATGGCACACCGGCAATTGTTATCTGGTACCCAGCGTAGGCAAACACTCGCTAGGAGCAACGCACTCGCTCAATGCAGCCGCGGCCGTCACACAACGCGACGTCGCATTAAGCTCGCTACACTTCGCGAACGCGAGACGGCTAATGCAACTGCGGAAGCCGCGTTAATCAAAACTTAATGCAATTTGCGAGAATGGTCATTTGAGTGGTATGCACTGGTATTGCATGGTGAAGACTAGTATGTATCTTTGCAAGAACTGACTGCTTTGTTTAATACTATCACAAAAACGCAACTTAACTCGAAATGAAACTTTATGAAAACCCGAGACAAAGTAAAAATGCCACTTCGAACATCATCATGTTCAAATCAATGTTCCAAGGATGACAGGACATTATGAGTATGTATATAAAAGAGACGTCTCGAGGTCTTTCAAGAGAGCCAAAAAAAACATAAATGACCATGTCAAATGACCTGAGACTCACTTATTACTGCAAAGAATTTCTAGTACGATCAATTCATATTAAATGACCTTCATTTTCGTTCCTAATACAGAGGTTTCTCCCATTACCAATTTCTGAAACCTGAAATTTAAAATATCATGCATGCACTCACTCACACACATATAGTCGCAGACTTAAACAAGACTCAGATGTCATTCCAGTCATCCGATATAATCCTAGCTAAATTTGATAGAAAACTAATACCTAATACACGATTCGATGACACCTTAAATAGGAGAGCCAATTCAACAAGCGATCGTCAATTTAGAAGTTTAAAGTGACAGACACATTTTCAATGCATCTGGAATGATTGACAGCGCTAACTAGCTAGCGACATAGGCAAACATTCGAGTCAGGAGCATTGCACTCGTTCAATGCGCCGCGGTGGCCTCGGTGCACGACGTCACACTAGCTATTACACACCTCGTTACACTTTAAAACGACGTTTTCTAAACCCAACATAAAATGATAGATCGTGCAATTAATAAATTGTGCTAATAACGTCTCCCAGACAAGCCACCTGAGATGTTTTTTTAATTAATTACTAACACCTACGCATATTCATGCATTTTTTATCCATTCATTGTTAACTTACTCTCTGCCCTTTCTTGAGAATTAATTAGACAAGTTTTTATGGACTATATACGCATAGAGCTATTTTTTAGTATTCTCAACAACAAGTCTACCTTATAATAACATATTTTCAGAGTACCTACAATCTAAGAAATTAGGGTTTAAAACTCTGAATTAGATTGAATAATTCTTTATCAATTTCCGTTAAATAGTGATGATAAGATAAAACAACTTGCCTATATTTAAGTTCGATACGTTTTAGAACTTACAAAATGCATCGTTTAGCGAGTAAATACTAATAATTTGAGTTACACATAATAGCTACATCCTAAATGATCACTAGCGAACACAAATTGGCTCATCACAACGAACCCGGTTAAATTTGATCCGTCTACCTACATGATGAGACGAATTGAGCTGTAACTGCTGTTATTAATTTTGTCACATGAATACATCATGACAAAACCGCTGTTATTAGTTCATTCCCCATTATTAGTCGTGTTAATATGTAAGGTCATGGAAATTCACTTGTTTTTAAAGCGAATGTCAAAGTAAAAATAAGAGGAACTATCAGACACACCCAGAGATAAGCATACGGTCAATCTAATAAAGACACGGTTTAACAAGTAAACCACATAAGGCAACATAAACCTCGCTCAAGGTATCCCGATACGTTTTATTGAGGAAACCAATTAAGCCATGGTTAAATAGAGGTGAAAAGAAACGAAACAAATTCAATTTAGATACCGGTGTAACCGTCCAAATTCTGTGCTCGCATGTACAAATGTACAAGGAATTCTTTGATCAAGTTCCCTTTAAAACTTTCAAAGCGTATACTGGTTTAAATTAATCGACTACGATATCCTGTTTTTAATTAATTTAAATTAGAGTCTAATCTGATACGCTTAGACATCACAAAAAAAACAAGAAATTTCATTATAAGTCAAAACAAGCCATCCAATAACAACATCTCACTTTAAATCAGGGGGTCAACCATCTCATTTTAGAATGGCACGATACATATTCCCAGCATCTAATTATCTTCACTCTTCCGTCACTGTCTTCAGCAGACATTCTTGAACATAATATCCATGAGCAGTAACCAAGTTAGCGCTTCGCTTCGGCGACAGTCGACTGCGGAGGCTTTCACCGGTCGCGCCTAGCGTGTATCATGTAGGCATAGCAACTGACATTACAGTCCACATTTACACAATAACACAACCGAGTGGTACCCACAGCATACAAATGTACGACGAACGGTTCCATACACATGTGAACCGCGGCATACTTCAACACAATGCGATACTGCTACGCCATATACATATTCGATGCTACGACTATGCGACACCCGCTGATAGCAACTAGCAGTACCGATAGTGAACGAAAACAAAGAACGTGTTTGAGAGCATTATCTTCACACTATCTTAGTAAGAAACGAAGTAGGCAGAAGTGAAATGAACGTTGTGGCGCCTTTGAACCGAGTCTTCGTATTCGAAAGCAGATCTTTTTAAAAATATTTATTAAATAATAATATAGTTATGTTTTGGGATCCATATTAACGAATATTGATGAACTCCACATTTACATTCTGATCAATAACGGCGCCGCTCATATCCTTTTTTCCAATTCTAGATCAGTCAGATGAAAAAACTATGGTCATATTTCACTCGACTTAGGATCTTTATGAGGAGCAATCAAGAAGAGAATCAGCTAGTACAACCCTTCGTACCAGGCCAGTTGCTAGTTAATCTAAAATATATTGGCTACTAACATGGCATAAGAGCAGCCTTCGTATGACCAATGCCTACCTCATTCCGTATGCGCGAAACAAGTATTCGTTCAAGACTACGTTGACAATATTTTAAGTTTCCTGCACCGGGCACGTGATCGGTACGATTTCACTGCTTTCGTCACCTTGAAACGGTTGCGATATTACAATCGCTACGTCCAAGTATATTTTTATGTTAAAACTTTAATATTAGCACTTTGCTGGCTATCACAATATTTTGTTTACACAAATATTTATCAATATAAGTAAGTACAATATTAAATGTACCGCTTCTCAGTTGCTTCATACATACCTATTACAATGTCTTGCCTAATATCAAATCAAAAATAACGATTTGACATTCACATAATAATATGTAACCCGTGTACATGAAAACATATATATAACTGAACAAACCAAGACATGTTTGGAGTATGAAAAGCGCAGGACTCGGAAGGGGCCTACTCTATTTATTATAGTATGTCCAAATGTGTAAATTATCTAATATACCTACTAACAACGTCGTAATAAACCGTGTTACAAAAGGATGTTTACGATGTATCCCGAGATATTCCTACGCGTTCCTGAATTGTATAACATCCTGGATCGATTTACGGCCAACCCGCCTACAGCGGTATAGACAAGATGTTACAAGATATGTGTTTAGTATCTGTTACTCATGCAGCAATAATAGTCTAGTTACCTTTACAGGATCAGCGACTAAATGTTTTCAATTCGAAGTTTGCTATATAAGTACTTCTAACAACCGCACTAATTTGAGAATTACGTGAATGTGTTGCAAATGAATAACATAAAAACGTTCAGTAGATACGTATCTTATAGTTGTTTTCATGTCTTACATAAAAAATGCTCGCTAAAGTTTTGTTACCGAATAATAGAACGCATATGGCGGATGTTTTGAGTGGTGTTGAGTGCAAAATATGCGCAGGATTCTCCTTTAAGTGTAAATAAAGTGATTCATTGAGAATATTAAAGTTGCTTACCATATATATAAAAAAATATTATCAAGGTAACTTTATGTTAATAGTTAAAAAAAGAATTTAACTAAGGTTTTAGCGTCAAAAAATCCCTGTTTTCAAACTTGCAAAGGCAAGTCTCGTACCGATTGAAATTCAACATTTAAGTTCACACAGGTTGCTAATCGAAGAGACAAAATATGCATGTATATATGTATATATACCGTATGTACTTTATATATTATCCATATCCATAGACAAAATTTAACTCTGATCAACTTCACCCAATGTAGTTTAGCACTCGGAAAATTTAATTTTAAGTCCTCAGGAGGTAATTTCACCCTGGTAGACGGAAGCTTAACTGAATGAGAATTCTAAATGAGATCTCTGTAGAAGTTCCAAAACTCTCTAGTGCCTGGGCACTTAGTAGTTGTAGATGTGACAGGTACTGAGTTCCCATCATAGAACATTATCCCTTACATTTATATAAATAAAAGTGAATCGTTGAAACGTATTTACGCGCATAACTCTAAAACGACTGCACCAAATTTGATATATCTTTTTTACATACATACCTACATAACATCATGCCCATAATCAAGAAGAGGCAGAGTCAAAGGGGTAGCAAGTCCCTTTACCAGTCCCTTTACCCACATTCAGCCATAAATAAAACTGGGCTGGGTCAGATGGAAAATTGTAAAAAAGTAGGGACAAGTGGCGAGCTTGTCGACTACAGGTTCACATACCCAAAACCCAAAATAAATCTTTTTTTGTTGTGTTTATAATTATTGTCAGGGCCAGATTTGTACATCAGCATCGGGAATTTTGTATGGAAACATCTTAAAAGACAGATAGTTAATAGGTTACGAGACCCAAGAGTGGAATTAAAACTCCCACGGTAACGGGATCAACGGGGATGAAATTTTACTATACCCGGACTAAGTTGGTGCTCAGAAGTTCACAATAAATTGTACGAGAGGCATGAAAGCACAAAATCCGTCACGACTAGAATGTCAAAGCGGCCGTCCCCCGCGTCGGCGGTGCACTCCACAAACGTTTATCGTGGGCGACGAGGTTATTGCCTGCTGGGGCTGAGATAAAAAGTACTGCCCAACTGCCGGGCTCAATTTCTTCACCGCCATCGGACGTTCTCAACGTTTCATTTTATGCTCCAGCACGAAATTTTCGTTTAATTTTTTTGTGCGGTTAAGTTGATAAAATAGTTCCGTCTAATCTTAACCCGACGGAAATACGTAAAAGTTCACGAAAACTAAATCATTGTCATTTGTTATTTATATAAATAATATTGCTTTTCCCCTTATTGCCCTGGAAGTAATGTGTTAAGTAGGTAAATTAAAAGCAAAACACCTATTAATAAATGTTCTTTGATTTCATTTGAAATTACCATTCTCATTGCTTTAAAGCTTTATAACAAAGAGCGAAGTGTAATTACTTTTCAAATTAATTTGCCTTTGTAAATTATCTGGATTTGAAGGCATTTCGAGAAACTCGTTAATCATTTCTGCATCCTTTAAAATCAGGATATTTTCAAAGGTAATTTGAACATAATTAAGTTTTATTTTGGTATCGTTCAGCAATAGAACATTTATACGGATATAAATAATATTCCACTAATTATACCTTGCATTACTTTTTGATCAATTTCAAAATGCCACGTCAAATGTATCGTCTTATTTAAATCAAGCATTTAGCTGACAGTCGACCGAAGTTAAATAACGCAATGAAACACGGTTGATGAGAATATAATGAGGAATAATCCTATATGCCACGGATATTTCAAGCAGCAATTGTTGCATCCGAAGACAAAAACCTCTTACGCAATAGATATCAAATACGTTTCACGTTCGTGACATAATTATTTCAACTGTATAAATATAAAATTGGCGTTACATCATGGCGTACAAGGAAACATAATAACTTTTAATAACTAGAGAGAAAATGAAGATTCGCACATAATGTTGCTATGCTCTCTGTAATGATATATGGAAGATATAACATGTGGGAACATCGTCTCGTATCATAAATCCACAACAAGCTATTAATCACTGCAACAGTACAAATTACGTTCAGCCGATTATATCCTTTAATATTATCGACTTAAGAACTAACCTGGGTAACCTGGTGCGCACAGGTATCAAGAGCAACCACGCAGCGGAGTAACACGACTCGAAGTCATATTAGTAGATACGTGGGCCTGGCGGCACACTTCGGAGCGAGTCGTGAATGTATCGATTGACATCGATGGAAACGAAGCCGGGTCGATGTCGACAAGTCTTGGGAAAGAACCCTGCGACTGCGACGCGACAACACCGCCGCCGCCATAACGTGCAGTGTACGTCGAGTCAAATTGATGGCTCCCATTTTGATGTGGGGTCAAACAAACGAGCACAAAAGCGTTATTGGTAACAACCGTGAAAGTTTGACGCTTACGACCCGGAGGTACAATATGCTATAGTGCAGAGGTGAAAGCTTGTGACACTGACTAATCGCTATGAAATAGAGCCAACTGGTTTTTGTCTGTTTTTGGTTCGAGGCTCTGCCAAATTATGGTACAAATAAAACCGTGCGAGGCTTATGTTTTTGTGGAAGAAAAGTCGGCGACAAACCGGTTAGGTAAGAGGCGTGATTTGATAAGAGATTATACTAGGAGCAAATGATCGTTGTAGAGCTCGACTTTGGCAGTGTCGCCGTCAGTGTGGCAACAGCGCAGTTACGTAAGCGCGAGACGAGAGGGGGGCGGGGTAGGGGCGGCGGGTTAATGACCTGCATTTGTCCGCCAGTGCCAATTCGCCCATCACATCACATCACGAAATCTCCATTGCACAAACACGATGCAACGTGAAGTGCTGAACCAAACAAATTAAACAAAACAATCCTTCGTTGCAAACGATGTCAAGGCATATTGTCAGCCCACTTATTTCATTACAAACAAGTGTTCACAACTTCGCATTGAATAACTCCAGCTCGATCACTCTCAAATGAAAATAAATAATTAAAATTGCATATCACACTTTATTTCTTTATCATATTTTCAGAGCACTTCGTGTTGAATCAAATGGTAGAAGAAAAAAAAACAGTTCCTTGTAATTTTTTTCTGCGGAAGGCTGATGCATAAGGCTTTTCCATTTAACGAGAGCAGGAAATATGAACCGAATAATGTCAAGCAGCGACACAGTAACGACATCCGGGAGCCGGTGTCCTTCGCAGTTTTTTCCCGTAATTGAAATTTGATGCGCAAGAGCAGTTTTTGGTGCAACGATCCGCAAAATCGCCGCTGTGTGGAAAGAAATTTCAGCGGTCCGGCAACGTCGCATCCGCGAACTTTGGTGAAATGTTCGCAAACAAGTCGGTAGGTGAGAGCAGATGTTTTATTTTGACTTTACAATCGGAATAAAAAGAATAAGGAAAACGACGTCTATAATACATTTATAGTATGCAATGATCTCATAATAGAGTAAAGGCAAGAGCATGCAGTTTTAAAGTGGATTGCTGAAACTGAATCCCGATTCGGTGTGACGGCGTCCGCCGGAGCGGTTGACACGCCAAAACAAGATTTGGTTGATACTGCGACTCGATACTCGTTATTGGCAAAAACTGGTCTTGTCAATGCGTACCTCGGTAACCATCAACGCGGGGCCAAATTTGGAACAAGCACGACTTGGCAACGTCGTGAGCGCCCGCTCGCGAAATGCACGTACTCACTTCGCTCCACGTAAACAAACACTATTGCGTCATAACGTGCCCGACAAACCAATCTAAACCTAAGCGCAAACGGTTTACGGCGCGTTTTAAAACTCACGCCGCGGTGTTGATTAAATTGTTATTCACGAATTTTTCGCACGAGAATGATTTGGAACTGGGTTCGGCCAACGTTCATCGAGGTTAAATTTTAGAACTAAGATGGCTCTTAGTTCTTTAATTTAACTGGTAAATGTTCCTCGATTGTCCAAACTTAGCAGTTACTTTTGGCAGTAATATCACATTGTTCTTTCAATATCAGCCATATTGAAAGAACAATGTTTAAAAACATAATTCGTAGAATGTCAAGTTTAGTAGTCATTTAATATCGGGTCACGTTGAAAATTAAACGCGAGCGAATAATAAAAGTCAAACCCCGAGTTTATATTCGCGTTGAACTTGTTTGTCTTCAATGTCGAACTCATTACTTTTTATTTAATCTGAACGCCCGGTCGGCGGAGTTTATCGGCGTGCGCAATATTCCTTTCGGCGTTGATAGGTAATGTATTCCCGATTCGCGTCAGCCGGTCCCCTCGGCTCCCGCCGCCGCTCACGTTGACTCCATCACGAGGCGACCGCTCTCGTCCACGTGCCCACCGACCACTTGTGCAAACATTTATTTTCCACCTCGCTTTGCCCAACGATTACGAAACGTCTTTTTCTACCAGAGGCAAAAAAAAGAAGATCGCTGACGAAATCCACGGAGCCTATCGATGTTGCGATTTCACTCACGCAAATTGAATTGCGGCTTGCCAAGCGCATAGTTAATAAGACTTGTCAAATCAAGTCGTTTGTAGGATACCTGACGCGTAAAACACGGGGAAAACAAGAAACGTGACTATTAAAGTACAAGAGATATGTCTGCTGTGCAACATTCAAATTGGTTTTAAATTGAATGCCTTGCGTGGTAGAGGCGAAATAAAATTTAAATGCGAGAGATGTTTAAAACCTGTTCAAATTTGGACAATGAATATCCTGGAGAGAATATAATTTGCAACAACGAAAGGAGTATTGGAATAATTAAGGGGAACAGCGGATAAGATAAAATAAAGAAACAGTCCTTGAGCCCACTCCAATTATACGAAGGCAACGATACCGATATCCGGTAGTAAAAATCCAACAATAAAGGACTGCAATCCGATTTCGGTTACGCGGCGAGCCGGCCGCGCGACGGGTACACTTTCAAAAGTGCCCCAGATGTTGGTTAACGGTAAAGAGACCATCTCGCGACAGATGCCGGCATTGCACATTCTGAATTGCGATACCTTACAATGCAGGGTATTAAGGAAAATTACAATGTATTAAACACAATGGGATAATTACAGTACAGTGAATATGTACTCGCATATTTTAAGTAATACAAACCATAAACGTTTTATAGTGAAAAAAAAATTATCCACACATTTTTACTAATGTCTACATTTTATAAATAAATGTGGAGGACATTATGTTAATTTGCGTTAAAATAAATAACAACTTTAATCTAACATATGGATGGTATATATAGTCTCACAATAACAAGCACGATCATTTAGAACGATTATAGACTAGATAATTTTCCGGGCAAAGCAAGGGTAGCAAGTGATCTCATAAAGAAAACTTAATAAAAGATGCATAATGTCTAGCGCGAGTGCAGAATCCAATCTTAGCAGATTTCAATTCAACATAACACACAATCAGATTCAGATTAGATCCAGTTTGCGGTGATATACAGTCAAACGCATATAAAAGAGAGTTTGGCATTAAGCAGTTTTAATTTAAGATGGTCGAAATCTGAAAAACATTTTAACTTGTTCATAACTTAACTTTATGTGCGTCTGATGCACTCCCAGGATAAATTACTGAGGCGATGACTTATTTTGGTCTTGATTTGGATATAACATAAAATTCTTAAGATCGAATTGGGGAAAGGCAGAACTTTTAAAATCGTAATGGCTTATTAGAATTCTTTATGTGCATTTAGAATACACAAAACAGTTGGTCAAGAGTTTGAAAAAAAAAACAGAAAACTAGAACTCTCAATTACCAAGATCTTCTAGATAAAATGCTAACCAGACTAAAACGGAGAAGGGAATGCCTCTGACCGCTTAATACCAACCGACGTCAATATCGGAAAGTGTACCGGAATACAAATCATTGTCGAGAAGCGTTAATGAAAGGCGGTCTCATTTAGATAACAGTAGTAATTACGGAACGAAATGGTTATAGGTATCAATATAGCACGGGCCCTAGCCAGAAACCAGTCGCAAACAACGACTCAATTACAAGCATGATTGAATCTGAACCACGACCAACAATTTGCTTGGAGAGTTGACTCAACAATACAACAACTGTAACTAGTGATTAGCTCCTGGGAAATCAGACGTGTTATCGTACAGCTCCGGAGGCAACCACGTTATTAGTAGTTGGAAAAATTGTTTACGTTCGATTAAACCATTTGTAATAAACAAACACTATTGAGGATACCGGACAAAAACGTTGTTAGAATGAAAGACGAACCGAAAGCAAGATTAAAGAGATACTATAAAGAGGATTCTATGTGTATGATTCCGAGGGGCAAAGGATATTAAAAAAAAATGTGGTAAATACATAGGTGGAAAATGGCTGACATTTGAAGGTGATGAATGGCTTACATTTGAAAGTGATGAATGGCTTACATTTGATGGTGATGAATGGCTTACATTTAAAGGTGATGGTTCGGATCTGAGATCGAATCGATGAAGAATCTTAGCACAAATTTATACCAATAGCTATGCGGTGAAAAATACTGTGAGGATAAACATGCAAATAATATAATTTTAAAAGTATAGCCTCAATTCAATAGCACTGTGATATAATAACAAAAGTCGCGTATCTATCTACCTATATTTAATATAACCCTCCTAATAACTTACAGCAGCTCCTGGCATAAAACGGTTGAAGCCACTACATTTATTCATATCGCTGCCATAATTTCGATACTGTGAGATAGCTCATATGTATAAGCAAGCATAGGAATGCTATTGAAAAGACAAAAATAGAAACTAAATCTATTCCTGTGCTCCGACTACATCAAAAATAGGTAATAAACACGTTGCAAGGACGAGACGCTTCAGATAGAATATCAGATGAGATTGCTTCGATATTTCTAGAAAATCCAATACCGTTTTCAGTGGATCCAACCGACGATTTATATGAAAACACACGGTTCGTTTGGCATCTCACCGCACCCCTCGTTACGCCAGGCGACAGTGTTGACGCGATTACATATTCATCAGCTATGTTCGTCTGAACGTCACGCGAAATTAACTCGAAATGTCACTTTAGCTGCGAGCATTAATGACTTAAAAAATATCTGCGCGTTTATTTATACAGTACCGAGTAACTGCCACGCAATAAGCTATTCGATAAAAATGGAGTTAATATCGAGTTAAAAATCAAAATACACGTAGTGGCATAATTAAGACAGACTTGTTTTTCTCTTGCTCAACTCAATTTAAATATACGGCAACAAAAAGGTTTACAGGCAAATATTTCTCCTTTGTGTAGAGATAAATATTAAGTGTCGTTAGCATTACTCGATTGTTGCTCAAGTTAGAGAAGTGCTATAACTTCTCTAACTTAGCAACAATTGAGAGTTTGAGAAATTTTCAACCGAAGATTCTCAATTCAAACATATAAGATACTTAACTAGAGATGGGTCACTATGCCAAAACTTGCGTCGAGACAGGAAATCCGGCGCAGCTTACTAACTCTTTGCATTAACTCAAAATTGCGTTATGGCTTCGCCGAGAAAGACATAAGGAGCCGAGCGCATATTCTTCGAATCCACCTTGTTCTATATTGCATAAAACAAGGTTCTATGCCTATGCAATTTCACGAATTGAGTTGACACATATGGCGCAGTGAACTGCGTTGGCGCACACAGTGGCTATAGTAGCATGTACCTTGTAGCCGGCGGTGTCCGGATGCGTCTGTTGTTGCGGGGTGTGTCGGGCGGGGCTCAGCACGCGTCGCTTCTTTGCTGGCTGGCGCGCCGGCGACACGGCCGGCTGGTACTCGGGCTGCGTGCTGTGGGGCTGACTGCTGCGATATTGCGCCGGCGGCTCCGTGTACATGACATGCATTCCCTGGGTACAACATTCGCACATTAGTTGCCTTACTTATCTAGAGCTAGATAATATTTTTGCGTTGTATTATCTCTGGAAACAATGCTAACGTCCGCTTGTGACCACAGTCGTTGCAACGCGGAACGTCAATCTGTAAGTACTCATGTACAACATAATACCTATCGCGTTTAGTTAGAATTGTTTCTAGATATAAAATCCCCAAATTCCAAAAATGGTAGACATTATCATAGATTAGACAACATCACATACATTGGCAAGCTGGTGATGATGATGACATAGGTACTGACTATAAGTTAAGTAGTTTAAGTAAGCACAATGGATACAAGTGGCTCCGTTAGCTACATGGAGACGGCTGTTATACCACGAATATGCTACGACAGTGATGTTGGATAGTAGACATGATTTTTTAGATACAAGATAAGTACATGAAAAGCGAGATGGAAAATGCATGATTCGAGGAGAAAGTGCAAGCGCATCTCGCCGTGTCCCCAGAGCGTCGCTTATTATTCACCACTTAATAGTCTTGCACTGTACATCTTTATGCATACTTTTTATACAAGCGTAAGTTCAGCTCCTTTCATGTAAACGTTTAATAGTCATAAGTAAATAGATAAGTAATAAGTGGTACATATCAAAGTAATTAAGTAGTAATGGTTTATCATTCTAATTACCAAGAAATGTGCTCCAAAATTTAATAATTCATTTGTTTAAGTGTAGCGTTATAACAATGACTCCCTTAATAAAGTGCCGCCAAATTTCAATATTTTGTCATTTTACGAGTACATAAGCATTTGGAAGGCCTCGTAAAGCAGAATTTTCATTTGCTAAGAGCCGCCATTACCGTCGCATGTCTGTGTTCCGTGAATTATCCTCGTAAAGAAGTCGTGACGCGAAGGTGGGAAACTTTCGCACAAACACACCACGCTCCAGCGTTTCCTTCTAGACCTAAATGGATAAACCTAGTATTCTAGAAAATTACCATCACAAATAAAAGAGTCGCACGTTAAGAATAATGTGGTAGCTATTTTATTTTCATGCGGTCGAGGACTAACTGGGTTAATGTTTAAGCCGCTATTTAGACTTTTAATATTTGGTAGATAAAACCTACTTGTGCACACTTAAGTCATTTCAAAAATTCAATTGTAAATAGGTATGTTTGAGCCGATATTTAAAATCGTAAAAGACTATATATACAATATATACAGTCTAATAACAGGTCGGATAAAAAAGATAACTTTCATAATTCATCATTCATGCTAAGAAAACAACTAACGAAATAAGCCATTTTTTACTATATTGGAACGTCACATTTTTTATATCACGGTACCTGTGCCTGGTCTCCTGCCTAGAAAATCTGCCAGTGCTGGGACTTTATCATACTCCACGAAAGCCTAGGAATGATTAGTGGAAGGAAAGGCAAGTGACCACGAGGGAATGCAATTTCGTTTTCGCGAGATCTAGGCCCTTTTTAACCGACTTCAAAAAAAGGAGAAAATTTGCCAGATTTTTTTTTTTGTGACATTGATATCGGTCGAAAAATCGGCGAGATCTCGCGAGTTTACCGAGCTTACACTCGAGCTTAAAAACGTCTTAAAAAAATAAATCGTAATAATGGCGTGTGATGTGAACTGAACAAGCCTTTAATTTGATTAGTATATTTTGTTAGCTACTTAATTAATCTCTAATTTCTAATAAATCTCTTAAGTAGGTATAGTTTTCTTTAATTGATAATAATATCTCAGTTTAATAGTTAACACAAGTTAGTTACTTAATGAGTTTTATTTTAGTTTTTGACTTCTTGTTGTATTGTTATAAAAAAGCTGTTTTATTATTAAATGACTTTTGTTTGATATTACAAGAGAAGTCTGGTTGTGTATTTCATTTTTTATTTGATTAGATAAGTCAAAGTTTACTACTTAAAAGTTTATTAAAAATAATGATAGAACGTCAAACAATGTACAGGTTAACCAAGCAAGGCATTTTTAAAAAGTTCAGCGTCTAATAAAACTGATACTAGGAGGCCCAACGAAACACGAGTGAAGCAAAACAATCTAGTCTTACAATGAAACCCGATTCGCCTTGAACACTCGACGCAGACTTCAGTCGCCCAGGCCGAACCGTACATAAAATCCGCTTATTATATTAAAATCTGAGACCAACTCTTACAAGGTTTCACTGAGCAAAGTACCGTAATGCCATATGGAATCGTTTTGTGTTCGATAATAAAGTACGCGAGTTAAAATATTGATATTATTGTTAAGTGATCTCATAATATAAAAAGGCCATTTTTGCACGAGTCTTTTATGCGAATGTTTTTAATAAATTGACGCATATTGATGATACTGCGCTTAATGGTAAGGAAATCAAGTTCTCAGGTCGAAATATCTTCGTAAAAATTACAAGTCGTCGTTACTATTTACAAAATCCTTTTGCACGCTATCTTACACTATGAAGAAGAAAACACGGATTATCTAATGCCACTGTTTAAAAAAACATGTAGGTATGTATTTAACGTGTAAACACGTTCTCAGGTGTGATTACAGCGAGATCCGTAGATAAAAGAAATATTGCTATCGACCACAATACATCGGTAAACACGAGTTGGCCGTTTGGTACACGTGACAATTGCGTCCAACCGTACATCTCACATGACCAGTGATCGTGATCATTGATATAAGACTCAACAACGAGTCTCACGGAATTAGTAATTCTCGTCAACTACAGGCAACTGTTGCAAATAGGTCGTTGACCACATGCTGTCTGTTTGATTACTAGTTTCGTTACTTTGTGAAAATTGCTTTAGATTTTCGCAATGTTTTTTATATTTTTTGATGTCTTCATAATCAGTATTTAATTCAAAAACAATGTGATAACTCAGACATCTATCATATAGACTGGATCACCTAATACGATCTTTTGTTTGGAAAAATGCTCAATATAGAGACATGTTTTGTTAAGTTTTGTATACAGCACCAACGGTTTAAATTTACTTGTTAAAAACCCAAAGAGTCAGAAGCAGTGGGCGACGTCAAGGTTAGCAAAAGTTTAATAAGACTTCAGAATGCGAATCCCAAACTATGTCTGTACACACAAGTTCTACCGCACCTAATAAGGAGCAAGATTGTCTTCGACGCCTAAGTTTCAAAACACTGGTTCTACTCGGGGCATAAGCTGGTGTTAGCAAGGAAATACTTGGTAACAGAGTTTAGGCCTCCTTAATTAAACTGGCTACGTTTGAGGCATAAACTTGTATAAAATTCCATACAGCGCGCTGAGGCCTGGAATTAGTGTCAAGACCGTAGAAAAAGAGCTGCGCCTACACAAATGGCAGCTTATCAATATTGATCAACGTTGAAAACATGAGGAGGCTAGGCTTTAGAACACTAGATAAGGACAGACATATAAAACTGTTTTATCTGGGTACTGATATAAATTGTTAAGAAGCTGAGACAGGACATACCGGAATTATTTAACAACTTCACTTAAATTTGGTGTACGACGCGAGAAGTACCATCTTATTGCTTGAACCTGTGTCGCTGGACATAAAAACAAATGTTGTTCATGACTGGTTAAACCTGGAGAAATATGAACCAGCAAAAAAGAAAGGTTAATTTTAACTTTATGTACTGCGTCATAAAGAAGTCATGGTTGATCGCTTGTTCTAGCTAATATACCCCCTATATAGTGGCCATCGACTCGACGCGGCGGGCTAAGTCACTGGAATAAACCAGTTCATGATACAATACAAGGAACTGTTTGACTACAATCTCACCAGATGTTATGGGATGAGTAAGAACCTAATGTCAGAATTTTGTTGAAGCATCCTGGATCTGTTGATCCAGTAGTATACCAAATAGGTAAGTAAGTAACTTATTTTTGATAACCCATCGGAATCTTGACTGCCCCGAATGTCAGCAATCGATTGCACTCTTAGTGCGCCAATGATCTCAAATGCAAGCATTGTAAAAATACCACACCCAACTGTAACTGGTACAGCATTAATTTAACTCAGACTAGTTTTCCACATTCAAAATCCAGACAGCTTTGTCATTCCAGTTTTAATAACCTGTCACCGAAAGTCCACGCGGCGCGGACCGCGGAAATGGGAATGGCGTTGGTATCCTATAATCCTATTGTGGCGGAGAACAATAGTTCCGAAACTTGGTATTATCGCCGGCATCTACTTTCTAAAGTGGAATGTGTGGGTGGACCTGGCGGACATGTTACTAATGGTAATGGCCATACGGTTCCATTTACGGAATTGGGAATATCTCCAGCATTGGCGTAAATCGTAAATCGAATGTCTATAAAATACTCATTTGAGTCTAAATCTGAAACAGTTAGTCCGACGGATAAGAATAAACCACGGAACTTGCGCGCACTAATGGGACTTCTACTCGGGATTCAAATAAAAGTCAATATAGGTGACTAAATTGTATATATTTTCTAAGTCCTTGAGCCTATAAGTAGGTTCGGAGAAAAATCTCGTCACCGCGATTTAGCACATTAGCCGATGCTGTTTTAAGTACCGCCTAAAACCGAATAAAACATTCGGGATGATGAGGAATCATTCCAAGATGAAGATATAGGATCCCATGGTAGGGTGGATTCAAACTGAAAAAGCAGAATAGACTTGCTGGGGCTTTAGAATGTCAATCACTAAGTTTCACCTCTATACAAAGCCATCTGGAAAGTTCATAACTAACGACTTATTGCTACGATGTTATCGTTTGATCACTTTTTAATGTCAGAATTGATGTTAGGATATTATTCTGATGGTCCAAGTACGTACGTAACATGCTGAATCAAACGTTAAGCCATACCACAACAAAGGGAAACAGTAATTATAGAAAACAACAAGCAATTATGCCGACAAACGCGGTAAACGGCACGCGTTATGACGAAAACGTGAGGTCGTAATAAGAGAGAGAGACGGACAGAAAGAATAATAGCAGCCTATTATCAACATGACGAATTGCCGAGCAGAATGCTTTCTCGACGCTTAATACTATAGCGAATGCAAAAGTGTAAGGCGTAGACACTTAACTTGCTAAAACTAAAATCACTGGTCGCATCTCTTCCTCTTATTTTGAACGTTTCTGTTGGATGTTTCAAACGATTTTAACTAAACTGTTTCTGATAGGAGGAAAGACAGTCATTAGAAAGTATAATCAATTTATACGTTGATATTTCGCATATAGGTGGGTGGTGTATTCAGTTTCTCTATATGAATGATAAGGAGGAGAGTAGTGACCAAAGGGATGGTAAGTAGTTGGTTGACCGACATTGGGAAGATAAGAATTACTCGATACGATATCCGGACCGCTTCAGATAAAGGATGGGATTAAATATAGATCCGGTCGGAAACTGTTTCGTTTTCTAAAGTCAAGATAGAACATTACAGACAATAAAACTCGGAATGTTTTACCCACAGAAGTCTGGTATAAGCTTAAAACTTATTGTGGCAACAAGTATCAATGACCATGAAGTATGTACGTTAAAGGCCAACCAGGCTCAGACCTTAGGCGGAGACATATTTCGGGTGATAGCAACAGTTGGTAGAGCGGCTAGAACAACGAACATGTTAAACGTAACCAGAAGAATATTATCAAAAACGCGCTCAAAAAAAATAGTGAGTGACTAACCGAACATAATTGACGGCGAAATTAAATCGACCAAGTAAACAGAGAACCTTAAAGGTTTTCAGTTTACTTTAATTTCGCTAACCAAAACAACTTATTCCAGACTAACCTTAAAACGCGATCTGATAAACTTTACTATAGACACAGTTAGCCAAAAGTAGCAATTTTGATAGCTAACGATATCTTACTCAGACTATTCTTATCCGCTAGAAAAAATCCGTATTACAGTGCAATAAGAGTGTATTCCAGTCCAATAACTTTAATTATAAACTGATTTATCTTTCACGAGTTAGACTCAGGCGTTATGGCGTTCGGTTCTCTCTGCCTACCCCGCTAGGGAAGTGGCGTGAAGTTTAGTTAGTTTTTAGTTAGTTAGAGTTAGATTCCAAGTACAATAATCTAAAACCAACTGCCATCTTCGTTCAGAATTTGATATGCGCCATGACAATATAAGCATACAATTTCACAAGTCTCCCAGATCGAAACAACCTCGGTGAACAAGCTGAATTCTTCGCAACAGTGCTGTTAGCTAAAACAGTCAACAATGGTCCCTCGGTTAGCGACAGCGGCGCGGACGCCGAACACAATGGCTCAGTTGCCGTTATGCGTTTCGGTTTTCGTGCAACTATCTTCGTACTGCCAACCAATGAGTTACAATCGTGACTTCGCAAAAAAATTACGCAATTTAAAACCTTCTTGCTATGAGATTAACACAAAAAGCAACATCATTACTATTTCAATTGGATTTTAAGTCGGTATGTTACCCTGGTATGTATCTACCTAAATCCAGTCCAACTTAAAAAATAATAATAAAGGTAAGTATCTACCTTCACTAATCTTAAATATTATTTCCAACTAATGGATATGATACATGTTATTATTTGTTGGCT
This sequence comes from Glyphodes perspectalis, assembly GCA_951394215.1. Taxonomy (NCBI): domain Eukaryota; kingdom Metazoa; phylum Arthropoda; class Insecta; order Lepidoptera; family Crambidae; genus Glyphodes; species Glyphodes perspectalis. The sequence goes on from OX596218.1 coordinate 4,827,881, forward strand.
TAATAGGTACCACATTAACATTAAATTCCTTTCCTTGTACTTGTAAATGCTAGTTGATAAGCAACACATTGAAAATTTGATTGAGTCAATATGAATTGTGGACAGAATTAAGCTCCCACCTATGGACATGTTGCAAACATCAATATTCTACAAAAAATATACATAGTTACATAGATGTATCTATAACATATTTGATAGATGATTGAAAATACCTAATATTCATTCCTAATGAGGACTGATGACAGATAGATGATCATGTGAGGTGATTATATAAACAAATTACCCAATAAATCCTCTATTTGTTTTTATTTTTACACATTATTTGCTCAAAATTAACAATGAAAAAGACAAACATATAAAAATATATATTAAATGGCTATTTAATTCTTGCAATGAGGCTAGTAAAGACTAAACTGCAGTTAAAAAGTTAAACCAGGAATAGCTGACAACCAATTGATACATTTACTTAACTGTAAACTTACATACATTTTGAGATAAATTAATTCAAAATTTACCATTGCATTTGTGTCAAAAAGAATGCATCTATAAATCAATAATAGTATCAATAATTATAATTATATAACTATACAATTACTTTAAAAACATATACTTATTCTTTTACATTCTTATGAATGCTACAACAAAAGAAATACCTAGATCTTAAAAAAATATAAGGGATTGATTATTTTTACTTACTGACCATTGTATTGGATAAATGTGAATGATATAGGAAATTTATTGACAATACAAAAACATTGTTTTTTAAAAGAGTTGTTACTTATAATATCTATTGACAACAATATCTGAGCTATTCTTTAACAGGTTTATGACTAAAACCAGAATAAAGACATATAGTTAAAATGTATGAATATTTTAATTTCATTTAATTTTACTGTATATTAAATGTATTAAAACACAGTTTTATGAAAATTATCAAAAGTTGATGGTAGTATCAGTGCTATAAGAAATGAATTACTTTTATGAGAGAGAATATAACATGGCAATAATTATTATTCAATATCGAGTAGGAATATAATTTAGCAAATAGTTATCTTTCATATTTAATAATAATAAAAGATAAATAAGGTCCCCATATACAGTTTGGTTAATGAAAGTTACATTGTATGTAAAAGTGAGATAGAAGCCAAACCCTATTTACAGCATTAAAATGTAGTATACAACAAGTTTATATCTAGTTTGTGGCATTTTGTAATTCAAAACATATTTTGATTGTGAAAGAAGATGCAGTTTACATATTAATCTAGCATTGCTTATTACGAATATATTAAATTAAAACCGGTAATAATAATGATTTCGGCACGAAGCAATCATGGGGTTGTCTATAAGTAATTGTGTGTAGGTAGGTATGTATTATTGTTTTGATAAACAATATCCAAATGATGTTTGAAAACACGAGTAAACGGGTAAAAATTCAATAACTTTGCTTGATGCTGAATGTACAACGTGGCATATGAACTTTCCGGTAATTAAACGGACGATTCCAATACGATTTCTAAATACGTTCATCTAAAAATACGCCGTATCATATGTTTACCTCACCGTATGACATGTCGAGCGAATGGAACACACACGCCAGGAAATCAACACCAAGCTAAAATTATATCAGCCGTGAGCGGCCAGCCCACGTACGTGCCACAAACCACTTTATTAGTTACCCAAGAAAATAAAAAGGTTATTAGAAACTCACACGTTGCAAGCTAGCGTTTGGTATCGCTTGCGTAGAAAGCAACCGAGCGCCACCGCACTCGGCGGGAACCAGTGATTTTCCACTCCACGTTTCTACACCAAAACCACTAAATCTTAGTATGTATCTCCCTCACCTCTCGAAGTCAAAATTCTGACAGTACGATCCCACTATCATGCTGAAAGAAGAACACGAAAGCGGACAAAGGGTCCTTCAAAACACAGCCATTTTGAAACTGTTCATACGAAATGTTACGTGTACCACTATGTTAGTGTTTCATGGCCCGAATAAAGTAACCACAACTATCCGTTCGCACTCATTTTGGATTTTTAGCACAATAAAAACTAACACTAAACATTTCACACACTTTTTGTACGATTTCACTTCATACTTTCGCACACACCCGCTTACGTCGCACAAAGTCCGTCGAACGGAAGCGACGAACTCACACGAATGAAACAACACGAAATGGTGCGACGGAAAACGATGGTGTTGTCAGAAAATAAAAAGTAAACTACTATACACCTGACATTTATGTATAGTACTCATTAATGTACTTGTAAGGCACATTTTGTTATCCATTATAATTATATTATCTAAAATCATTCCAGTGTTTTTATAATGTTTTTGTATAAAAACCGTAACTGAATTGAGAAACATTTTGTTCCGTAAGCTAGCCAGGTGTTGGGTGGTTGAGTAAGTTAGACATTTTACGTTAACTTATTTTATATTGTTATTTTAAAGTTACATTATGGGTATGTAATAGTAACATGATGTTAATATACAAATTAACATTAATATGACATAAATAATAATATTATTACTATTATACAGTAGCTTGGTAATAAATACATTAAACTATTTTTTAGCTTTTGTTGTTATTTTAAATCGAAAGCAACATAACAAAATTTAATAAAGAATACAAAACTTTAATGAACCTAAAATTAGGATTTATTCTGACAGGGTTTCTAAATAAACCCTTTTAAAATTAAGTTCACAACGTCATTCACCTGAATGTATTTACAATTTTTTTTTATCATCTCGACCAAAATTTTGTATTTGAATGATAATTAATAATTAAAATAATAACACGTCACTTGTTTTGATTACTGTGTAAAAAAATAAAGTATCCGACCACAAGGTCGGATACTTTATTTTTTACTTTATTTTTACCACTCTGCAAGATTGGTATGTTTGGTAGAATTTAAAAATAATGGTAACACTTTTAAAATGTAAAAATATCATAGAGTACAAAAACTAAAAATTTTGTTTTATTATTTAACGATTTATGGAGAAAAAGCAAATATGCTTTATCGGAAATGTATTTAGAAATTATTGCTCCGGCTAGACCAATCACAAAATTATTGTAAAATGTTACTTGCGTTCCATTTATAGTCTATGGTTGCGGTGTTTAGAGTTGCAGCTACACTAAAAGCGTGATAAATTATACCGAAAATATTGTATTGTGATAACGGGTACTGATAAAAAATATATTGAGCCAGTTAACATGCGGAAAAAAAATTATATGTTTCATGGCTAAGAATTGTTTTGTCCCGTGTTGGTCTGGGACTTAAAAAGAATGTTTCATGCCTGGCATGTCGTAAAAGGCGACTAATGGTATATCGAGTTTATATGTGATTGTGTAGACGACAAGCTAGCCACTTGTCACTACTTTTTCACAATTTACCATCTAACCCAGTTCAGTTTTATTTGGGATGAATGTGGTTAGTGGAATGCCTACTGTCCCTTTGACTCTGGCCACTCCTTCGGGGATTATGAGCGTTATGTGTGTAGGTAAGAAATTTACCTCTAAAAATCAATATATTACTGAAAATTAACATAGAACGGTAGTAAAAAGATTGTCTAATTATTTAATTTATTATTCTACCTCCCGCTAGAACATACACCACACCCTTATCGCCATGATGGCCACTGAGGCGCAATGCGCGCGTAATTCAATTCTGTTGCGTAGCAACGTGACAACAATCCTGAACGCACAGTAGTATTTGTACGATTTTGGTATATGGATGGGGTCTACGGTGCCATCCGTGTAATTTTACCGCGATATAATTAGAAGTGTCTTATTCATGTTGGTAGTTATATAAAATATTTTAGAAATGGTTTCTTTACAGTCAAAATAGCTGAGAAGGTGTAAAAGTAAAATTATGTTGAAGAATAAGCTTTTATTGAATTTATTTTACATTGGTATTATTTATGATGTATATGCAGAAGATTATGAAAATGATGATAAAAGTAAGTTATCTGATTTTTATAGCACCATGCACACACGAGTTTATTCAAGGAATAAGTATACAATTTTATTTTATTTGGGTGACTTTTTTCACTGCACCAAATTTACCTATTATTTAACTATTAATCCGTAATGTAGAAGTAGATTAAAAAAATATTTAAAATACTTTACAAGAAGACACTTCCGTTTAAAAATGGGTTAAAATAATTAAATGCCAATTTACAATTCAGGTACATATTCATGTTCTAGATAAGAGTGCATTTTACTCACATTGCTCTAAATTTACAAAAATCGATGTTAACTGTAAAATTAAACATAATTATAGAGTGCCTACCTACCTAATCTGTTTCGTTTGAAAACTTTTAGGGAAAAGCTATATATTGCTACCTCACGGGACTATACTAATGATAATCTTCATAGACCATCATAGACCATAGTTTAGATATTCACTAGGTACCTACCTAAGTTAATAAAATTATGCTTATAAGGAATTCTTCGTATAATGAATAGGTGTGTACTTGTGTTTAATCTGTGTCTGGGAGTTAATATCCAGTATTTAAGTATATATTTGTAATACCACTGTTGTTTCTGATATTCATACACAAGTGCTTAAGCTACTTACATCGGAGTCAGATCAATGTATGTGATGTAGTCGGATATATTTATATTATAATGTACCTATGACAACGGCAACAATTTTAGGCATTTGTCCCCAAACGTGGGACTAACAATGAACAATATCTACGTAGGTATTAGCCACGTATTCGTTAATCCTGTTTTAAAAACGACTAAGTATAGTATGCAGAGTAGTTATGTACCTACACTACAAGTACATATGTAAGTATGTGGTAATGATAAATACATGCATTTCTATGATTCTTTAACCTTGTGCTGAAGTATTCTCTTAATTTATACTAGGTACGTTATTTAAATAAAAAGTCAAATCTGCTTTGTAAATTATAATAAAATAATTACGACACTTAGAAAAAAGGTGGTAATTCCCAGCTATTCCGTAGTCTCGCCTTGGCATGAGCACTACTGTGCCCCCAGTTTATACGAGGATAAAAAAATAATTTCAAATTATATTCAATGCGCGTCGCTGTGAACGTTTTAAAGTCAGACCTAATCCAATTTTTCGTTCCATAAACATAATTCACACAGAGACAATTACAGTATCAATCAAAGGCAAGGGTCATCATTACGGTTGGCTGCGCTCGCGCCGCTCCACTCGCGACCACCTACACGACACGTTTTGATGGCATTTTGAACCTTAACACGATGGTAATAGAGGAAAACAAACGCATACACCCATTGTTGGGCACATGTCCACGTCCGGTGTGGACACAAAGGATGCGCAGGCGCATGGTTCGCGTGAAACCGCTGGCATTACGGCACTATTATATGCCTGTTTGGGCGTTTGTGTGGAAAGGTCGGAACCTGGTTACGAGGGAAAATTCATAGGAATATACACAGTGGCCAGTACCCCAGAATATTTTGCCTATAACCTTCCCAGGACACAGGGCCCGTTCCAGGATATAGAACTCTGCCCGCAGTGAATGCAACAACGATCTCGCGGGCGTCACATAAAGGCTACAAAATTATTTACCAGGTATTTCATAGGTATAACCCAGCCACCACTATCTTGGGTGGAGAGGGGTCTTTTACTTCATCGACGGCCCCTTATCTAAGGACGGATATAGGCATCATCAGTAATGGGATCCCAGGTCCATCTGCATATTACATAAAAATTACTATAAATATATGATATATTATCTCTAAATATCAAAATGCATATGAAAATGATATGTACTACACAGTCTAAACTACTAATTTTTTAATGTAAGTTCTACTTGATGACAACTAGATTTTTTAACAAACTCTATGGAAATGTAACCAATTCTTTCATTAAAAGTTAATTCAACAAAAAAAAAATAGTACAGACATTATGTTGATAACTAAAATTGCCTGACAACAATATCATTATTATTATTACCTACATAGGTACGTACATTTATTTAGCATCATAGGCTAGTAGTGAGTTTAGGTATTCACATAGTATAGCAAATAGAATATACATGCATATAGTCAATTTAAAAGAGTCAACGTTTAATCTCCATTTTAGCTAATTAGGAGCCTATAAACTGTAGTTGTTCGAACTATCTGGACTTTATTACAGTATAAAAAAATTTTTCGCGAACTTTAAAACCTTTTCGAACTTTCAATATTTACTTTAAAAAAATAATTTTCGACACCTAACCGATTCTCGGGGCAACGATCCAAGCGAAACCCAACAGATGACAATGCAATAAAGATAGCGATTCCGCAATCAGATAAACGTCACGACATCTGCATAAAACTCGCTTAGTTATCCAACCGTTGAACTGAGCTCTGGCAGACATCGCTAACATTTAGTGGCTGAGTCAGTAACCAGCGACTGCCAAGCATAAGGCTGAGCACACATGAACTACTGACTACAAATAGCGAGCAGAGATGCAACCACCTACTAGGGTACTGCGGAAACAGTGGCCGTCACAAGTAATCAGGCATGACTGAGGGTTTAACATTGAGAAGAAGAAGAATCAAAGAATGTATTATAAACATCAAGTTGTTGCATTAGAGATACAAAACTTAATAAATATAATTATAGTAGGTTTTCTGTATACAATTTCCACCAGATCCACAACGGTCGCCACGAATTTCCACTTACTGACTCATGACATGAATGACACCTTTGTTCCCGTTGTCCCCGTACGCGCTGTCCCCGTCCTACGGGGACAGCGGTACTTTAATTAAATATTTAAAAATACCAGACCGAGAGTCACGAGGAGGGACGTGATATTTCATACAAAACTTTTAACAATAATGTAAAACTGTTTGTTGGTAGACGACTCAGTTGCGTGGAGCCTTAGGTCCGCGCTAAAACGGCCGTGTCCCCATAAACCGTCGTGACAGGCTTAATAAACTCGGCAGAGCTACCGGTGTATCGCCCTTTACAAACTTTTCGACGAAACTTCGCTTTTGGTGACTCAAAAAAAATGTCGCGCTGCGATATCGCATTTGAATGGAAGTTTGGGTCGTATTTTTAAAAAATGTTCTTTGTCAATTCCATTATTCACCAGCTCAATCACGCACATACGTATCATGATGACTTTATGTATGATTTGTGTTACATGTGTCAACTAAGATTCATTATTTGTCCCGTGTTGGTCTAGGGGACTTAAAAAGAATGTGCCAACTGTGTTTCTTGCCTAGCATATCGTAATAGGCGACTAATGGCATATCGGGTTTTGGGTATGTGATTGTGTACGCGACGAGCTAGACACTTGTCACTACTTTTTAACGATTTTCCATCTAACCCAGCCCATTGTCCCATGTTGGTCTGGGACTTAAAAATAATGTGCCAACTGTGTTTCTTGCCTAGCATGTCGTAAAAGGCGACTAATGATAGGTAAATCGGGTTTTGGGTATGTGATTGTGTAGGCGACCAGCTAGACACTTGTCACTACTTTTTCACAATTTTCCATCTAACCCAGCCCAGTTTTAAAGGAACTTCTGCCCCTTTGACTCTGCCTACCCCTTCAGGGATTATGGGCGTGATGTTATGTTTGTGTTTTATGATTCATTCGTCTCTACCTACACTAAACTCGTAAGTATCGATCACTGATTCGCTAACTATAATCTAACAGCCAATTAATCCAGGGACCGGCTTAAAACGATTCAAGGAACGTCCGTGTTCGAGTCCCATTTGGAAAACTGCACTGTCGGAAAATATCACATTCAAATAATATCTACTCAGTTAATAAAATGCATAGCAGGAAATATTCAGGTATAGGTGCTGTGAACTAAGATCCTTTCCTTATGGACGCCTTCGCTATACCTAATTTATTTTTTTGGATGTGTTCATCAATATTATACCAATAACGTAAGTACCAAACTAACTCGATTAACCGAAGTTTTGATTAGTTACTTCCAGAAGAACTTATCGAAAATCTCATTCACAAAGTAGGTTGCGGTGGAAGGCTCCGTAAGAATATACAATATAATAAATCTATAAAATATCACGTAGCGTACGGGCAGGAAATGCGTTTCTTTACTATAAGCCTCGTGGTTGGCACGGGGTGGTGCCAGTGTACATCCCTGTGCAAGCCCTCTGCGCGATTCAGAAGAGGTAGCGTTTTGTGAAGTCGCTTGTATTTAAGCGACTTAAAAACATGGATTCCAGGGTAATTCATACATAAATACATACTCAACATCACGCCCATAATCCCCAAAAGGGTAAGCAGAGTCAAAAAGGGCAGCACGCCCCTTTACATTCAGACAAAAACAAAATTGGGCTGGGTTAGATCGAAAATTGTGAAAAAGTAGTGACAAGTGGCTAGCTCGTCGCCTACACAATCACATACCCAAAACCCCATATACCATTACTCGCCTTTTACGACATGCTAGGCAAGAGACACAGTTGGCACATTCTTTTTAAGTCCCAGACCAACATGGGTAATTCATAGTTTTGGTTAAAACTTGTTTGGGAATAACTAGGTATCATCAAAGTATATTAAGGTTTTATTAAATTACGAAATCGAAATGAATTCACATTTATGTACAACATGGCAAATGCATCACTTTTAGCTATTTTTTCAATAAATGGAAAATACCTACAAATACATATTTCAATCGAACAATATAGCATATTTCTTTTATTTTAACACAAGCACAGTCAAAAAATATAAACTTTAGACTTATTAAGATGAGATAATTACAATATTTTGAAGAACTTAGATACCTCAAATCGGTATTTCTCGACAAATGTATGCAACTTCAGTGGTGCATTTGAACGCAGAATCGCTATCGCGCATCACTTGAGCCTTGTTATGAAACTGTAGTTACTGGAAGTTACAGCAAAGGCCAATAAACCACGTTATTCCGGAGATCACGCGATCCTGTGAACCCGGAAATGTTTATCGACCTGTCATCGGCCCAGCCTGACGGGAGACGTATGTATTTGCTGTCTGTTTGTTCCATCGCCTTTTAAGCGTTCCGGGCGTGTAGGCGGGTTCTGTTGAATGCTTTGTCCACCAACAAACCTTGACACGATGCGAGTTTTCTGTAATTTAACGTTTAGGTAGGTACATGGAATTTTGTAAATTGTTCCAAGACCTTGTATCGAAATTGTATTATGCTACTATATACCAAGGTGTGGGCGAGGCCTGTGGTTGCATTGTAAACTAGTCTTTTTAATAAATATACTACACCGCTTACTGTTAGGATGTAGGTAACCTGCGAATGTAACTAACCTTTCAAAAGTCTATCGTTTTTTACTATTATTCCGGAGATCACGCGTTCACGCGATCCGACATTATCATCATCATTACTGGACATAGGACCGATTTTCTGACTCTATGGTAAAAATGATCACAGCTTATTATTCGTAAGTCTAAGCTTACCCAGTCCAGTTGTCAAAAGGAACTACAAATATTAAAACCAAAACAAAATCCTACATTAGCAAAATAAATGGCATCAGCTGAACTTAATCTTCAAACTTGATATTAATTGAAACATATACCATAATATCAATTTTCTTCGTAGTCTACCTGCTGGTGTCCCACGACCAGCATGAACGCACCCCTCGTTTGGAGGACTTCTTCTGGACGGGCTCCGGCGATGGCCCGCCCCCGCCCGCCGAGCCTCCGCTGTCTGCTCCTGCGAAACCCACCAGCACCTTGGTGCATACGACTACTGTGCTGGCCACGGTATACTTGGACTCCTATCCGCCACAGGTAACTTTAAAGAAGGACTTAGTAAATTCATGGACAAAACTATATGTCTTCTCGGATGCCGCCTTTATTTTAGCGGAAGAAATTTAACTAACTTGGCGAGTCATCAGCAGTGCAATAAAAGGTACGTGAACTCTCCGGACGAGTCGGTGGCTTGGTAGTTAAACATCCAAAGTATCTCTCACAATGGATAACTCAAGCTGACTTTTAAATGCATTCACCGTAAAAAATAAGTTGGTTGAAGAGCTATCTTCAAATCATTAGTATAGAAATCTTTAACGACTTACGTACATTTTAAATTTTTATGTAACATTTTAGATTCACATGCGAGATTATAGTATATTCTTCAATTATCGACTTATAATTTCATACAGGCGGTGACAGATAAAACAACTGGGGAATGCGTCCTCAATTGTGGTGAACCTGGCGTCCCTGACAGCTTGGAGCCAGAAATACCAGATGACCGTCGGTACTGGCTCCTGACAGTTATACAGGGCTCCACACCAGACAGTTTGCAGTTAAGACTGGCTAGGTTATACCAGAAAGCATTCTTAAGGTAAGACATTCAGATTTTTTCCAAGACGCAAGTCCAAATATCTACGTCTACTGATATCAATTGGTATGATGCTATTTAATTTTCTACTATTCATTAACTGTCTTCTACTTCAAATTATTCTCAGCACAACCCATAATTTCATTGCAGACAACAAGAACGCCACCTTGGCATCATAAAATCACTAGACGCACCAACTTCAAGAAAAAAACACGATGTTCATTCATTTGTCGTTAACAAAGACAATAACATTAACCAATTAGGCTATAGCTCAGAAACATTGAAATATCATAATATCCACAGTTCTGTAGTCGATCCTGTGGAATCCATACACAATACGTTGACTAATATAGTTGAGAATAGTCATTCGAAAGTCAGTTCATCAAACATGATGTTACGAGTTTACCCTGATGAAGACTTAACACCAATTGATAATGTAGATCCAACTTCGGTAATATCAGAAATAAAAGCTACAAGAATCAGCGACGTGGAGTCTTGGATACTGGCTACACCTACTGTGGTGTTGAGGAAGAGAGAAATCAGAGATCGTGAAGAATTGGAGGATAATAAGGAGGACATAATTGATATACCGTTGGAGACCGATCCTGGAAATGAGACTATGATATTTAAGAGGGAGATTATAAAACCGGAACAGCAGCCACCAGTTCAAGTTCACATTCAGAATATTACGGAGGTTTGACATTTTGTAATAATGAATTTAGATAATAATTTTGGGACATTCATTTATGAACACCCAGAAGTATTAGATATAACGATGTATTACAGCATATATATTTTATACAGCAAGTTGTGTTAAAAAAAAGTGCATTTGGCACGTAAACTTATGGTATAAAAATTATCTATATAATTAAAACAATCAAACTGAAGCTTATCCATCATAAAACGGTGTTTTGTGTACTTATCTAGAATCGGTAAAAATATATCTGTAGGAGATAACATTAAAGACGATATCGAATGAGACAACCAGTGTTGTATCTTTACTTCATTGAAAATAAGAAAAAATTTTTTTTTATAAAATTACGTTCGTTTTATAACCGTTTGTTATATTCTTCAGTCTCCAGATACAGGCAGTGTGCAAATAGTTTACGTGGTCCTGGTGGGAGGAAGAGCTGTGCCTGCTGCCGTAGCTGCCAGGGACATGAGGCTCGTGAGGGACGCTGAAGTGGCGAGGGAGCTGGGGGCTGTCGTCACCACCAAAGCTGAGCGTGAGTCGAGTAGAATGTTTAACAGCGACACCAAATGTGTGCTACTTAGTTATATGGTCAATGCGAAGTATTTTCTTCAAGGAATTCAAAGCATGACTTTCGAGCCTTTCAACAATCAAAGAATTGGTGACCAAAAAAATTCTGTAAAATTCATCCAATCACCACTTGCATTTTAAATAGATATGTAGTTACTAGCACATAGAATTTATTCTGCTTTTGTGACATTGTGGTCGGACTAAAGCTAAATTTCCTTTTAAGCCTTTATTTATCTTATCCTCCTCCTCGAGTAGCATTCCTTATTTCTGAGGATCGCGAATGGGACTCCATTCATCACTTTCGTCCTTACAATATTACCCCAAATCATCTTATCACCGGGTTCGATCCCCACCCAGGACAAATATTCGTATGATGAATTTGTGTTTTTTCTGTGTTTGGGTGTTATATCCAATATTTAGTATACTTATATTTGTAATACCACTGTTGTTTCTGATATCCGTAACACAAGTGCTTAAGCTACTTACCTCGGAGTCAGATCAATGTATGTGATGTCGTCGGATATTTATTTATTTATTTACTCGGAGAGCATTATAGACAGTGAAGTCGAATATATTACTGATCTGGTCACTTAATCACTGTTTACTAATAACTAGCTTCTTAACGATGTCAGCAGCGTACCTGAGAGCAGCCGAGGGTCTGGAGGGCGAGGCGGGCACGGGCGGCGTGCACGGCACCGAGCTGTGGGCGCTGGCCGTCGGCGCGACCATCGCCGTCCTGCTGCTTCTGGTCTTGTTTGCCTTGCTGTGCTTGGCGCATAGGTGAGTGCCTATTCTATTCTAGGAAGGTATATTCTAGGGCAGGAAACTCTACCGCGTCGCTTTCCATCTAACCGTGACCATTGTAGACATATGGGATAATACGACGGAGGTGTTGTAGTTTGAAGGGTTTTTTATATTCCGCCGGAGTTTAGTTTTGTTATTAGCTATTTTGTCTAGGTCAGACAGTGGATTCTCCATTCGATACTTATACACTTTGGATAGATAAACTATTTGTCTATTTATATGACGATACCAAACAGACACAATAATACTGGCTGCCCCGTTGGTCGAGTAGTTAGAGACCCTGCCCACGAAACTAAGGGTCGCGAGTTCGAAGCCCGCTAGGGGAAAATGTTTCGTGTGATGAACATGGACATTTGTACTCGAGTCATGGATGTTTTATAAACGTATTTAAGTATATATATCCGTTCACCTAGTATCCATAGCACAAGCATAAGCTTAGTTTGGACTAGGGAATTGTATGTCAGTCTGGAAAATTTATTTATTTATTTATAATAATAAAAGTTTACCAAAGCAATAATTCGCTAAAGTAATCTATGTAAAATTTGTTGGTAAATATACAACACCTTTTGTTGATTGCAGGAGGAAAACAATGAAGTCAGCTGCATCGCTCCGGGCTTACAGGAACGAATTGTTGAGGGAAGCTGAGAGGAACCAACTGAAACAAGTGCACGAAGAAAAGGATGGCAGAGTAAGTAGAAGTTATCATATACAGGTAGGTTCAAAGACACATTTACAATACATCTATCTTTAATAAAACAATGTTCTTTCTTTTTAGTTGATCAGTGTGGTTTCTCCAAGTAGAACGAGACCGAGTAGTACTTTGTTGCCAATATATAGAGCTGCTAGTGCTTCCAGGTAATTTAAATTTTAAATTATATGTATCATTGTATCAATTTTATGTATGTGTATTCAGAGTAGGTATATTAAGTACATACTTAATATATAAAATTATGTTTTAAGGGACATCCCTTTAAACATAATTTTGCATAAATCATAATTTTTGTGTTAGTGGTTCATCTACCTCATCTTCTGGAGTCTCCGAAGTGGCAGCCGCCCTCCGGCGCCGTCAGAAGAAACCTCATGCTCTCAGAATGCCGCAAAAGAAAAGAGGTCAGTAAAATGATGAAGGGAGGGATTCCTCTAAATAACCACTCTCATATCTTATCTTGTTTAAGTTCAAAATTCTAGTTACAATCTCCAGTTCCGTAACTTCTTTTTGTATCGCGGTAGTTCTTTTTTATGATCACTTTTTTATATTTAACTCAGTGGGAACCACGGATAGTCTGCTGGAAGCAGCGGGCGTGGAGAGCTCGGACAGCCAACCTTCGGCACCACACACACCTACCTCATATCTCTCGATGCCTTCCGTGAATTCATTTCCAAGGTAAGATAAGTATAATTGTGTTTTATCTTAAGTTGAATTTAGGTATTAGTAAAAAGAAAACTCATGCCTGTTTCCGCTGTCTGTGGGTCCTACCCCACTTATTATCTCGTTTGAATGTTAACGATGACCAGAACGGCAAGTTTAGAATCATATACAAATAGGGGTCCGCTAAGAAACAAAACGTATATCTACTACCAACCATTAACTAATTTGTTTATATTTTTATATAGAGCATTTCAGAAATCAGATAAAAAAACAGATTTCACTCGGCATTTTACTTGAAGACAGGCGATGACACTTTGAAATTATCCCTGGGTTGTGTAATTTTCTTAACTGTTTTCTTTCTGACTGTTAAAATAATCTTACAGGGGCAACATAGTGGAGCCCCTCTCGCGCATCCTAGAGCCGGTATCAGTGCGTCACCTGGACGTAGACTCGCCAGCCGCCAGCCCGAAGCGGCATGCGCGCGCGGACGCGGTGCCTCGGAGACAGATGCCTTCTCAGCTGGTGCGGCTGGGCAGCATCGACAGGGACCCCGGGGTCATCGGCCCGCTGGTCTGGGACCTGCACTGCCAGAGAATTAAGGATGGTGAGCACTGAGCTAGTTAGAAAAGTCGACTTAATCATGTCACGCGCACTTTTACTTAATTGGTAAGTATTAGGTAGCTGGTTACTTCATTATATGTTGGTATTTCATGAATTCAGATTTGCTTACTTTTTATAACATAAGGGTGGGGGACTCTGAAGAGGTCGTCAGCAAGAAACATGAAAAGGTTTTACAAAACATATACTAAGTAATACTAAAGCCTAGGGGAGGGTTAGTCTTTTGGTTTCTATTGCTACCGGGGTAATGGGAAGAAAATACCAATATTCTATCCACATAATACTTGAATGATTCGAATGTACCTAACTATCAGTTAACTACCAGCGTCCAAGCCGTCGAGCCCGGCCGGCAGCCAGGCGGGCGCGGGCGCAGGCGCAGGCGCGGCGGGCTCGTCGCGCATGCGCCAGCGCTTCAACGAGCTCATGGACGACGCGTTCACGCTGTTCGGCAGCGCGTCGGGTCACTCCCGGGACACGCTCACCGCCGACTCCGAGCGGGACAGCGGGGACAAACTCAAGAAGTCCGGTAAGGACCACACTCCATAATATAGAGAACATAGTGTGTAATAAGAGCCATAAAATTCAAAAGCGCATCAATGATTCATGACCGATATAATGTCAAATAATGTCTAATCGAAATGACAACAGATCCAATTCAAAAAAGACCAGACCAGCATTGTCTTGGGTCATGCGTTGGCGCAGTGGTTAGCACCGTACGCTTATAAGACTTACTACTGTAAATATCGTTATGTAGCAATGATCATATTCTATTCTAAGAAGTTCACGTATTATTTAAGCAGATTTTTCTTAATATTTCTATGTGTTGTGTGTAGAAGAGGAGCAGCTTGCGCAAGCGCGCAACGACAACGTACGGCTGCCTGGCTCGCCGTACACCGCGCTCGACACTGTACGCGGCCGGTCAGCAGGGGCAGGGTGAGATTTACCTACCTCCCATCATATTAGATAGGGATATTTAGTTGCTTTTGGCACGAGACCCTGTTAAGGTCGCTGTTAACAATTTCCTGGCATCGAACCTTGATATGGTCGCTTACACCAAACGTAAGTGTAAACAGGACGCTAAATAGATCAAAACGTTCCTTAATTTGCGTTCAGAGGGAAATTTCATAGTTAGAATTCTGGCGCCCAACTTTGGCAGAAGACTATCAGCCTGTTTTACTTTCTTCCTTGGATACCCGCAGATATTCAGCACATAATGATTATTATATATATTAAAACCAGCACGGGTCCCCGCACGGGGCGACGCGGCGGGCGCGGCGGGCGGCGCGCGCGGCGCGGGGCGGCCGCGCACGTCAGCGCCCCGCGCGCCCGAGCGGCGCGCACCGCCCGCGCGCGCCTGGGGGACACACGCCGCCACACGTAAGTACTATGAGATTAAATAAAAAAAAAACGTGGATAAATTTCCTTGGGACCCCGTCCGGAATCGAATCGAATCGAAATCGTATACTATTCATAGAGCGAGGATCCCAACTGATGAAATTGCCACGTACCTCAACGGCATAGTTACGCCACTGCTATGAACATAGCTGTTATGGTTTTTAACAGCATCAATTCGTAACTAATTACGAAAACGAATATCTAAATAAGGATTTTGTGATCGTAGTGACACGATTAAAGTGAACTGTAGTCCCACACATTCTTAATGAAGATTAAAGCTCCCTCCCCTCAGTCGCTGAGCGGGCCGCGGCCGCCGGCGCCGGCGGTGAACCCAGCTCTGATCCTGTCGGAGGGGCGGCTGGCTCCAGAGGACCCCGCCCATCCCCATAATTTCGGCCATCAAGAGCGAGATCCAACGCATTAGGGAGCACGCGCACAAACCCAATACGTAAACACATGTTTCTCTAGGGTCAACAGTAACTCACTACACAGGCTCTTTAAAGTTTAACTCAAAATTGTTCCATAATGCAGAAAATGGAACGTCGAGTGCGCCCAAAACATTTTAAAGTTAGTTGACGCATCCAGCGCATTAAATCGAGTTAACACAATTCGGCCAAGTAGTCAAACTGACATGTAACCCCTTCAAGCAGTCAAAGAGAATTTTCCAAAATAAAAAAGGCAATCCTGACAACATTTTCGCGTCGCACATTTAAACCAAACAAGTTGAAAGAATCCATAGGAGGCTATCTATATACAACTTATTTACTAGAAAACCTCAACTAAAAAAGTCCCCCAAAATTATATGGATAGACCCGCCTACTAGCAAATTCAAGTGCTATGAACCAATGTTTTAAACTTTTAATTACAGGTCTAATTCACCACTAATGATATATTGACCATTGTTCAAATTATATCTCCATGTACATTCAGCCTTTATATAAGTCGATGAGGACTTAATTAAAATCAATCACCTACTATTTTTACCTGGGTAAACATTTTAAGAAATATTGCAAACAACATGAACATTTTATGAAATATTTATAGAATCTCAATTAGGAATCTTATTTTAAGTATTTAGATAACTAGTTATTGATAATAAGATATAAGCTACATAGTTGATATTTTACTTATTAACGAGACTTATTTTATTTTTTTATATTTTATCATTTGTTTTGACTTATTGTTACATGTAAAATTGTTTAATATTATGTTTTGAATTGACATTATTAAATTTCGATACTTGTAGATACATACTACAAAATCAATTAGATGTGATGCCAACTTCTACACTTGAATAAGTAAGTATAAGTCATTAATCTAGCTGAACAATCCTTTTGGATATTACGTTTATGAATCTTTTGTAATAAAGCTGTTTTATAAATACCTGTTGTTTTTTTTTATAATATGAAGTTTGTTATATAAATAAAATCCGAGAAAAGTTTTGTGCCATTTTAATTTTTTTATACTTAACTAGTTGATACAAAAGTTCTACAGTTTTCTACTCAGTCCCTAATTAGTCATATTTACAAAATGTATGGATGTACATACAGAAAATATAATTATTTACTGTACTTGTTGAAAAATTCAACATCATTATTTTAGCTTAATTTTAAAATCACAATTTTAGGCCTTTTCAAAAATCAAACTATAAATACCGTTCAATAATAAAATGAAGCACTATAAAGTTTTCTGAATTTGGAAACTACTTACCTAAATAAAATTAAAATGTAAATCATAATTATCAACATCATAGCTAATATATTGCAAACTGTTTGTCACATGTGCTAACTAAACACAAATAATAAAAGGAACAGCAGTTAATAGAAATCAAATCACAACAATTTTATTAACATTATTATACAAATCAACTGAGGATTTTGCTAGCAAACAGTAAATAAAACATTTATTTTATACAATTTAATTATTATTGTTTTAAGTTTGTTCAATAACAAACGTTTAGGACACACATGGTCAAAATAAGATTTACAAGATTGTACTCACTAAATGACAACTTGCACATTTGTGTAGCTACCTTTATCCAACTTCTTACAAAATTTAAAAACTATGATAACTACAGGATTTTTAGTTGCGAGTTTAAAATTAAAATGGTAAAAGGGGACTCCAAATGCTTTTTATAAGACATTTGATGTGGAAGACCAGTGATCATGTCTCCGTTTGTCATTAACTAGTGTCCCAAAATGGACATTTATTTTGTCGACATCAACCCCATTACTGATTCGTGACGTAGTCATACTATCAGTGATAAAAAATATTCAACATACAAAAATGCAATTTACATTACATATTTGTATTTACTAGACATAGTTACTCCAAATGATGACACTCCTTGTGTTACTCACAGATGTATTCAAAGCATATAATTACTTAGATTGATTTCAAACATTTTTAGTATATACGAAGCCTTTAACTTCAGATTTTAAATCAGATTCACTTACTACTATGGAGGATGGCTATGAAGTCCACAATTATTTTTGCACTGTTGTAGGAATTCGGGGTAAACCTCGATCGATGGCGGTCGAAATCGTAATCCTTCAATCTCATTGTGGCACTAAGCATGGTGTTCCAAGATACTTGGATGCCAAATTATTGTTCGTAAAGTCGCATTGCCGCGGATATATTATCACCACACATCGCTAGTGTTTGTACCATTTCTCTGTACTGACCATTAGAGTAACGAAAGGTCATTTTCGCAATACGCAAACGCAGCGAGCAAGACTTTTGCAACATGACAAGCGTTGCGCACGCGCCTGACTTTTTTCATGTAGGGTGTACTTATTTACGGTTTTGTAAATGTTATTTGATCTAAATATAACATAGTATAAAAATTATGGAATTACTGATTTTAGACAAACAGTTTTCAGGTTTCGTATAAACTAAAAATAATGTTGTATATTTGATTTTGAACAAACAGGTAAAATCATTTCACAGGAGATTGTAAAAACTCAATTCATTCAATACTAATCTCAATAAAATCCTGCAAGCTAAAATAATATTGCAAACCCGAACTGATTATTATGCCCATTATAACACATTAACAAAATAAATATAAATTTCGATGATTGCGCTCAACGCAATAATATAACTTAAGATTGTCACAGACAAGTTTTGATAGAATTATCACTTGACATTCACTTCACATGTTCACAAGTGTGTTCACAGTACTGCAATTCTGTTATCGCAGAGGCTGACGTCGGCTCATGAGGCGTGGAGCGTGTCGTCGACCTCCAACTTAAGCCGCTAGGTGGATGGTAGAGGTTGGTGCGGCGCCAGGCGTCTCCACTGGTTCGGCTGCCGTTCTTGCGTTTCGTCGTCCTGGAAAATAATACAAAAGATATTATCACCTGACTTTCTTAAAATATTGTTAAAATATTATACGAAAAATGCTTTTGCTTTTTAAATAAGCTGATGAAAAGCGTACAAACCTGAATGATTGTGATGGAGACTGTATCTGGTTTCATATCTTCTAATTGCTTCAGATCTTCTGAATGCTCTGCATTCTCCATGTCCCTGAAACATATATTGATTCATGACTAAAGTAATATTTGCATCAATTCAATGGCGTAGCGTGGGTGACTGTCGCCCGGGGCGAGCCTCAGTTTTTCAAATACTCGATTTAATAAATTAATCTACTAATCATTAAAAGTTAAATGTTTATTTCAAATTTTCGCCCCCAAAAAAAGTGCCCGGGTAGACCGCCCCCTTGTCCCACCACGCTATGCTACGGCATCAATTTAGTACTATAGTATAGCCATATCCGTTTGTTTATTTTACTCACTTTCTACTGCCAGAATGGAATCTTCCTCCCTCCCCTCGTATCCTATTCATGGCGTGCCTATGTCTGGACTCATGAAGATATTTCTGAAAATAAAAGTAAGGTAATAAATAACATTGCTCAAGAAATTACGAGTCTCCATAACATGCTATTTAAAATTTAATCACAGTTTGCCAGATTCCTCCGATGTAGATTAATTACAGCTATTCTCTAGCTGAAATAGTTGGAATTTTGTATCTATATATATATGTCATATCGTAATTTCTTAAATCTCTCTGAATCTCCTATCTCCTGTATTTACATACCCCTCCGCAACAGGTAGGGGCAGGGCCAGATTTAAAGCTGGCGGCGGCGCTGGACATTGTATAAAATGCAGCCCTGGGCAAGAGCCTCGAGTGCCCCTAATATGGGGCATCCAGGGGTGGCTGGGTGGGGGTGTGTCCTCACCGGGCGCTCCTTGGGGATCTTGCCCTGCTCGTGCAGGCGCGCGCGCGCGGCGCGGCGCTTGAGGATGCGCTTGTACTGGCGCGCGTTCACGTACAGCAGCGGCTCCTCGTCCGACCCGCCCGCGCCCTCCGCGCCCGCGCCGCCGCCGCCCGCGCCGCCGCCGCCCCCGCCGCCGCTGCTGCTGCTGCTGCCGTTCACCATCTGCTGAGGTACGACTTAACATAACCTGGCTGACCCGATAGTACTGAATGAATGATCTTATTTACACTTTTATCGAAAGCTAAAACGAAAAGATTGCTGCATTATTAAATGTCAAAAAAGAGAAAACCTTCTAAGAAGAGCTACTGACCACGGAAATGAGTAATGCGCAAATGGCCAATGACTGACTTGATATTAACTCTAATTCCGGGCTATCATAGAGTTAATAGTCCATGCAGGTCGAAATATATCCTATTCTGCTTCTCCCAAAGCGAATAGTAATCCGGAAATGTTTCTGCTAATCCGAAAAGATGAAGAAAAGTGCGCTCTTATTTGACCCTCCTCTCCCCAATCTGCAGTAAACTGTTGACCTACCCATGTTTATCAGAGTGAATGGGAAAATGTCCCACTGCACTGTCAACCATAACTCATGACAAAATTGTTAAATATATACTTACCATTACGATATTCGGTTGGCTGACTAACTGTTGTGGCTGCACCACTCCACCATTATTTACACTGGCTAGTTGCACTAAGTTGCCATTCAGATTTATAACTGAAATAACAAAAATTGTAAACTTTAAACTTAGATACATTTAATATTAATCTAGATTTCTTAGCATATTTATTGATATTTTTAGGGTTCCCAACCCAAAGGGTAAAAACGGAACCCTACTAAGACTCTGCTGTCCCATCTATCTGACGGCTGTATCTCGTGAACCATGATACCTAGACAGTTAAAATTTACACAAATGATGTATTTTTGTTGCCCCTATAACTACATGGGGGGCTCCCATACAACATGTGTGATATTCTTGCCGTTTTTGCTTGTTATAATAATGGCAACAGGTATACACTTGAAATATTCACAGAATATTTTATTATTGGCCCCTAGCGGGATTCGAACCCTTCGTTTCGCGGCCAGCGTCTCTGACCACTCGACCAACGGGCCTGTCAAAAAGGTACAGTGTTCCTCGTGAACCAAGTTGCACCACTTAGGTTTTTAAGTGCTTAATTTTATAACATTGTAGTATTTCAATATTTGAATGACTTGCTGATCCCCAGAGTTCAATACCATATGCCCAGATAGGTTTAAGGACGGATTTATAGACGAGGAGTTTATTTTCCAAGCTAAGAGACGACTGTCCATCAATTATCGATATAAAAAGGGATCTTTAAATCATAGTCTATCTACACTGTGTAATCACCCCAGTATTTCTATAAGAAGTCAGTCTAGTCAAGATACTCAATTAAAATGTGCTAATGGGTTTTCGTGGACATTGTGGATATTATTATTACTTGCCAGTGGGTTGATGTAAAATTTGGTGTTGATCTATTGTAGGCTGAGTGTTGGTCGGTTGATAAATAAATGTCTGTCCATCTGGGGTTTGAACAAGCTGCATCGGTTGCAAATTGTTGCTAGCTCCTGGAAAAAAGCATTAGTATCAAAAAATCAAGCTAATAAAGGTATTGCATTTGATTTAAACTAACTAACTAAACTTCACGCCACTTCTCTAGTGGGGTAGGCCGAGAGAACCGAACGCCATATGGCTCGATCCATACACACCTCACTCGCCTCTTCCAACACATTTGATTTAAAAAATAATAAAGTTGAATCCATTTGAGATAATGGGCCATATATCAAATTTAGCATCTTGACATTATGTGATGGAAGGTCGATTGCATTGGTATGGTTTTTATCCACGAAAATAATTACAGGTTTAATTGGCTAAATATAAGCAGAACATAAATATTTCCTTAACAAAAATATGATATACCTAATATCATTTAGCTTTGTATAAGTAGAAATATTTTATTTTATGACACAATCCACAAATAATTAAAAAAAAGACCTGCTAGGAGTATTAGTCCAACTTATCCTTACCTTGAAGACTGGATATAGGCAATACTTGTAACTGTTGTAATTGCTGGCCATTTGGCGTCGCCACCTGAAGATATTTAATGTAATGATATTATTGCAGTTTTGATAAAAATAAATGTACTTGATCTATCACTAACGCATTTTAATACATTTTTTCTTACCTGTACAATCAATTAACTTATTCTCTCATTGATAACGTTTGTGTATGGTTTTGGTACAAGAGTTAAATTAATGTCTACTAAGAAGGTTTCTAGTGTAATTTGGAATTATTTTGAGATAATATATAAGGTGTAAAGTGTAAAATTTGTGATGGAAAGTATTCCTGTAACGGTAAAGGCAGAAGTTCTCAAAAAATTTATTAAAATTAATTAATAAGGTTAAAGATCCGCGAGAAATGTAACGGATACGAATCATTTTTCTGTCTTGGATATCCGCGTATACGGATATGGATATCCGCAACATCACTAATTCTCATACGGCTTGGCATAGCTATAAATGAAATTAAAATATCTGTTAACTTAATGCATTTCAACTTGTTCATATTATTAAGATGAAAAACTTATTGATATTATTAAGCTAAAACTTGTTTTTTTTTATTTTCCAGGCTGACACACCAATTCCCTAGTCCCAAACTAAGCTTATGCTTGTGCTATGGATACTAGGTAAATGGATAGACATAAATACGTTTATAAACATCCATGACTCGAGTACAAATGTCTATGTTCATCACACGAAACATTTGCCCCTAGCGGGATTCGAACCCGCGACCCTGGCCTAGGTTTCGAGGCCAGGGTCTCTGACCACTCGACCAACGGGCCAGGCAACTTTGTCACTATTTTTTAAAAATTTTATATCTAACCTAGCCCAGTTTTGTTTTTGGCTGTATGTGGTTAAAGTTTGGGAATTGTGGGCATGATGTTATGTTTATATCCTACACAACACACACATATACAACAAATATGTGCATGTTGGTGAAAATCTATTGGGCATAATACTACTACCTGGATTTGTGGTGTTCCCAGCTGGATGCATGCACAAATTATATACCAAAGGTTAATATAGTAAATACATACATACAAATAAGAGTACATGTTTTTATCAATTAGCATATTGTTGTATTATGAGGATCAAACATTATGCTTATGACAAAAAAATATTGATTTAGAATGTGAATGTTAAATTGATGAAAATCATTTACATATTCAATTTTTATTATTCATTTAAGACTACATAAAATAATAAAAGAAAAACGCTTTAAGGCAATGACTTATTAATAATGACTAATGCAATATACCTGTATTGTGGGACCCGTGGCCGGTATAGTGTGCACAACAATCTGCTGTCCGTTGGGGCCCTGGATCATGTGCGGCGAGTTGTTCATCTGCAGCACTTGCAGCTGCTGTCCGTTGATCGTCATAACCTGTGCTCCGTCTGAGCTCTGTATCTGTGCATGCTCCATGGCTTAAAGCTGAAAGATAAATATGATATGTATGCTTTAATGGTATAGTAAATCTGTGCGAACAACGCGCTCGCACTAAAAGTGGAAGTACTTCCGCCGAGCTAGGTGTTGCTGGCTCGGTGACCTAGGTCCGACTAACCGACGAAGGTAACGACTCAGTCTCAGCGGGGTCGCCACACCCTCTGACCGTATTAGGCTCAGAGAGTAGATAACACAAGTTAACAGTATTTTGGTTGCTCAATCAGTTAAGTGATTTTTTGATAAATTAGTAACAGTTGATGTAGATCCAGTTACCAAAATTGGTCAATCAGCTCACATTTTTGAGATATTTGGGACGTGAGTGACTAAATTTAGTTATAAGGCCTAGCTATAGTATTGATGAATCAATCCAATAATACTAAATATTAAATGTTCACCATCTATTTTGGAAAGAAAAATTTTAAATTTTTGTTTAACAGCATAAATTATATTGTTTTATTGACGCCTCGCAGAATACAACAGGCACAGCTTACAATATATGGAAAAAATATGGTAAAATTTAACTAGCCATATCTTTGCAAAGAAGGATAGTAGAATTTTGATTCGATGTGTATTGATATGTAAAGCATACTAACTATCAAATAGATGTATTAAGTTTATGTATAAATAATTTTTTAACTGTTAAAATAAATCACGAAAATCGTTAAAATAGCTAATTTTCAAATGTTACTACTCAAATAAATAAAAAATGTGAGCTGATAAGACAATTTTGATAACTGAATTGTATTTTGCTGGCACTGAACAGTAAAAAAAGTAATGAATCGTTTCGGCAACAAAAAAAAAAGTGTAATTTTGTAAACTAGTGTAATAAGTAATCACAGGTATTAATTACCAATAAAGTCCAGAAATTTTAAAAAGACTAAGAATTGTCTATCATAAAACAGTAGATACTAAAACAAATTCAATTGATATAGGTTTACTAAATGTATTCTTATTGAAACTTCTGTTGGCTAGCCTCTAACCAGCAAGATAATTTATAAGAATATTTTTTCCCTGTATTATAAACTCTTTTTAGATCTGCTACAAACCATTGTCAACATACAGTAGGTAGGTATCAATAGTATCATTCCTACATCCAAGTATGACGAAGTATAAAATTCTCAATTGGAACTAGAAAACTTTTTGTAAGCGACTGAAAGTATAGTATTCTTACGCAAAACGATTATTATGAATAATTACCTCTCATACAATTTGGAAAAATCATTAGGAAATAGAAAGTGTAAAGTAGTTTCTGAAACTTTACACTCGGGATAGATAAATATTTAACACGTCACTAATACGAGGACGAAGTAAGGCAACGTAACCAAAATGGCTGCTTTTCACGTAATTTCGTCATACGTGCTAAATAACTTCACTGAACAGACGACACTTTCGTAATAATTAAAACTTATTCGCACACACATCGCAAGAGAAAATTCGCCGAAAATTGTAAACTTACATTGAGTCTTCTCACTGGTTTTTCGATGATTGGTTGACAAAGGATAGACCAATGGCCGAAGTCAATGATCGCGAGAACGCAGTAGATTGGTTCGGCGCATTACCACTCCCAAAGAAGCGCGGTTGCCGGACTATCCAATCGTTCACGTAATTAATGCTTTGTCTATGGTTACCTCTGGGCTGCCTATTGATCGTTTCGAAGTCAACTATCACATCAACTTTTTGCCGTTTCTCTGGTGCTTTTATGAACGTTTGTCGAGAAACAAATACACAATTGATTTATATTGTTTTAAATTGGGTCTTTTAAAAGCTTACGAAATCAATCGCCGATTTAACGCCGTGAATAAAGGGAGTAAGGTACCACGTAGGATTCATTGAGATTATCATAAATTCACGACAATAAACCTGTTTGTAAATAAATATTCAATTTGAAATGAATAAAACCAACAAATTAATAACTTAGTTTTCATAATGACTTATCCAAAGTATTTGAAATATGGTAAACCATGATACTTTATTGATATTTATCCCGATTACCAATTTATCATGTATAAAAGAACCATTACGTTAGATAACGTTTTTATACATAATATTTATTGCGTAATAGCTATCTACAAAATGTTACAATAATTACCAAGCTTAAAAGTTATAACTTTTTTTATAATTTAATGTAATTAATAAGTTCAAGTTTTCCATAAAACTAAAACTTAACTAA
Source organism: Glyphodes perspectalis (assembly GCA_951394215.1). Lineage (NCBI taxonomy): Eukaryota > Metazoa > Arthropoda > Insecta > Lepidoptera > Crambidae > Glyphodes > Glyphodes perspectalis. Next base: position 4,853,578 of record OX596218.1, read on the forward strand.
ATTCACGCCAATTCTATAGCAGAATAAATGGAGTTTCTTTAATAATTTACTAGAAAAATAATTGCATTTAGTTAAATAAATTTAATACTTTCTAAATATGTAATACAAATTTTAGGTTTAAATTACTAATCATCATATTTAATCAATACTGGTATCCCTAAATACCAAAGACATTACTTTAATAATTACATAATAATAAGCAGGATTAAGGTGTTAAATATTAATTAATTACTAGGAAACTATGCTGAATTTAAAATACAATGAATTAGTACCATTTTAAAATATAATTAACAATTTTATTATAAAGATTGTAAAGCGCTTTTGTACTACATACCATAGTTATATTACTAATAATTATAGCGATATGGTACCTAAAATAAAAGATTACTAAGGTGTAAAATTGTTTAATCTGAAAAATAAAGTGTAATTTTTATAATACTTTTTTGTTTATGGTTATAATGTTGTTTGACCACAGACGAGTATTTTGACTCTGTCAGCGTTTGAAGTTGAAAGAAAGACGCTATTTGCGTTTTATCGTTTTATCGTAAAGATTTTAAAAATTCTTCAGCTAATGCTGGTATAAAGGGCAGACGTAAGATGAATTCCACAATATCTGAAGATTTAACCCGTGATCATTTAGCATTTGAAGCAGCAAAGTGTACTCGTAGGTTATGTTTTAAAAATCGAATAATATTTTCATTTGTTTGTTGTTTGTCACGGTATTGACAATATTATCTTTTCAGAAAGCATATTTTTAAACAACCAGAATCTGGCATTGTTACATAAGGAACTACTGGAAATTAATTTATCCATAACCGCTTATATCGAAGAAAGTAAGCGCCGTTTAGGAGATATTAGATTGGACTTGGCCCACGAGGCTAAGGATTCTTACAGTGTTGTGGAGATTCTGTCTGAGAAATGTAAGTTTTGCATTGAATGTGTAACCCTACTAGTTTATATTTGTTGCCGAATTATTATAAAATCAAGATTCATATTATTTTATCAATCTCTATGACCAGTCCATTACACAATGGTACATTCACTGTCCTTGATGTGCCATCTCTAAAACCCTTGGTTGTAACATGTTATTTTTATTTACAGAATAAAAGATCCAAATATGTCACAATCACCAACAACTCCTCATAAACACAATACAAGATCCAATAAAAATATTCTGGAAAACAATAATAATTCCTCAAATAAGTTCCGAGACCGGCATAAGGCCAAAAGCTTTGTCTCCTGGTACAAGCAAATGATGGATCATGAAAGACAAAATTTAGTTTTATATCTATCGGACGATGCTATACTGGAATGGTTTGGTAGAACAATCAAGACTAGAAAAAAGGTGTCATCATTTCTCAAATATGACATGCAATGTTCAAGGCACGACTTTGTCTCAGTTCAAAATATAGAAAAGATACAAAATCATCGGGAAAGAATTTCAAGGTTTGTATAATTCAGTTTGTGATATTCTTGGTTAAATAAAGTTGATTATTAACTTTATGGTTTCTCTTAATACCTACCCCTCCTATTTTCATCCTTACTTACTTTTTACAAGGGCATCTTTTAGAAAATTTTGTAAACTGCTGTCACATTAGCTTTATATAGATAATAAAATCTAATGGGTTTTCAATATGGTATTACAGAAAAGAAGATAATACAGGGGCTAGCCTTATGGATTCACCAGAACTCATAAAAAATAAATCTGATAGGAAAAGAAGAATTTTGAGATCTAATTGTAATAGCCCTGAGTGGGCAGAAGGCTGTAAGCCTGCTGATGAAGTGAAACCAACTGATGTTAAGAAAACAAAAACAAACCTTATTGAGTCTTTTGATTTAGATTCTAAATATGAGGACAAGCAAAAAAATGGTGTGAAAAGAAGCTTTGGATCAGATGAGAGCATTGATATAAACAGTAAAGGTGATGGGACCTTAGGAAGACGGGTCAAACGTAAATCTATCCCAGTAACACCACCAAACAATGAGGTGGGCCAAGGGGATTGCCTTCCGTCCACCAGTGCGGACTCTGACAAATCACATGATGCCCTAAATGCTCAACTGCCAAAGTTATTTGTCGAATGCAACGGTTACATTGAGTTTAGCCGAACAAAAAATAGTCGGAGCAATGAGTCTGATACTATGAAATGGGAGAGGAAATGCAAAGTACAGATAAGTTATTCAGAAGATCCATTAAATGTTGGTGAGTATATTATTTGGGCCTTGTATTACACAGATGAGAGTAAGTGTCGCCGCAACCTCTTACCAGCATTTGAAGAGGTGGCCAAGGAGGAAGAAGAGAAGAGAGTAAAGCAATAACATGATTTTTGATACATTTTAACACTGATTATTCCAATTTAAATTAAAAATTACAGCCATTGCATTTATACAAGCTTTTATATAGGTAGTTTTACCTTTTGTTCAGTTTAAAGAGTCATAATTTTTTATTATTAATTAGTAAGAATAAAGAAATAAAAGTTGTAGATTTTTTTAACTATAGGTAAAACTATTTAAATGCAGTGGCTGTAATTATTCTTCAGATAATCAGTGCTAAAATTGTCTCAATGAAATTTATTTTGTTTACATTTCAGTGAATATGAATTTTTAATTTTACTGCCAAATCTTTAAGTAGTTTAGTTTCATTTTGGTATCTCATATACTTATTTAGATACTTTTATCTTTATATACTAAAGAGATTTCTAAACTAAAGTTTGCTATCAGATGTGTATGATTTCTACAATATATCCACAGATAAATTGCCAAGGTTGTTAATTAAGAAGTAAAATGAGATGAGGTTACCTAAGTGTAATTGTACAAAACACATTTGGGCTTGGCATAAGGAGGCCATGCTTTACAATATTTTATAGGCAATGTGATATAAAGATTGTATTTTTCTATAATATAACATTTATTTTTATGCTGTTTTACGATACGAAAGTATGTTTAAATTGACAAAGCTATAGACAAGATATGAAATGTATACTACATAGTTACTGATATTATCTGTATGAAATTTTTTGATAACTTCTGTCTCAATTTTTAGTTCAAATGTTGGTTTCTCCCTATCAAAATTTTGTACATGTGATATTGTGTATAGAATTCTGATATGTAAACCCCTAAAATAGTAATAAATCTGGTGGATTCTTTATAACTGTTGACTGTTGTTGTGTAAAAGAGATCTCCACTATTCCATTAGATAACTTTCCTAAATACCACCGACTTTAACTTCTACTCATTAGGTGTAGTTTTGATAGATTAATTAGCCTTAAAAGTTATAGATTTAGTCCTAGGATAGGAATTTAAATATGAGATAATGGTGAAAATTAGAACTATCATGATTGTTATTTTATTATGTTAATTATTATTATTTAGTGATTTCTATGACGCCTTCAAATATAGCTTTATTTTTCATACTAATTGACCACAATGTAACCATTAATGTACTAAACTTGTAATATATCTTGAATTACTGAATTCAAGGCATTTCCCAGTGTCTGGTATTAGGTAATCTATATTACAAAATTATGGGTATTTTCATAATGTTAACCTGTCAAGTTTTGCGTAAACAATTTTAATGACTAATTAGTGTTTGTTTACATTTAACTTTTGAGTGCGGGCGCGGCGTTTCGGGCGGGATATACTATTGCTACTATCATAATTTTAATAAGTTTCCTTTTTGGACCGCATGATTCAGGATTTGGACTTTAATTGCAAGTTGTTCTTCAGGCATTTGATTGGATGCCGTCGTCCAATGAACGGGCTAGGCGTCCAATTAGCTAATATAATCAGATTGCTGTGACCAGTAGCGTAACTATAAGGTGGCTGGACTGGCAAAATTCCACCGGCCTCCACTCGAGGGGCTCCCGGAGACCCTTCAGCATGGGCACCCCTTTAGTCAAGCAATTAAATTAAATAACCAAAGAAATTGCCTCGGGCCTAATCTCATAATGCCAAGTAACGCTACTGGCTGTGACATACATAATTGTCTTTGTGATGTTACAACTTGCTACAACTACAGGCAAGGCAATTTCCACTAAAATATGCGCACAGTGTAACATAAATAACGTCGCCCGCATTCACTAGTTAAATGTTTGTATACCTTTTGTCTTGTCCTTCATCTCCTGCTGGGTGGGATTTATTTTTACATAGATTTGTTCATGGATTGTAAATGAGATTTGCAAGTACATAATTAGAACATTATATCGTCTATGTTTAAGTTTTATGTTGTTATAATCGTTACTTGTGAAGTAATGATGAATGAATAGATTTTTGTTTTGATTATGCTAGAAATGTATAAGACGGAAATAAAGATTGTTTAGACTGTAAATTGTTTTTTATTGAAAGCGAAATATGTATTCCTGAAGTGGTGGATGAGATGATAAATGAAGCCGACGGTATAGTCCGTTGTTGACAGTGAGGATTGCGGCGTTCTGTTTGGGAAGACGACCGCGCTATCTATCGGGACCAGGAGAGCCCCCGGCCCTCCACTCTGTCTCCGGGGACAAGAGTGGGGGACGACTGTAACCTGTCGAATAGACAGGTCGCTGCGCATGGGCCCTAAGCGACGCACGCCGTTAATATGGCGAAAGCGGCCCAGGCGGTGCTGCGGCCTGTCCTAACGTCAAGATTATCCGTGCCAACAAAACTCTAAATTCACAATACCTACATTAGAAGCCCAATTACAAACGCCATGTCGGCCTGGTATGGACTATGTTATAAGGCGACTCCAGGCACAACAAAACATCGCCCTTCGCATCATCACGGGGGCGGGGTCTCACCCGGTGGGTCCGACTGCGCCGAGGGTGCCTCAGATAGCGCAAGGGGAGGACTCTTAGCCGAAAGGCACAAACACCCCGTGCTTGAGAGCACGGGAGGAGACGCGCGGGCAATGATCACCCTCGAGGCCCGTAGCCGCCCCTGAGGGGCGGAGATCCAACGACGACGTTCTGTTTGGTGATGGACCCCCCGATCACATCACCGGCTAGCCACGGCTACAGCGGCATGCGTGCAAGGTGTTGAGCACGACGCCGACCAGGCCTACTGCGGCGCATAGGCTGGGAGCTGGAATCTGCCTCCCTTTCTCGCTCTGCTTCTTCTTTCCGCGACAGAACTGCGTCGCAGAAGGCAATCATAGCGCGCCACGCCTCCTCGCTGCCGACCATATCTCGTACAACCGCCGACAACGAGAGGTCTCTTCCAATGGCTGAGGACAATTGCCCGCGTGGGTCCGACCATGCCGGACACAGCTCTAAGGTGTGCTGAGCTGTGTCCGTGACTCCAAAGGGGCAATGATGGCACATTGCCGAGGGTTCCCAGCCTGCCACCTGACACAGATATTTGCCAAAACAACCGTGGCAACCATGATATACCTAAACTTAGCGACATTAATTAGTCACCTGTTGATTGTTGTGTTTATATTACCTAATAGTCATGTTGAAAAGCACGAAAAAAAAAATTCTCAGTAGAATATATTTTTTTGTAAATGTAGAGTAAAACATGGTAAGTAGGTATTGGGTTATGGATGAATTAAAACTGACCAGTATAAAGTACTAGATTTAATTTTCCTATAAATAACAACTCGATGCTGAGTTGCCAAAAGTCCACATACGAAATATGTATTAGCTAAAAACAGGAAGGATCACAGGATTTTAAGAATAAAAATAATACCTACATTGTTTTAAAATGGATGCCTTTTCAGATCTCAAATAAACTCAAAATATATTACTATAAACATTTAACGAATTACTGTAAATGATCAACATTTACGTAATCCAACAAATGGCTGGTTTAAATCATCTCTTAAATACAAATGGAGACATGGAGACTTCATATTAATTAAACAGAGCAAATTTATAAGTATGTTAAGGACTCTTAAGAAAAGGCAGCAATAATATGTTTAGAATGATTAAATGCATGATTGTCACTGAATGTTGAGCAATGATATAGTTTAGGATAGTCTTATAAAATCATTATACAGTGGGTCTTCATAATGTGCACTTATTATTAAAATATGGGGTTTTAGGCTTCATTTTATCGAAGCTAAACCTATTTGACTGGCTCGATGGCGCATTCGGTAGTGGCCCTGCCCCATGCGCCAAGAGTTGTGGGTTCGATTCCCACCTAGGACAAACATTCGTATGATGAATACTTGTGTTTGTTCTGTGTCTGGGTGTTAATATCCAATATTTAAGTATATATTTGTAATACCACTGTTGATTCTGATATCCGTAACACAAGTGCTTAAGCTACTTACCTCGGAGTCAGATCAATGTATGTGATGTAGTCGGATATTTATTTATTTTTTTATGTTTTTGTTCCCTACTGTGACTTCCGTGTGAACAAGACCGAGTATTTTTTAAACTAATTTACTTATAACAATAAAACAAACTATGCACTAGACCCTTTTTTAACAATTAAGTAATATGAAACGTTGTACTTTACTTAGAAATGTCATTTTTACTTCTCTTTAGCTAATAAAATAAAATATTATTTAAAATAATAAAAAATGCAGATAAAATTTTGCAATTACTTATTGAAAAAAAAATCCTAAAAAAGCAAAATTTTATCCAAAAATACTTTTTGATACTCGGTAGAGGGCACAGATCTTAATTTTAACGGGACGCCCAAACATTAATTAAATTAAATAAACACAAGGCCACAGTAGGGAAAAAATGTTGAAAAAGTCCACAAATATATTAAATATTTTTTAAAAGAATCTTAGAATCCCATATTTATTTTAATATGTGCACTTTATGAAGACTCACACTGTATGTCTGATGAATATCTCAAATGCAAAGGCGGAATGGAAGATCATTATTAAATCTCCTTATTCATGGTACCTACTTACATACATAATATGCTAATTATTTTCTTATTTTTTTTCAGTTCTCTGCCTAACCCGCTAGGGACGTGGCGTGAAGTTTAGTTATTTTCTTATTTTGTTGCCGAAAAAGATATTTAGCAGATTTTAATAAATAATCTATTCTTGCAATAGAGATTGACATTTTAATCTTGCTTGTTAATCATTTAATAAACATATTTTATGTGTACATTACAATCCAAAAACATCAGATCTTAACTATTGGCGTGGCACCTTCATGGCAATTATAAACCTAATAATGACTTAAAATAATTGTACCCTACCCTTCATAGCCTGCTAATTTAGATTCTCAAATATTTCTATATTGAAAAGTAAAATTAATAAAACAGAAGAAAATATTACAATGTCATCAAATTAGCCAACTAGATACTCCTTAAGATTATTACATGACAATTCAAAGAATATTGACTGTGTTATAATTGATCGTCAATGATTGTCTACTGACTCCATTTTCAATACTGCAGTGTTTGATGATGTAAGGATTGTAATTTCATTACATTTGAAGCAAGACACCATGTGCTGATTTTTGATGAACAGTGGAGATTTATTTATTTATTTTTTATATTTAACCTTTTGTTATATGGTGATAATATGTTGTCAAATTGTTAGGAGCTACAATATTTTCAAAATATCAGAGGTCATTTGAGCTATATGAGTATTGTGCATATAATATACCTATGTGAAAGTATAAAAATCCCTGTAAAATTACCAATATAAAAGGGTCTGTCTCAATTCCTATAAATAATACAGGTTACATATTTCTTAATTCATTATTAAATTTCACAACAAAATTTTAACAAAATGTTTTGTTCAGTAGTACATGATATGGTATTACATAGCATATATATATATATATAATAGAGTTTGTTCCTGAATCATACATAAATAATTGCATATTGAAAATGTCTTATGTTAATATACTCATTACAATTGATTCCAACTGTTTTCTAATGTATGATTCAAATGAAATGTCTATAATATTGCTTTTCATTAAATATATGGGTAGGCAAATGGTAACAAGCATATTCACAGCATAGAATATTCATAGCAAGCATATTCAGCCATTATAAAATAATGTCAGTTCACTGCACCCTACAAATTAACAGGTTTGTCCAAGAGACACTGATACATTAATAAAACATTTAAACTGATTAATATCTAAATGGTTTCATTATAATAAATCAGATTATTTAATAAGCATCTAAAATGAGTAACATTGCATCCAACTTAAATACACTTGTGGACAGAGTTTCACAATCCATACAGACAATGAATAACAAAACATTCCAAATATAAATTGATAGGCCTATCACATCTACTAATCAATTCAAATCCTAACTACATTATACATTACATTTTGTAAAAAAACTACTAAAACATATGCATATATCAATAGTACAGATTTTATTCCTATTCTTAATTATTAGCCAAGTTAATATAAAAATTATTAGTTACTATTGCAGTTGCTGATCAAAATCGTTTCCATCATTTAGTGCATTGGTATCTTCCAACTCTTCTTTAGCATCATTGTCAAGAACCGGTTCATTCAACGGGTTGTGGACATTCAACGCAGGGCTTAGCTTAGGCGGTTCGGCCGCCGGAGTCACCTTTGATGGCACCGCCGCACCACTTTTAGTTGTAAGAGAAGACTTTAATCTTTCAATTTCCTTTTCTAAGTCAGCAATCTTCTGCTTCCTCTCAGTTAGTTGGGCGGTCAGCGTGTCTTTTTCAAGCCTTAACGTTTCTAAGGTCGCCGTCTTGCTCAGCTGCAAGTTCTGGAGAGATTGGAGCTCAGTCTTACACATTTCCACGTCTACGAGCGTACGATTCACTTGCGTCTCGGATTTTGCCAGCTTATTCTTGAATAGTGAGATCTCTTCGCTGAGTTTCGCTTTTTGTTTATCAAGATCGTTGACTTTGGACACGTACCCGTCTCGCTGTTCCAAGAGAGTGAGCGATTCTTCCATGCACGACGTTTGTTGCTTCGAACACTCCTGAAGTTGCGTACTTATTTCAGCAATACGCGTCCTTAACTCTGTTTCTATACTCCAGCTATTGAAGAGTGAAAGTATCAGCAAAATGCACACCGCGAACACAATATACATCGGCCAACGACGCATGTTTTCTAAGCCCATATCTCGTGAAAAAATAAACTGTACCAAAACAAAACAGTTATTATTCTTCTTGCGGTTACAATTTAGATCATTAGCTATGTCATTCACCTTTTGTTCAAGTAGGTACTAAAAACAATACAAATAAATTGAACTTTACAGTAAATTGACAGTTGACACCTGATAAATTTGACATCGTTTGACACAAACTGGCTAACCAAAGACAAAAGACAGGTATCAAAACATAAAATGACAACAGCCGGTGATATTAATATTTATTAAAATGAAACAATTAATTAGGGTTTGGAAAATGGATGCAATTTACTAAAAATAAACAAATTGATTGATATTGATAAATTTGCATCAAGTAGTCAATGAAATTTATTATTATTTACTTTAATTTGAATGATTCAATGATGTTCGACGTACAAACGTCATGATCCTGACAACACTGTGTAGTCACGTGACCACTACTACAAGAGGACCATAGACAACAATACTTCATCGACTTCTTTGGTTTATAGCCACGAGGTTTTTAGAAATATTTCAATTTATTAGTGAAATATTGTAAAGATTCATTTCTTTTGAACAAAATGCCACCCAGTAATCCTTTACCGCCTAAAGAAAATGCTCTTTTTAAAAGAATTTTGGTAAGTACCTTTGTAAACATACGAATTCGTTTTGTATACCTTGTCAGGTCTAGGCGATATTCTCGATTTTTTCATGCATTTTATTTCTAGAGCTTTTATAAATTCATTCTATAGTGCAATTTATAATGCACCGGCTTTTTTTCTATTTTATATTCCAACTGTATCTATAAATTAAGCCTATTTATTCAGCAATGTCTCCTATCAGTATTCGCCCTTTGAGATGATTCTAATAATAAGTAGAGGTTAGCACTTTGTGATGATAATATTTTGCCGTTTTTCAGCGATGCTACGAACACAAACAATACAAAAATGGCTTGAAATTTGCAAAGCAGATATTATCCAACCCTAAATTTGCAGAGCATGGAGGTAAGAAATCAAATAGTTTTGATTTTTGGCCAAGAATGGAGTTATAAATGTAGTAAAACTTTGTAAAAATTTTGAAACCTCTGTATCTTTTAACAATCTTGAACTTTTTCAGTAACTTTTAGTACTCTTATTTAAAAATATTATTTTCAGAAACTTTGGCTATGAAAGGATTGACTTTGAATTGCCTGGGCCGCAAAGAGGAAGCTTATGAATATGTGCGCCGAGGCCTCCGTAACGATTTGAAGTCGCCTGTGTGCTGGCACGTCTATGGCCTGCTTCAGCGATCTGACAAAAAGTATGATGAGGCCATTAAATGTTACCGGAATGCTCTTAAGTGGGAAAAGGAGAATATACAGATTCTAAGGGATCTTTCCTTGCTCCAAATTCAAATGAGGGACTTAGAAGGTTACAAAGTAAGTGTTTAAAAGGCTTTTTGAAGTTTAATTATAAAGTGAGGAAGTTATGCAGATACAGATGTTGATTTTAGTAGTAATTTTCTGCGAAATCTGTTGTTTATAATCTCTAATATAGTATAAAAGTTATCTTAATGATACTGCCTTATAAATGAACTAAATATATATCAAATAAATATAGATGTCTGATCCAACTATCCATTTTAGTTTGTTTTTCTTGTATATTTTAAATTAACATTTGACTGGCTATAATTTTATGAAATCATTGTTACATATTAAATATGTATTATCACACTTAAATATCAATTTATCCTAATAAGCTATGTAAAAAGAAACTAGTTATTTTTAACTTTTGCTTGAAATGTGTGAATACAAACACAAACAAAATTTGCTTGCATTAAGGCTATGAATATAAAATGTGTTCATTCATTTAAAGCTAAAAAGGGACTCCTTTAAAGGGATTTAGTTATAATAAAATGTGGTTGGGGAAGTTAGCTACCCCTTTGATTCTGCCATTGCCATTTTAATTGTTTTCTAGACTTTACCAATTGGTATTTTTTTATCTCCCAGACAACTTCAGTAATTAAAAGTGTTTTCCCATAGATTTTTAAAGTATTACCTTTGTTTCCAGGATACAAGGTACCAGCTTTTTATGCTGAGACCAACCCAGAGAGCATCATGGATAGGTTTTGCAATGAGTTATCATTTACTAGGTGACTATGAAATGGCCAATAGTATTTTAGATGCGTTCCGTACAAACCAGATGAAGGGGCCATATGATTACGAGCATTCGGAGTTGTTGTTGTACCAGAACATGGTGTTGGCAGAGTCGGGGCAGTATGATAGAGCCCTGCTACATTTACAAAAGTTCCAAAGTCAAATTCTTGATAAGCTTTCTGTGAAAGAAACGTCAGGCGAATATTATTTGAAATTGAAGAGGTGAGTATATTCATGTTTTACTTATTAATTGCTTAGGAATTTTATGAAATATGGTGCAGGCATTTATTGTGCAAAGACTGTATTTATTTTTTAATTTTCTGTAATTGCTAAGTAAAAATTGTTATGGGTTTACAACAGCTCAATCAGTTAACATAGTTTTTGTGACATGTCAAAATATTTTACTTCCAAATTGAAGCCAAAGCTCTGACTAACAACACCATAAAGTGAAAATCAAATTCAAATAAGTTAAAAAATATGACATCAGCAATTTTATAAACATATTCTTTTACTTTGTTATCTAATTAAAAAATTATGGTGTCAAATATCTTGTTAATGTATATATACACATATACTTGAAAAGTAAATCAGTTTTTCCAATTTAGTTGTTCAGTCAATTGGTAATAAATTCAATGTTTTTGCATGTTGTATCAATATCACCATGATAAGTAGGTGTGCATGGTTCATTTGATGAGATAATGGCCATGATTGTATGCTGCGAGGCATGACTTAGTGATTGTAAAACACTATTGTGCCTTCTTATTGTTTACTGTTAATTACCTATTGGCTTCAATAATAGAGTGAAGTCAGTATTGAATTACTATCTGTGCTGATGAACATATAAATAGTTATATGTTTTCAAAACAGAACTGTACAAAAGTTTTTTTTTTAAAGTTAACATTCAACAAATATATTATTATACCTACTCAATAAGATCAATGTGTTAATTTTGATATTTACAATTTATTTTTCACATAAGTTTTAGTTTTAGTTGTTTTAGTAAATGGTAATTAAATATGTTACAGGTTTAAAGAAGCGGAAGCAGTGTATGATGACTTGCTGAAGAGAAACCCTGAAAATGTGATGTATTATCAAAAGCTTATAGAAGCTAAACAACTTAGTGATCCTGATGAAAAAGTGGCCTTCTTTGATGTATATAAGTGAGTTTTGTTTTATTGTTTGTGGTATTTTTATTTAGTATGTGCAGTAATGTTGTACAATGCTAGATGCATTATTGAAGTGTTATAGTTAAGGTTGATGATTCACCATACATTATATACTTGTTGTATTCGTTTATGGGTCATGCTGTTTGCCATAGAATGTCATATGATTTGAAACTGACTTGAACTAGAATTATGCTCTGACTGGTGAGGTGTATGCTGGCAATGATCAAAAATTGCTTCGCGAGTGACAGTTTAGACATAATTAGTGTGTAGTTTATTATGTTATTGGGTTTACCGATTGAGCTTGGGTAATGTCTCTGATTCGTTGAGACTTACAGAATGATTTAAAAAGTTTAGTGAGAAAATGCAAATCCAACCAACCTTCATTTTTGTTTATAAGTAGCTAACAAAGTTTTATTTGTATTGATTTTTTATAAACAATCTGTGTAAGCTACAAGCTAGCCTCTTGTCATTACTTTTCATAATTTCCCATCTATACTTGTGGTCCCGGACCAGTGGCCTGCAGATTAATGTTAGTTAACCTTAGGCTTAAAAAAAAAAAAAAAATTAATACATATGTATTTCAAAATTGACAGTTTGTTTTCAACTATGAACCCCCTAATAGAATTTAAATTAAAGAATCAAATTAATAAGACTTTAGTCACAAAAAGGTTGGGAACCACTGATCTAAGCCAATTGTGGCTGAAATGTGGTTAATGTGGCTATCTGTCCATTGGACTCTGCCTACCCCTTCGGGGATAACGGGCATGATGTTAGGTATGTGCGTTTGTATGCAATTTATTAACAATGGTGTGTGATGTTTCCAGGAAAGAGTACCCGAAAGCGATAGCGCCGCGGCGGCTGCAGCTGAGCGAGGCGCACGCGCAGCCGGTGTTCGAGCGGCTGGCTGACGAGTACCTGCGGTACGGCTTGCACAAGGGCATCCCGCCGCTCTTCGTCGACATTAGGTATGTATCCAGTTTCTTGCTGATTTTTTATCGATAAAATCTACTTTCCGAACCAGCAGTAGTGTTATAGATTCTCTTTTTTGTATATTGACTATTTATAAGTGCTTGAAGCCTATATAAATAAAGATATTTTTGAATGTAAAATTTATACTTCTACTCTAGTATATGAATGTGAATAACTGAATGAATACAGCGTGCACCTATGTTTGCGCACACTTGTGCACTATAATATCTCCTGCGCAGTTAGCTAATCCTCGTTGAGATTGGCCACCGTAACCGTTATCAGTTAGGAGGATATAATTATATCATGGTCAAATCAGACGGCAAAGCTAAAAATAAAATGCATTACATTACAATGTATTAGCAGAAATGTTTTACACGTCACTCCCGTTCCAGATCATTATACGCAGACCAAAGTAAAGCGGACACGATAGAGAAGCTAATAGTCCAGTACATAGAGAACCTGTCTAAGAACGGCACGTTCAGCGCGTCGCCGGACGAGGTGAAGCAGCCGGCGAGCGCGCTGCTCTGGGCGTACTACTACGCGGCGCAGCACTTCGACCACAAGAAGGACACGGACCGCGCGCTGCAGTACATCGACGCGGCTATTGAGCACACGCCCACGCTAATTGAGCTGTTCATCGTCAAGGGCAGGATATACAAGGTGAGGGTTAATTCTACGTTCACGATCGAGTCACCCTTGGGGATAATAAGTAAGACCGTGAGTGTCGAGCCGAATGTTGACCCCACGTCTGCCATCTACCGTTCTCCGCAAAGGATGTGGTTTCGTTTGCACGGGTCTCCCGTCGATTCCTCTTTCACTGATATCTCATTACCCAGAGGCGGATCATTATATCTAAAGTAAACTAGGTACATTCATAAGGGCGCGAGGTTACATAAGCGCCGAGCTTTGTACGTAACGTTTGGTCTATTTGGTACATTATTTGATTACTAATAGTAGGTATGTTAGCACCCGCCCCACCGCGTGCAGATTACGTAGGTGCCGATTAGCTTGACTAGGGCATTCTCAACATTAATCAGCCCCTAAGAGATTCTTGTACGAACTACCTTGCTACCATTCCGCTCAACATGCTCAACTTACTTAACCATCACGTTTTTGTATTGCAGCATGCAGGCGACCCCGTATCAGCGTACCAATGGCTGGAGGAGGCGCAGGCGATGGACACGGCGGACCGCTATGTGAACAGCAAGTGCGCGCGCTACATGCTGCGGGCGGGGCACGTCAAGCGCGCCGAGGAGATGTGCGCCAAGTTCACCAGAGAAGGTGAGGAGGGATTTAAGAGGGTATTCAGTCGAGTGGGTGTATAGTGAGGCAGGACTAATGGCTGGCAAAATGCCACAACCTACCCTTGAGGTCTCTAGGACCCATTGGCATGAGGGACCCCCCCGAGCCTGAGCTTTGAGAAGGTGTTCAGTTGAGTAGATGTATTGAGGCAGGACTGAGGACAAAGTAAGGACCTGGCACTGGGGTCAAGCGCGCCGAGGAGATGTGCGCCAAGTTCACTAGAGAAGGTGGGGAAGCTGTGATGAGGGCTTAAGAGACTGTTCCGTCGCGTGGGGGACGAGTGGCGTAACTAAACGGTTGTAGGACTGATGACCCGGCACTGGGGGTTCAGCGCGTCGAGGAGATGTACTCCAAGTTCACCTGGGAAGGTGAGGCAAGGTTTTTAAGGGCTGCTGAGTCGAGTGGGTGAACCAGTGATGTAACTTCATATACGGTAGCAGGACTGACGATTTGCAAAATCGGCTCATGAGCATGGCCCCCTTGTTCAAAGGCACGTTAAGCGTGCCGAGGAGATGTTGGGAACCCCAAACAATGTAATCTACCATTCGTTCGCAATTTAGATTTTATCTAGAGCAAATCTTCAAGAATCTCTATCAGCATCTAAATATATATATTTAATTGTCTTGCAGGAGTGCCCGCCACAGAGAACTTGAACGAAATGCAGTGTATGTGGTTCCAAACGGAGGCCGCGGCGGCGTACCAGCGCCTGCACATGTGGGGCGAGGCGCTCAAGAAGGCGCACGAAGTCGATAGGGTGAGTTTTCTACTTTGCGTGTTCACTGCTCTTGTTGCTGGAAGGAGGGTAGAAGCAGGTTCGTCTTAAGCTATTCTGGGGCCATAGGGAACACAAGAATTTGGGACAATAAAGGGCACACAGTTCTTGTTTAATGTCTGGAAAACAGACAAATTTTCGGTCCTACGGGGCTCCTTGCCGATGGGGGCCCTGGTCACGAGCCTGGTAATGGGTGGTAGTCGAAAGTGGGGTTGTTAAAAAATTCATGTACAATCAATTAGAGCCTTCTATCCTAGGTCAGTTATCTGGAGCTGCAAACTGTCTAAATACAAACAAGGGCGTTGCAAAGTCTGGAGAAGGGGGACGAAGCATTAAAAATTGATAAGACAGATAGCTCGATATAGATTGATAGATAGACCGAGAAAGACATGGCAGAGTAGTTTCCTTCGAAACCATAAATCAGAAAAAAACATGTGGTTCTCCATATTGGCAGTAATAATCTAGGTCTTATTGATTTGAAAAAAAATCTTAGTTGTCAAACTAAGAATTGAAAAAAAGTAACTCAATTGACTTGTGGCGATGCTTTATTGTAGCACTTCTCGGAGATAATGGAGGACCAGTTCGACTTCCACTCGTACTGCATGCGCAAGATGACGCTGCGCTCGTACGTGGGGCTGCTGCGGCTGGAGGACGTGCTGCGCGCGCATCCCTTCTACTTCCGGTGCGCGCGCGCCGCCGTGCAGGTGTACCTGCGCCTGTACGCCAGCCCGCTGCA
Organism: Glyphodes perspectalis; assembly: GCA_951394215.1. Classification (NCBI taxonomy): domain Eukaryota; kingdom Metazoa; phylum Arthropoda; class Insecta; order Lepidoptera; family Crambidae; genus Glyphodes; species Glyphodes perspectalis. The sequence continues at coordinate 4,869,657 of OX596218.1, forward strand.
GGACGCGCCGCAGCACCAGGAGCCCGACACAGGTCAGTCGCCTGCCTCGCGCCGCCGTGCTGCGCGCGCGCCGCCGTGCAGGTGTACCTGCGCCTGTACGCCAGCCCGCTGCAGGACGCGCCGCAGCACCAGGAGCCCGACACAGGTCAGTCGCCTGCCTCGCGCCGCCGTGCTGCGCGCGCGCCGCCGTGCTGCGCGCGCGCCGCCGTGCAGGTGTACCTGCGCCTGTACGCCAGCCCGCTGCAGGACGCGCCGCAGCACCAGGAGCCCGACACAGGTCAGTCGCCTGCCTCGCGCCGCCGTGCTGCGCGCGCGCCGCCGTGCTGCGCGCGCGCCGCCGTGCAGGTGTACCTGCGCCTGTACGCCAGCCCGCTGCAGGACGCGCCGCAGCACCAGGAGCCCGACACAGGTCAGTCGCCTGCCTCGCGCCGCCGTGCTGCGCGCGCGCCGCCGTGCAGGTGTACCTGCGCCTGTACGCCAGCCCGCTGCAGGACGCGCCGCAGCACCAGGAGCCCGACACAGGTCAGTCGCCTGCCTCGCGCCGCCGTGCTGCGCGCGCGCCGCCGTGCAGGTGTACCTGCGCCTGTACGCCAGCCCGCTGCAGGACGCGCCGCAGCACCAGGAGCCCGACACAGGTCAGTCGCCTGCCTCGCGCCGCCGTGCACGTGTAACGCGCCTGTACGCCAGCCCGCTGCCGGACGCGACGATACATTCATGATTTAAAAATACTTTGTGGTTTAGTTTAATCGGAGTGACGTTACACTTCCATATTTCTGCGGAACATTGACATTATTAGGAGAATTAATTTTCCTATTATTTATTATTCTCTTAATCGCTTGTATTCTCAACCTCTGTTTTACCAAACATTTCATGCTAAAGGTCAGAGACAAACGTTTTCCGTAAGGAAAATTAACGATAAGTTCTAAGACATGAGTGTTAACGGAAATGAATAAACAACTTGACTGACACCTAATATACTAGTTCCGTAACACGTTCGCGGTCGACCTGGTTGACACGTATGCGATGGTAAGGGCGATGACACACGGGGTGCTTTTTTAACCGCGCTCGTAGTCGTAGCGAGACGACATTATAATTTCGTCTGTGAAATTGCAGTTGCACATTCGTCAGGAGAAGGTATAGATAATATTTTAATGCAGTATTTTTAATATAAGTTACGGTTAAAAGTCTAATCGCTTTTACAACTAGTTTTAGCCGGCTATATCTAGATGCAGTTGGTTAAAATACTCATTTTCGGGTTAGGTTGGGTGATGTATATTGTGTGAAGTTACGTATCTCTTTTCCATCTTAATATATTTAAATTACGGGTCATGTTGTTTGTCCGCGATGGACTCCTAAACTACTTAACCGATTTTAATCAAATTTGCACACCGTGTGCAGTTTGATCCAACTTGAAAGATAGGATGCTTATATCTCAATTTATTTAACCCGGTTATGTGTCATTGATTTTTAGGCGGAACGAAGTTCGCCGGGTCAACTAGTACTAAAAGGCCTTGCCATCTCTTTGACTCTGCCTAATCTTTCGGAGACGGCAGGTGTGATTATATATAATATATTGACTGGCCCGTTGGTCCAGTGGTCAGGGACCACGAAACCAAGGGTCGCGGGTTCGAATCCCGCTAGGGGCAAATGTTTCGTGTGATGAACATGGACATTTCTACTCGAGTCATGGGTGTTTATACTAGAAACATACTTAAAACGTATTTAAGTATGTCTATCCGTTCGCCTAGTATCCATAGTACAAGCATAAGCTTAGTTTGGAACTAGGGAATTGGTGCGTCAGTCTGGATTTTTTTTTTATTTATTTATTATATACCCTTGATGCACTAGCTGTCAAATGATTGGTTACTTTTTCAATACATAAAAATGCATTCATATTCTGTGAATAAATATCAATCTTGGGAATTTTATCGTGACAATCTTCTGCTACTGTAGTGGATACAGTCGAAAAACGTTCCGTGTGTCGTTGCCCTTAGTTGCATTCAACCGGTTTTAAGGACGTGATCAAACATTGCTGTGCACTTTAAAATAAATAGCCTGCGCGTAAAACGACATTAAATATTTGTCTAGGTCTTATTTAACAGCGTCCAGTTCGCGTCGATGCATATTTGAGTACACCACACCAATAATATTGTGCCTGCTGCGTTTTTTTCTATATTTTTACAAATATTTATTTATTTGAGCAGTAAGCTATATTCCTAGAAAATAGTAATGATTGCTTGTTTATAGTCTATGCGTTCCGAGACCATAGACTGCCATGACGCAATTTTTAAGTTGACTCAAGGCTGAGCTGCGCTTGATTTGAATTTTTTATTAATTTACCCATGCTTAATTATCACTTAGCACTTGGTTCACTTAGTTATCTCTAGATGGCGGGGCGATCTGACCCAAATGAGAAAATCGCCAGCTTTTTGCTATTTGCACACCCCGGTTTTATATAACTTACTTTTGATTACAAATATTGCCTGAACGAATTATAGATGACTACGTCCCAATGTTTAGTGCAATTTTGCATGGTTACGGTCTCATTTCGGAATCCCCAAGTGTTGTCAATCGATTCGCTAAACGCTGAAGTGACATACATATTTGTCAATTACGATCTGATTAGACATTTTCAACGGCATATTTATGTGTGTCTGCGTAATCGGTCATAACCATGTGGCGATAAAAATAACTATTCATTCGTTTCAGTGAGATGTAATCTGACTGTAGTTATTATCAATTAGGTTTTTGTATGTAATTTTAATTTGCAATAACGGTCCGCATTAACGGCTTTGATTTTAACCTTGAGGTAGTTAGACGTGAAATTTCCAAACATTTTTTCTTGGCGTTTTTAGTACTGGTGATTTCATTCAAACTATTGACGGAATGCTTTGTTTATTTAATAGTAAATACATAGTTAGGTATTCGAGTAGATTCGAGTGTTTTAAAATGCTTTGCTTGTACAGCCATAAAAGTCACGGCCGTGTGACACCTGCTTGTGTTTGCTACGGTCACTTCCTTCACAATTCGTGAGTAAGCTTGTACTCTGTCACCTTGTTCCGCTTGGGCCGTGACATTTGTGATCAATAGTGATCATTGTAACTGACCTCAGCTAAGTAGGCTATTGAACCGGGCCGGGGACATAAGCCAATATCTAGATGTTAGTCTCTCTCTTAATTATCTAATTTATAATGGATTGTAAATCACACGGGTTTAACGTTAAAATATTCAGCGGTAAGGATTTCAAATAAACAGCGTGAAAATTTCAATTATTTTATTTTACATTTCTTTGTTTTATAAAATACAAAATCACATGATTAATTTGTTTAAATAACAATTACAGTAACACGCGTTACTTCAGTTACAACAATGCTCACAATCATTAGCACACATTATATCACATCACATCATCCCTGAGAGTTCGTTGAGAATACTGACAAATAAATTAACTATCATTATGCATGCACCACAGTCTCTTAGAAAATAATTTAATAAATAATTAATCGATTGCAAAGCGTCCGTTTTGTTTTTCAACAATTTCGCTAACAACTATAGATTATAAAAAAAAAACTCGCGTTTTAAATATTATGGCAATGCGGTCGACCCGCTAGTCTTTACCTTACACTACTTAGGACACTTATAACATCACATTTGCGCTTTATATTTACACGGTACGTCGCGTGCGCGGCGAACAGTTCAGACTAGAGCTTTGGTTTCACCGTCCGTAGCCGGGCGAGCGGTAGCGGTCGCGCGCCGCCTGCGCGGCCTGCGGCGTCAGGAAGTAGACGTGCGCGCCCTCGCCCGGCAGCCGGTACGACACGAACGAGCCCGGCCGGCCCTCGCCCGCGGAGTTCACCGGCGATATCCACTCGGCGTCCGGGTTTACCGGCGGCAGCGGCCTCTTGTAATTCACTGCCGTGTCGTCCGCCAGCGACGGCCTGTTCAGGTCGTACTGCTCGCCCGTGTACTGCGCCCGCTGGCTCTGCGACTGTATCCTGTACTGCTGCGGTCTCTGACCCGGGTTCGCAATCGGAATGAACTCGCTGTCCGGGTTTATCGTCGGCCGCGGCAATCGGTCGTTTACGACTGTATCGTGAAGCAGGGACGGCGGCTTCTGTGTTACCAACTGGGCGTTCTGAACTCGGATAGAAATTGGCTCACTATCCGGATTAATTGTTGGTCGTGGTAGGCGATCGTTCACCAGGGTGTCTCTGTCTAGCGACTGCGGGTTCTCGCCCTGAGGCTCGATGATCTCGTAGGCGTACTGCAGATTGATGTTGTTGTCAATCGGAGTCTTCACCGTTTCGAGGGGCGCCGTCACAGCCAAACCGTTCACGTCGTGCGTGCTGTCTTCGATTTTCTTACCGAATACATCGAATGAGTTCTTCGTGATGTCATCTAGGTATCTCTCGTCTTGTTTAGTGTAGTAGCCGTGACTGATCGGGCTGGGTGTTGTGTTTGGGTATCTGTTCACGTGATGTGCGGCGGGTTTGTCGTTTTGGATCTGTATGTGATTCCTGTTGCCCTTATGAGTTGGTCTGACCGCTTTGTTGATTGGCGCATCGTCGTAGTCCTCGTCTCGTGGGTTGGTCTTGGGGTAGAACCTTGTCGATGTAGGTGTTTCTGTCGTCACCTGAACGTTCTCAATCAGGTATTGTTGGTAGCCGTGCGGGATCGAGGGCGTGATTGCGTTGAAGTCGTTCTCCAGATTGAAGGGTTTGCTGTAGCTCACCATAGGTCTGAATGGTTCTGGATCCAACTTCGGTGCTCGGAAGGAGATCTGCTCCGGCCTCGGGATGTTTTGGTAGCTGAATTGGTATACCGGTCGTGATGTGATAGCTTTCGGCTTGTGTGCGTGCGGTCTGTGCGAGTAAGATTTCGGTCTCTTCGTGGTAAACAACTCGATCGTCTGCTGTATATCGGCTATCTGTTGGTAGAATGTCTCCGGTCGTTGCTTAGGCTGTTGCTGTACATACACCTGTTGTGGTCTCGGTTTTTGTATGCTGAAGTATTCTTGGGTCAGCGTGCGTGGTCCTTGTTTCTGTGGCCACAGGAATAGAGCATCTGCCTGGTCAATAGCACCATACGAAACGTCGACAGTCGGAGCAAAGCCTGACTGTGGGTTAACATTCTGCTGCTGGTACGGTGCAGGGTTGTTCGGCACAGTCTTGTAATACTTCTGACCGTCGAAGTAAGTCGCCGGGGCAGGTGTTGTCTTCGGTTGCTCATCATAGAAATAGAAAGAGGCCAGTGGGTTTTCATTTGGTTTACGGTTGTACACAGGCTGTAATTTGGTAGTCGGAATGTTATTCTGCACATTCGAATAATACCCTCTCAATGGCACAGGGGTTGATGTGACCACGTTGTCTTTTACAATATTCGGTGTCTCCTCCTGTACATTGAACAGTATGTACGGTGTCTCGGATGTCGATGGTGTCTTAGGATTATACTCTGGTTCAGGGTAGTCATAAACTACTGCAACTGATATCGGTTTGGATGTAACCTTCGTTCTCGTCTTGTACACTGGTTTTTCTGCTTTGGGTCTTGTTGTGATTTCGTCGGGAAGGTTATGTACTCGTACAGGAGTTCTAGACGGTATGCGCTGTGGTTTGCGAACATGTGTCGTGATGATTTCGGGAGGCAGTGTAGTGATTGTCGTGGGTACCTCGGTAGTTCTCGACGGGTACTCTGTTGTTGTCGTGGGCCTCGTCTTATATTTGCGGTAGGACGACGATGGCGTAGTCGTCTTGATCGTTTGTTTCCTTGTATATGTCGATACCGTGATCGGTCTTTGCGTTGTCCTCACATTCTCCGTCGTAGTCTTCTCCTCGATCGGAGCGAAGAAATCTGGTGGCGGCGGAAGAATAATTCCAGGCACTAATGGTCCCGCTGGCACGCTGTTATTGTAGTCCGCGCGGTAGGAAAAATTGTATGGCGGCGGATAGTAGATCGAAGGGTCGTCTTCGTCGTACAGGTCGGACTGGTTGCTGGGTGGTGGTAGAAACGCTGCGCCCGGAGGAAAGCCTTCTGGAAAAGAGCCGTTCATGGATCCAGGGAAAGGGAAAGGTCCTTCGCTCACATTCCCGGGTAGGAATGGGAACGGAGGAATTGGCAACGGCGCTCCCCCGGAAGTAGAGTTTCCCTGATTGTCACCTGGGGCGTAGGCCGCTCCCGGCGGGAAGGGGAATGGCGGAGGAGGTAGAGGGCCTTCGCCCTCTCCCGCAGGGAAGGGAGGGAAAATGGCCGCAGGGACACTGCCGTTTGGTGTAAGGAAGACGAGCGGTCCGTTGTCGGAGAGTCGTACTGGAAAGGGCGGTGGCACTTTGGGTTTCTGCGGTAACTTTACTTGCCTTCTGGGCGCCTCGTAGTCGTCGATCGGTGGCCATGGCCTTCTTTCGCTCTCTTTCGTGCGCTCGGGAAACGAGCCGCCTTTCAGAACTAACAAGTGGTCCTCGGCTAGCCATATTTCGTCTTTCTTCAGACCTCCGAGAGTTTGAAGGTTATCCTTTGACCTAGTTTCAGAATTTGGCGCGTAGCTCACAATGCCTGGTCTTTTAGGCGATTTCGGGAATATTTCATTCTGTATCAGTCCGTATTTCCCTTCGGCCACTTGGTCTGAGAGCGTTTTCTTATCTTCGTCATCGTCTTTCTTAACCGCTTCCTTTCCTTCGCCAGCGCTCGACATAAGCATGCCATCATCCCAAATGCCCTGGTTCCATCCTACGGTGCCGCCCGACTGGTCCGGCGCGAGCACGCCAGCAAACTTGCCACTAGACGGCTTCTCTTCGAAGTCGATTGAGTTTTTCGCGGAGCCGTACTCTTTTTCGGGTTTGATTTTCATGTGACCGCCGATGAGTCGCCTGATCGTGCGTTGGGACTCGGCGGGGTCGGAGTCGGGGGGTGGGCCGAGACTACGCTGGTCGCGCACGAACGAGTCAGGCGGCAACACGTAGGTGGGCACGAGCACGCTTGCGCGCGCGCATGTCAGCGCCAACACCAGCGCTAACGCCGCCCCTCTCACCATCTGGAAGTTTAGAAAACATCACTTATTAATCTAACGTTCACGTGGGCACATCAAAACACGCGTTAATTAGTAAACTTATCTAAGTCGGTGTCTCTTTGTTATCGAAACGCGGTCCAGTGTCGGTCATGAGCGAAGTGAAAGGTCCGGCGGAGACAAAAGCGTCGCCAGTGTTTCGGGCACTGGCGAGCCGCGCGCCGCAGCCCGCCTTTTTATCAAGTCTGCAGCTACGGCGACCACCTCCGACCCGCTGGCATTGAGAATCAACCGTTTAATTGGAAATTGAATGGCGAATAATGCCGCCGACACAGGAAGGCCGCGGAGCCTAAATACGAAAAAATCGAACTGTCATGCTTAATTGGGAATTGAGTCGCTTCGTATTCTACTCGGTGTTTGGGTAGATTGCTGTTGATGACGTTTAGAAACAAAACATTTTTTTTTCAGTTTCATTCGGCACGAGCGTTGCGACGTAATCTTCCGCGGCGCGAAACAATATTCCTATTATGAACGCTTGTTGAGCGTGTATAATCGCGTCTCTTCTTTACAATGTACTTGGTTTTGTAAGACATGTAGGTGGGATGTGACAAACTCGCTGTGCGAAATTGAAATGACGTTATAAATTATGATTACTGCTAAATAGGTCGCCTATTCACGACTTTCCGACATAAAGTCCGTTGCTTAGCTATGTGACAAGGTTTAAATCCATTTCGATCTGGTGTCGTGTAGGCAACGATTAACGAAAAGTTCCGATATAATAATAAATAGTCATTCATCTAGATACGATTCGAGGCGAGTAACAGTTTAACGCGTTAGGGCAGTGAAGGCAATGTTAGTAGTGTCCGGCGGGCGTGGCAGGGCCCGTGAAAGGCACGGTCACCCAACTAGTTCGATTTGCTTTCGATAAGCCGACTTTGTAATTGTGCTAAGCTATGCACCGAAATTGTTGCGAGACATGTTTTGTTGCACGAATCGTTTACAGAAGTTTGCGATCAAGACAATAACAGTTTCTTGTAGCTTTTCTAATAGCCTTCGGGTGAAAAAGTTCAAGCTTATTGGAAAGGGTGGGCGAGGCGGTGGTACCGCTAGATTGATTTTGCATTCCTGGGGCGTTTTAATTGGCTGCTTCGAGACGGTCGGACCGATTTACCAATAGGTCGGCCGATTTTATTTGAATTTACGACTCCATTTTACGGACTAAACACTGCATTGTTTATATAGAATGCGAAGTTTCCGAATGTTAGATCGAATTCTTAATTTCTGTCTGGTCCATGTGTCGACATATGCAAGTATCGTGATCTGTTGTTTTCTCTTGCCCCAGTTTCTCGAAAGCGCTTAGCCTATTTGCGCGTACTAAAATACGCGTATACAATGTAAATCAAGGGGAATGATGTGTTTTGTGACGTGAGTCATAATGAGTGACCTTGATTCGGCTAATAATGTTTGTGTACAACGTCGCGGCCCATTGGGCAACAATTGCGTAACGGTTCTCTGTCGTGTGATTTCCGAAATCGATAATAACTGGTGATTATGATATGTAACGTCAATATTGGCATTAGCTTCAACTGAGTTGCAATGTAACACCATCACCTTTAAGTTAACCTGTCACCGCAAAGAGTGAAAATACAGAAGTGTCATATGTGGGAATGCGCGAGACTCGTTTTACATAAGAAAGATAGATCTATCATGAAGATAGATCATCTTTCTAAAATAAAATAATAATATGAACGCGTGTATGTGCGGCTTGAATTCGCGACGAAAACAGTAATAATGCATTCATATCACTTATTTGCACAGTTGCAAATACATTGTAAATATCATGCGTTATGAACTTAAAATATGAGACTATGTTTTTGTAAAATATATCACAATATTAATGAATTTTCTTTGTTTTATAGCTTGTCTGTTACTCTGTGACGCGAGTTCGCTAATCGACATTTGCTTGGATGCGCTTGCGCATCCTTTCGCGCGACTAGTTAGCCTTCGTCAAAAATTGTGTTGCGATTGTTTACCGAAGCTGCCGATCCAACGTTTAAGGTTTTAAGTAAATACATGTACAACTAAATGTTCTATGTCACTAAAGGATCGCAATTTACTTAGGTTTTGAGTTAATCAATATTATGTTTCGTAACTTAGTAACTTCATCAGCTGACCGGCAATGCAAATTGAATTTAAGTAATCAATGTGTTACATTATTCTACTTACATGCTTTTATCGACCAAGCGTTTTTGTTGTATTTTGTGAGTCGCGTTGAATGATTTTTGAGGTCATTAGCGGATTTCCCATACTGCGCTCGCGCAAGTCCACTTTATCCCACCCAGTGCTCGCTCGCATTGTTTTCCGTAATTACCAGACATGCGCGATTGGAACTAAGGCTGGCCTTGTCACGATGGCCGATTTTTTTTTGCGGTCACCACAAAACGCGTAGCGGGAGGGGGGAGGCGTGGTTTGTAGGGAGTGTCACTTGTAACAATGCTGGCTGAATGGCAACTGGCGTTAGAGAAATAAATTGTGTTTGTTGAATGTTTAAAACAAAAACAAGTTCCTTTTTTAAATTGAATTAATTATGTCTAAAGTTATGTTGGTTGTGTTCAGTACTTTCGATGTTACTAGATTTACGTTCTTCAAGTACGACATGAAATTATTGCATAAAATTCTGCAGTGCGCGAGAGTTTAATTTACTTGTGGTATTACTTTACTTAATACTGGTATAGGTAGAGTAATCGCGTACCTGCTTTTTGATATAAAAATATAATCATTGTATTTTTTTAAAGTAGACATTCAAGTTAAAGTAATATTGTAGTCTTTTATGTTTTTTTTTGTTCAGTATGAAAGAAGTGAGCGACAAATATTGTGCTATAAACGCGTGATAGAGCATAAATTCCTCGAAAGGTTATACGTATATTCGCAAATGTCAAACATTCCTAAAGAGACATCTTCTGCCCTTCAATGAATATGTTGCGTTATTTTCATTCGTAGCGTACGCCTCACTGATTTATGGCATGGTTGTTGATCTTTAGATGTAAATTTAGTAAATTATATTCCATTTTACTTAGTTACGATTCGGTATCCGATATTCGATATAAAAAGCTGGCATTTTCTCTGTAGTTAATTTCATTGTATTATCAATGATTTTTCATTATAATTATGACACTTCGATTAGTTATTGTTAGTTTAGGCATAGGGATTCCATATAATCTGTGTAGACCGGATGGTGGTTTCCTATTTTATATGTATATGAGATTATAATAGATTTTTACATGTCGTATTATGCACAATTTTTAAATGAAAGGTTTGCACGTTAACCTTTTATGAGACATTTGTAGTTTTTGCGTAATGAACTAGCTCGCTAATGCTTAATCTACAGATTCTACTGAGTCAAATCTACTTGAAGGTAGATTCATTATTGCGTATATGTATGTGTATAGAGAAAAATCAATGATTTTGATATAATTATTCGTTTATAAACTTATTTAAGTATGTCTTTTCGTTACCTTGTACGATCGATAGCACAAGCACACATACATAGTTTGTATTACTCAATTATCAGACTCTGTACGCAGTAATGGGTCGTCAATTTTGATTCAATTACATCTGCGATGTCGCAAGCTTTCTTTGCGTTCTCATTGCGCCGTGTGTTTCCCAACGCGCGCATTGTCGCCGATTTGTATTCAATGGACGACTTGCGCTTTCCACCGCCTTTGTCTGTCCGAGCTCGAGCCAGGATACGAGTTTCACCTCTGCACGCTTTCCAATGACGGATCACTGTCGGATTTGACGACTCTGCACTCAAGATTTGTCTCTTGTTGGTCTGGGAGTCGAAAAGTGTGTATACTGTGTTGCTTGCTTATTTCGTGAAAGGCGACTAATAGGTATTTGGTTTGTGATTATGTAGGCGACGAACTAGCCACTTGCTTTTTCATAATCTTGGATTGGATCAACCCAAATGGATTTTGGGTTGATGTGGTTCAAGGAGCTAAATTGCTCCTTCTTCGGAGATTGCAAGCGTGATGATATGTTTGCACTGAACATTTACGTAAATAGATATCTGAGACCAAGATATATATATATGTATATATATATAATATATGGTATGTTTAATATTGACTACTTAACACTTGACGTTTTAATGCCTCGATTATGCCCTTATACGAACGTAATGATTTACCCGTGTGATCCTGCAATTAGAGTAATTTCAATGATAAAGCTCGTAAAAGTGGGTCAGGTTCTGTACATAATTACGTAGCTTAAATGTTTGCGACTTTGTCCATAGGAAAAATCGTCACGCAAGTAAAGTCCGGGTGATTTACGTAATTACTAAGATAAGCGTGGAATAAGGCCTAAGGCCTATGCAGGTAATTGCATGCATTGATCTCCTTGGGTTTGCGGAACGACGGAAACCTACCTATGTTTATTTATTACAGGTTAGTTATACCCCGTATAGTTGTAGTTCTGTGGCAACGTTTGTTGACCACACCTTAATAGCAGCGCACTTGTTTCTGCACTTTAGGGCTGTTACAGTAGGTTATCGATGTTTTGTTGTGCATAACAATGTGTCGTTGATACGCAAGGTAATGCGATTGCTGTCATCGTACTTAGAATGTATGTAATTGTGTCAAGTTCTACAAGTGTTGTTCATGTTCATAACTTTATTGCTCTTATTGAGTACAAATTGTTGACGTGCTACTTAACGTTAAGGTTTATTTATAGCATCTGGCAGTATTGTTACTTATTAATTGGTAGAATTGTAAAGGTTAGCTGAAAATATATACCTAGTCGAACTCTTAATTTCATAATTTTTTTTATGACTTTGATACTATTTTTATTGAATGTCGATATTTCTAAAATGATCGATGTCGATCACCCCTACTGGCCATAAACGACAATCTTGCGCAATAAATAAGAATGAGTTCAGTCGATAATCAATAACGGTTAACTACCATAAGAATTCACGCGAAAACCACCTTTATCTGTACCCAGTAAGAGCACACGTGTAATTACTAAGCTAGTTAGTTTGTCGCCGTATTCCGTTTCGCAACTGCAACGAATCGCCATGTGGCATTGGGACCCCCAAGCGTTACAAATTGTACCATTATGTTGCCGTCCTTACAAGGCGTGTGTATTAAAATTGTAATAGTCATATCATCGCATAACGGGCGCGTGCCACGAACGCGTTCGCTATACAGGGTGACCACGATAACGCCCACGCGAACTTCTAAATATTACTTATTAAGTATTAGCCTTATTACCGTGACACGAGTGCGTTGGAATCAGATCAATGGCAGAGTCAAAGGGGCAGCAGGCCCCTTTACCCACATTCAGCCAAAAATAAAACGGTTGGGTTAGATGGAACACTGTGAAAAAGTAGTTACAAGTGGCTAGCTCGTCGCCTACACAATCACATACCCAAAACCCGATAAACCATTAGTCGCCTTTTACGATATGCTAGACAAGAAGCACTGTTGGCACATCCCAGACTAACATGGGACAATGTATGTGATATTACTTGACAAGAAAACTTTATTTACTTTTACTACTCTTTTACTCTTTAGAAACACTTTAATGTATTAATTTATTGTTTGTAATTACGTGACTGAAATTGATAATTACAATTCTTACTGTAATTTCATAACATTTTAATTGAAGTTATTTAGATCATTCGTTAATATGGTATTTTTTCCCTACATTTTTATGCAACCCTGTTTCAAGTGTCAAGTTAAGAACCGCAGCGCAGTAACCACAACGAAATTGTAATAGAGTATGCGCTCACGCATCATTAGCACCATTAGGGCTGGGCGTGACTTACTTATTATTGTTATGTGCGATTTTGTATTGTATTGTTTCTGTGTTGCATGCTTGTGCTAATTTAAACTTTAATCTATTAACATACTTTTTTATTTACTTCGTTTGAGCACGATTTCAAATTGAAGGCTTTTTGATTAAGTAATAAATCGGGTTATGTAATTGCCATAATTTATATCGTTCCTTTATGAAAAGTAAAGTTAGTAAAAAAAGTAGAGTTATCTGTGCGGAGGCAGCCCTAACGATGCGCAAGCGCAGGGCGCGTGCCGTCCTGATTGATCTACAACCTTATTACAATTGCATTGCCCGCCTCATTATCTTCGCTGTCTCGCGCATACCAAGCTTTTGTTTACACCTAAAATTAATGGTCAACCTTTGTTTCGATTTCAACTTTATTGTTGTTTTAAAAGCGATCGCTATTTCGCAACGCCATTATTAATGATATACGACGGTTAACGTTAATGAAATAAGCGCCTTAAGCTAGTCGATTAGACCTAAGTAGTAGAATTGGACTTGATGTATCGATTACAAAGTTAGTGGGTCGTTAAATAGAAGACTTGGTAAGACGAGTCGAATGTTTCTGCAAATGGTTACGAACGCAATCTCGTCGCGGCGTTTACGGCATAGCATCTCAGAAATGCTAATAGTGTCATGGTTTGGTGCATGCGCTAGACTCGCTCGCGGCCAAGGCGACCCCATCTTGCAGTTGCAACCTGTTCTAAGGTCTGTAGGGTCATCTCGTCTCGCTGCATTATGTCATCAATAGTACACGTTCTCTCGGCTTATGAATAAGCATATCTGCCTCAAAGACTCTGCGGCCTTGCATTTTAATGTGGGAATTCTTTTATAACATCTACATCTTGTTAGCTCTAATTTGTATTATCTGATTTAAACTGTACGCTGCTTAATGCTGAAGCTTTGTTAAAATATTGCGGTTTATTTGCCCATGATTGCAAAATTACTAACAACATGCATTGCGCAATAATATTCAACTGGTTGTCTATAGATTTAATCTTATGTTGCATCTCCAAGTACTTCTGTTATGTTGCTTAATTTGCATACATTATTTGTTGTTACATTATTGTTATCTATTCAAGATAGAAAACTAATAGATTGGGTAAAAATAACAGTTTCTTCAATTGTATCTCATGCTAGCTATAATAGGAATCATATTATGAAATCATAATACTGACCGGTCAATTACTTTTTCAAATCGCTTTAATAATGTAAGTTATGATAATCCAAATATGGAATGTCATCATGACTATCGAGTAGCAAGTTCCAATTGTTGCTGGTATTCTAAGGTCGGCTCGTAAAAAATTGATCTGATTCCTCGAGTCGTGACTGGCTGCGTTCGCGGCGCGCGCACGCGCCGGCTCGGGGCCATTTCGTCGTGAAATATTTGAAACTATTTCCACTACGTGTTCTGTCATACGGCCATTGTTGCCGCCGCTATGATTTATAACACAGTATCTTATAGTTTTCAAGGTAAACTCATTGAGTAAGCATTTCGGCTTTACATTTCGGAGATACCTCAACGCTTGTTTAGCTTGCATTATTCTCTTTTTGTCGTCAATGGAAACATCCTTTATACACAATAACTGTCTCACCCTTGAATATTATCAACCTTCGAGCCAATTAGTCGAGATTTCCGCATGTTGATCTCAAGCAATTGTATGGAAAATGCGGCTTATCTCTGATCCAAATGGCCGAAATATGTCATTTTTTTATATTCTCGGACAACTAAATGCGGAGTGTAACGGCCTTTGAGATAATGGAAGTAGTCTAGTTATTAACAAAGCGGACCATATAAGTAACATTAAAATGAGAGACTAAATTGTTCTCAAGATTTTTTAAATGCAGATGCGGTTTTGTTAAAAGAGCTATAGGCGCGTGATACGCTTGTGTTATGAGCGCGCTTTCGTTTCTTTGTCAGTTTACGACTTTCTTGTTTCTTTGTTTCGTAATTTCACAGTGGTCCTATCCAGTGTTATTGTAGCGACGTAATCTACCATGTGATTCGCCGCTTGTTCCCATGTCATCTGTCCGTAATTGGTATTACCGCATCTCAAAATTTTACTTTTCACGTGACATTCTTCGTGCGTACGTGTAGCTTGTTAACATTTTGAACTTCCCAGTATTTAAGTGTAACGAACGGAACGTGTATGAGATTTGTGTAATTAACCTTTTTGTTGCATTGTTGCAGGTAAGATTTGAACGCTATCTGGGTGAGGCGGCTTCGAGAAGTTTGATCCGATCGGTGTGTGGTGGGCGGCGCGCTCCCTGGTGCGATGAGGTAAACATCAATTAACTGATTCCAGATAGATAATCGTCGCTATTAGTTAGTTCTGTATTGTTTAATATGAGCGCGTCTTGTGCAACAAGTTTCAAAATTTTTCCGCTGTTCTGGTGTTACCTTTTGGTGTTTTTCGGAGCGTGGCGGATAATAGGCAACCTTAGATTGCGCCCGAGTCCTTCGTTCCGAGTCGTGCGAGGAAAAGCTGCATATTTTAATAGCGCATTTTGTAATTTTTTTTTGAGCAATTACTCTAACGGTCGTTTAGCTATCTGATCATGGCTCGAAGCAATTATTTTCAAGGTGAAAGAGTATTATTCGCCAACTAAGCGCACATATCTGCGACAGAGGGTGGTTATTACCCGGAGTCGGTCACGGCGATTAGAGACCTGAAGCTATGCGCGGGCGTCTAGCCGCCGTGATGACTACTATTGTTCGCACAGTACGCGATAATCGCGTTGCCACACTAGAAACAAAATTGTCATCGCACATTGTTCTCCCCTTAACATTTTCGCAGACCTTGCTCGTTCGAAATGGTCCAATTTTCGACTAGTCTTATGAGTTATTACTCCTTTTGTCATTCCGAAGATTCTTTGGTACAGCTCTGAGCCGGATACCGCTTTTTTGTTGACGGACGCACGGACGGTGACGCAATGCCGTGTTTATATTATCGTCGCATGTAAATCATGTTGATTTCAAAGATAAATGTGGAGTGAATGTTTTTAAACAATTTGCACAGGTTGTGTCAACATGCGGCACATGTTACACAGTGCGCAATAGAGTAATCGCCCTAAAATAGTTCGTAATTGTATGTCGACTTCGCGAAATTGGAGTGAGGCCATATCCTTGATATTACGGGTAAGTTTGAAAATAGCGGTTCATCATATCCCGTGAGGCCGAAAGTAATTTTAGCTTTCATTTTAGTTCATGATTCACTCCAAGTTAAGGTAGGAGCGGTGCTATAGCAAGTGGGGTTACAGAAGGTGAACCGCATTCAGAGCCTGGTGTGTCATCGTTGATATGTTTACAGGGAATTCGAGTTATCGTTACATTCAAAACTTTTTGATTTCATACTCATTGTTCATCGGACCTTGATCTTTGAAGCCTGTCGATGAAGCGAATACGTATCAAAACGATATTCGATATACATATAATTTTTATAACGTTATATTTTATTATAAAATGTTCATTGTTTTACGAACTTTATGCAATGCGAATATGAAATCGAAATTTACTGCGTAACAGTTATCCACTTGTGCAAAAAAACTATTTGACAATTGTTCACGTTTCTTTAGAGTATGTTAATTGGCTTGAAAGCGGCATAACACAAATTAGTGGCAATTTATTTAAAAATAGCATTCGTAATGATCTACAAAATGTGGCGTCATAATCTAACTTCAACATGGGATTTAAAACTGTTGACATTTGTGATATGTATGGTCATTAGCTTATTTAAATTCAGGTGTTAATGATGTTTTCCTCCACCGATCAAAGGTTACGAGACTAGATCACGTTTACTAATAATTTCGCGTCCAGCGTGCCATTTATCACGATCTTTATCTAACACAATGGCGTTGATATCATTTTCGACTCCGCCGGCTGGTTTTACTCACGGATATACAAAAATAACATGGAGTTAATATTCTATATCCGCGTTTTTATAATTGCCATTTGTGTTTTCTCACGACTTATGAAAAGGCAGAAACAAAAACTTTACTATTGACGGTACCACTGATTGTTAATTTTCAAGTCTCGCGAGTGTTTTGATGTAATTTTGAGCCAACACTTATGCTAGAACTGCCGGCTACATTGCCGCATGCATGTGTTTACCATGTTATGTCACCTGAACACGTCAGATTTGCAGCGGCTCTCGCGACTCACATCGGCTTTTATTTTATACTAGACATGATCGGAAGAGGCCAATTTACTATGCTGCATGATGTAATCTCCACCGGTACACCAATAACTGCGGATATATCGTTTCCTGCTCCTTGTATTTTATACCTAGACTTCGAGCTTCATCTAACTTTCTCCAGAACCTAACTATCATTAGTTAAGACTTCGGTCACGACTATTAACATTAGCTTCACACGATAGTGAGAGTTATGTAAATACAGCTTTACAATTAACCGGTCGCACTCGACTGTGGCGGTAAAGATGGAATTATGAGTAATTTTAATGTCCTTGCCAAGTTGTTTTAACAATTCATTCAAATGCAAATTAAGATTTTTCCCATGATTCGTGTATGCGCGAGATTACGTTGCTTCTTTGAGTGCTAATTAAAAGTCAATCGGTCGTGCGTGATATAATGATGCGCGCCGAGTGTACGGCGACCGGCCGGTCCGGTCAGCGGAATTTGCAATGGTCACGTAATGACCGGGCATTGTGTTAATTGTAATGTCACACACGTACCTCTACGTTTGTCTTAGATTCCGTTATCCGCATGACATCGGAGAATAATTTTAATTGATTACGCACATCATCGGTATTTTTTGCATATACGGTATTCAATAGCGCAGGTGGTTTTCCCAGATTCTCGTTTGACAATGTTCGTATAAACATCTAAGCGCGAAGAATTACGAATAATACCTTCTGTGTATGACTAATGCCTTACGCGTTTCTGTGTGGCAATTCAATTAGGTAAGGAATTGTAGTTTTCGCTTCTATATAGAGAGGGATCCAAACAATTTATGAGAACGTACTGTTATAGTTGGTTCTCGAATTATTAAGATTGCCGCTAACACGTAACTTTACGTTTTATAAAAATTTGAAACGCCACTGCATATTCATGAATAAACCCGTGTCGAAAAAGTAGGATGCTTTCCTCCTTAAATATCAGATAGGAAGTTTTTAAGATTAGACATTTGCTATTGTATTCAAACAATATTCTAGCGAAGGTGTAAAAAATCAACGTATGCGTTTATTTTTTCCCGTCGATTTAATTTTATTGTTGTTTGATAACAGAATTTATTGCACATTGGCTGTGGTGGGTGTACGCGGTTGACTCTTACCGATTATCGCGAATGAGCTATTGCTGCGTCTGTGTACTGAACACGGTTACTAATAACCTCATCAACTGATCCATTCATAAAGTCCTACGCGCGATTTTCGGAAACGTAAAAATAATTCTACGCAAGTACCGAGCGTGGGCTTTTTGTGTACAGTTTTTGTTTTATCATTGTTACTTGTTATTAATGTAGTTTCTTTTGTGTGAAAGCTTTTGAATTCATACAATAGACAGCTGATTGGGTTTCGTAATATTTGGACAGGTTGAATTCCTAATTCCTAGAACGTTTATTATTCGTCGCAACACTGGGACTTTTGTGTTGTGTTCTCACAAGTGTTTCTGCGCGCGTCATTGAGTTTCGCGCCGAAGGCTGGTCGCTGTGAAACTTTGACTTTAATACTGTGTCGCGATACGAGTCGCATTGTTTCTGGAGCCGCGATTGTTGGCGCCGCCGCGGCTCAGCCCGTGAGATCTGGGTCGGGGACCCGGCTGGATGCATGCGACGCCATGTCGAACATTAATCACGCACTATCCCAACAACTATTCTAAAGCACAATCTTACATTTTCTGTTAAACGGCTGAGGCTGCGGCTGTAAACACTACTCGACGACACCCTTCAGTCGCACATCACACGTCGATGCTGAAAGTCACTTCACTTGAGTTTCGATTTGTTTCTTAAATTAAATCACTGGTGTCCGATCACTGGCACATAGTGGGAACTGGTCGGTGCGTCGATCGTCGTCGGAATGGTTCCTTGGGGTCGGCACGGTCGGTGGTGGGGTGCACGTGTGATCCGCAGGTCGCGCGGCGCATGAGTGGCGGCGGTGGTAGGGGGCGCCGGTGTAAATACGCCGCCGTACCGCGTGCGCGCCGCCCACGCACACAGGCCGCGGCGCACGCACACACCCGCGCGCGGGCCGTGTGCCGACTGCGCGTGACGTAAGCGCGCGACGATTAAACGCTTAATGACGGCTTTTGAGATGGAGCCGATGGGAGATCCCTAATGTCCTGCACGCGGATGTCGTGGGGAACGGTGCGAATACCTGTGTGCACTAGAATTATTCATGAGCTGTACGTACGTAGAGAAGATGCAATGTAGGTGGATTCGGTCACGTACTTAATTGGTGCCGTAAATAAAAGACTTCTAGGTCCGGTTTGACCCTTACTGGTAAGTCCCTGATGCCCTAGTAGGAACTTATCTGTCGAGGTAAAGTTTGAAGACAGAACTTGATAAAAGTTATAGATAGCTACCGCGAAGTAGCTTTGTAAAGCTTTACCAATTATTAGTGGAATGGCCCCAGTGTTTTCAATGAATAATATTGAATGTACCGATGTAATGAAAATAACATTACAAGATGGTGTCTAGATATTTGCGAGATTTATTTTTCTAGAGTAATAAGTTCTAGTATTGAGTTATATGTGTAAGTTTCTGACTTATACTAAACAAAATTAACCAACAGAAATATCGTCATAATATCACAACACAATGGTGATAGGTGAATGACAGTCACTGGGAAATACGTTTATAGAGTCCAAACTCTAGAATGTTGCGGAGATTGTTTATTTATACAGATTAGTTTACCTAGCCTATTATGTTAGACATTAATGGATAGGGTTAGCAGTGCCTACCGAAAATAGAGGTTGTGTGCGTTGATAGAAAGATTTTAAGACTTAGCAGTTGTGCAAAATGCATAGTGTTAATGTAGACTAAAGTCTCGCAACAGCCATTCAAAGGTAGTCGTCAGTGAGACTAACTAACTAAACTTCATGCCACTTCCCTAGTGGGGTAGGCAGAGAGAACCGAACGCCATATGTCAGTGAGACAAGCCGGGTAAACCAAGAACTGAGTAATGGCATGATGAACTGACATACGTCGAGGCTGCAATCAGGTTTATTTAGTTTATGAGAACTACGCAAATATATGGTACCAACTTTGACATCAAATTAATTTGAAAGTGAGATACTAACAATTTAGTTCGAATTTTAATTTTAATTCGTAAACATGTTTACCGAGTGTAGGTAACATATGGTTTTTTATTTTTCTATTGAAATGTAAGTTTATTAATGCTTAGGCTTATTTTCTGAGATAAAACGGCATCGTAAATTTTGCGAACAAATTCTCCATTTAGAGCACTCAAATCGCAGAATTTATTCGCAAATAATATCTAAAGCAAACGTAAATATTTGCGCGTCGGTTGGTTTGCGATAAAATTAGAATGATTAAAACCAACATTTGCATGCGAGACCTTCGGCTTGGGATACACGATGCGTGTGAGTATCCCAATCATCGATTTCATAGTTCGCGGTCGGCGCTTCCGCGTCTTACGACCGCCACCAAACGCTAACGCGATGGCACCGGCTTGTTTACGCGTTGCGCAAGAGCAAGCGAGTCATCGACACTGGCGCGTCCTCGAAAGGTCGCTATGCCACCGGGATCCAGCTTTCTTCGTGGTACTGTTACATGTTTGTGTTTATTGGCGTGCTTATGCCTATACATGGAATTTACAACCGTATGCATTAGCAACAAGTACTCAAATTTATTAGGATTGTTGAGCATATCCAGAAAAGCGAAGTTGATGCTGAATGATAATTTATGAACACTTTTGTCAACATGTGTGTCAGCAGCCTTACGGTACGTCCTAATTTGATCGGATTAATAGCAATAAGCTCGGATGATAAATCGATACCGTAGTGTTACTTAGCAATGAAAATCATACGTTGATTGGGCATCCATTCTCGATAGATGGCATATCAAATCAATTTGAATGGATCGCGTATTGGAATTTTCGCTATTCAGCCCGTCTTCGAATTTCGCATTTAACACAGTCAACTATGTAGGTAGTTTCCTGCGAATTAGATTTTGCGTGGTATTAGTGGATAGCGGAATGATTACAATGCAATAAATTCATCAGAAACCTTACTGGAAGTTCTGATATTAATGACAATCCTTCTATGCACAAAAAGCCCATTCTAGTCACATTTATACTGGGTCAATCAAAAGGAATTATTGTCAGGATTAAGTAACGTTATCAAAAGCGATTAAAATCATCACCTGCGTCGGTGTGATGTCCAAAAGCTCGTGAGGTGCGCACGCGACGCCGCCGGCTTGTTTACGCTGCGCTCGCGCAGCCGAGTCATCGACACCGCCGCGTCCTCGGAAGGTCGCTCGGCCATCATCGAGATCCCCATTAGCATATATTATCTTAATTTTTTTTCCCTTATCAACGTGTTATTTAATAGAATCGTGTTTATCAACCCGGATCTATTTTTGTTGGCATTTCTTAGCTTACCTTTAACTGTCTAGCTTTAAAGCCAAGGATTTATGTTGGTATTTTCTATTAGCAATCTATTTGTAGCAATCATGATTGCTATTGTGTACCAGTGTAGTTAGTTTAAGTTAGAGGTATGCATCGCAATTTGGTTCTTAATAGTGTACAATCGGTCCGACTTAAATTAAAATGAATAGGATTCCAAAGTAAAATCTAGCAGTGAAAAAATGCTTGTATTTTAACTTGCGTCACAAGTGACATTTAGAAATAAGATAAAATAATAATCCCATTACTTGACGCCGTTTAAATGAGATTCGTATTTTTCTTGTCTATAAAGAAACTAAGTTTTACTGATAACGGTATGTTTGAATTTGAAAGTCAATTCATTCAAGAGTAAATTAATATTAAGTCTTGATTATGCTACGTATATATTTTCTGATTCACTTTGCTATTTGTGATATACTGACTATTAGTATATAAGTACTTGCTAATTACCAATAGGGCAAGGTATCTTTTTTAGCAATTTATTTGTTATCGAGTAATTCCCCAAGGAACCTTGTAGTTAATAATACTAATACTGTGTATAAATAGGTACTATTAAGTTTTGACTTTTATATTATTCATCTCATATCGTACAGCACTCGACTTTTATATTGCGATAGAAATATGATCCTTACAGACCGATGCTGTCACATTTGATTAACGTCATCAGTCAATAAGTCTCATGTTATGAGGTATGCTTGTAGTGACTTAACATTCTTTCGCTATTCGTCACACCACTCGATAAGTGATTGGCAGGAAATCGAAAATTCTCAACGCATTTTCATATTGTACGCTTGTAAAATTTTATAGCGTCACATTGACAATGAGATGTGGCAAACAGGTGATTTTAAATATATAAATATTTATTGTAATGGTCGAAGCTTTGCTTAAAACTCCAATACTGATTTAATTATGTAGATGGGTGCAGTATTCCGTTGTGAATGTTGCCTTGGCGACTTAAATATATGTGGCAGACGTTGCACATCAATCATTGTTCTTAATATATATTCTTCGTAGTTTTGGTATGTATTTACACAATAAATAGTGCTGGAGTGTTGCCTAATAGGTATACTAAAAATTAAGTTCGTTTTGAAAAGTATTAGGGAGATGCCTAGTGCTATATATTAATGGCGATTTCAGTCGCTTTTGTAGTTTGTCTGTTATATTTAGTGTTCCAAGAAAAGTTTCAATTTGCCAATCCAATCAAATATTATTTATCAAAGAATAAATAATATAAATATAATCCAATATAAATCAAATACAATATTTCTTATCAAAAAATTAAAAATGATAGAAAGATAATCCATTACAAATCACATAAACACGCGCTGACTTTTGATGCTAAGCGAGATGTAAGTGTGTTTACAGTTTTAAGTTTATTTACACCTTACTGCTAAAAGAGAGCTAAAATTGTTTAGATACCTTCTGCACAAGCAGCTTTTTAAAGGATATACAATACAAATATATCTATAGAGGGCTGGCGCACTTTATATATTATATGATATACAACGTGTCGATTCCTAAAAGTCATCAAGTTTAAATATAAACATTAAGAATTCTATAGGGCATAATAATTTATCAAATATGAATCTTCGGTTAATTTTCTTGAAGTTTACGAGGGTTATCGTATTACCTGCCAGAAAATGGTATGATTTATGAAATGTTTAAGGTAAATTTAATCCTAATCGAAATAAATTAACCCCCTGCTGGAATTAACACACTTCTAAAATTGTTCGATCCTTTGAACACGTATATAAAATACTGATCTGAGTTGTATGTATCATACATACACAGTTATCCCATACAACTCAGATCAGTCTTGTTGTATAATTAACTTATGCGTTTCTTAGGATTTTACATTTATTCAAAATTGATCGTTTTTGATGTGTACTTCATTCGGTACTTGAGACAAGAAACAGGCAATGGTTTTAAAATCAGACGTATACTACTACGACTGTTATCTTTTATTGTAACTGTTCAAAAGTTAGGCCTTGATTGAGCGGTGGTAGGGGAGCGGGTTCAAACCCGATTATAATTAAAATCGCTTCATTGTAAATTCCAGACTCGTTCCAATCCTGGATCATGGTCTAAGCGAATTCTGTCTAACCTCGGGACGTAACGCTATGAAGATGATGAAAACTAGGCCTTAGTCTAACAAACCTATAAGATGTTTCTTAAACCAGTCTTAAAGAGATATGATCGCTTGGAGACCGCGTTACCGGGGTCAAAAATGGCTTATAAATCTGTACCGTAATCCGCCAATTTTCCGTTTCGTTTTTCCCCGAATCGCGCGAGGTGGGTGTCGCGCCGCATTCCGCGACATGGTGGCGCTTGCGCAGGCCGCGTTGCGTCTTTGGCTGCCATATTGTCTTCTTCCTGGATTTGGAAATGAAGGTCAAGCATATTTTGTGGTCAGTTGTAAGTGATTATGTTTGCGGTGGTATACTTAATTGCAGAGATAAATGGCGTAAGGCTTTGTAGACAATTTGCTTTAGTCAACAGTGTAGGCTGCTTTGTTTCTTTAGATTTTTCTCTACAACTGTTGATTCTTTTAACAACAGTGGTTGCATATACTAAACTGATATATCCGACGGTACAAATTATTAGTAAATTCATAACTGAATGTATGGTTTACATATATGTATAGGTAGATGGAGAAGCACCAAATTGTAATAAGAATAAATAAAAGCAATTAAGAATAGGTGTTGTAATAAAGACAATCATGCCCATATATAAGTATCACATATCGATCGATAATAAATGGAAATGCTCTAAAAATACGGCACATTATACGGCGACACATCTCGTATGAATAAACAACGGAGATATTTTTACACGGAGGCGTGACGCACGAGGATACCTATTAATTACATTTATATTCATGTTTATTGAATTTATAAACTGTTTTTATGTCCAAAAGGTTCATGGTAAGGCCGAGTAATTCGCGCGCAGGCGCCGGCCGGCCCGTCCCGCCGAAATTCGGCGTCGTCTGTCCACTTAAATTATGTAATCGAATATTCATGACGCCTTTTCGGTGCATTGCTTTTTTATCGAGCGATTTTATCATCTGCCCGCGTTCTCGGCTTTATCGGTATTTAGAATCGGTACGCCGGCTCTCGTTCGTTTTGAACGGAGTACTCCTTTTTTAGATTGACGTACAGTTTGAGAGTATGACAGTAAAGACGTTTTGTTGTTGTACGTACATTCAATATAGTCAATAGAATCCGATATACCTACTTACTAGCAAGTTAGTTACGAGCGTAGCGTCTGCTAGTGCTACGTAATACACGTAGTCAGCGTAGCTCAGTACGTGCTACGGTATGTACTTTGAACAATGACTTTACTGTTATTGATTACATTATGTTCAATGCTTAATAGATCGTTTCCAGATATTTTGGTGGGCAGCTTTTCGTTTAATATTAAGCAATCATAACCTTATTGTTAGCTGGCACCGTAAGTTTAGATGTAATCCGATTAAATAATTCTTCTTGTATTTTTTTTTATTCGCCTTAAAGTTGTCTTTTTACAACCTTCCCGCGGTGGAATTCGAACATTGTCTTCTTTATCGTTTCCTGCTTTCCTTTTTCGGGTTTCATTACGCCGGGTCGTCTCCGAGATAAGTAGGATTAATCGATGATCGCGCGTCTGAAGGTCGATTTACCTTTTTGGTCGTTTTGTCGGATCGTTTTTGTTTTGTATTTTTCTCAGAGTCGAGTTGGTTTTCTTCAATCGATATTCGAGATACAATCGATTGCACAAAAACTGCGGACTTAATTGTTTATTGTAATGTAGTTACGTCGTCATCTTTTTGTATCCGCTAAAAACGATTTCCGCCATTAGCACCTCTGCAGAGTGCATGTTAATTGTCGGATAATTTCGATTTACGATCGTTTACTTAATGAACCGATTCGTTTCTCACGATTAGAATAGTCTTGTTTTTATGCGATTGCTCTAGGGCTGGGCAGTTCTGGCGGATATGTCCTAGTTATTCCACCAGCCCGGAGGTGACCTTAGATAGTGTCCACATTCTATGCAAAAACTTAGTCTTGACATATTTAACATAGTTAGATATGCCTACTTATAATATGTTATAGTATGATCTAAGCGCAATATGAAGTCCAAGATGTCATGACAAGAACAAAGAAAAACCGTAAGTTTTATTATACGTACTAGCCAGATCCATAATCGAAGAATAAATATTAAAGAAAAGACAAGATATGTTGGTGTAACGTACGTACATCTGAGATGGGAGATTAATGCCAACGGCAATATTCATATTTCACTTATGGAGTTTACATATTATTGCTTAACTGTACTCATATCTTGTGATTGTGTATTTGTGGCGATGTACCTGGTATATACACACGAAGTAGAAAAAATGCAAATCCGATAAAAAAAACCAAGCTTTCTTCGGCTCTATCTTCTCGATGACAACCCTGGCCCATCACCATTCGATCTTGTTATTGTTTATCATTGGAACGCTTTATTTTCATCATTATATCTAATCTACATTCGAGACAACTATAAAATTATTCCGTGACGTCCGTTGCGATGCTCCATTAATTTTGAAACGGATTTGTTATTTTTTTTGCTCGTTGTAAATAACTCAGACACATATGTAGCTAAGTTTTAGGTGTGTGAGATTCCTGAGATTCCGATATTTTGACGCAAATAAGCGCCGGCACTGCTTATATTATTGAAACTGGTTTGTTCGAGCGCTATAAATCGTGTTGTTGAGATAAGAACTAGCGTGCATTTCGACGACTGTATAGACAGATGGTTCTAGACTAATTTATCATCTAATCAACGCTTGTTCGTAAATCTGATTTCTGATATGCAACGAAATAGGTAATAAAAAGCCAGCAAGATGTTAACTAATCTAGTTTCGTAAATTTTGACACAATATTTACTTTTGTTGTTATACATAAAATTCAATGTAAAAGATTTGGGCTATATCTTATTAAAATTTCCACGAGGATTCCTTGTGATGTGTCTGATATTAATTAAACAGACAACTATTACAGACATGTGTGTCGACATTTTACTGATTGACCAATACAATACAATTTCATCTTCATTTCTTAAGCCCCTCTCTTTAAAAGCTATGGTTAAATGTACAAATCATAGAGTTGATAACCCTAAGTATATAATAGTTTTCTGTTTGTATAGTATTGTAAAAGGTTTCTTCCACTTTTTGTTAAAAGAAGTTTACATTTCGACGCACGTCCATCTCTATGTTTCATTGTCGCGGTCTTGTGGGAGGCTGTATTAGTTCCACCCCTGTTTCTATTATTCTATTCCATTTTACGCAATTCAATGCGATCGTTTTCTAAAGTATTTTTGCCACAGATCTTTGGTGCCTAGAGATCGGTTGATTCTGGTGTATTTTATTTTCTCGAAATTTACAGCGTGTATAAGTTTTAAGTTCAATTTAAAGTTTCTTCACATGCTTCAGACCACCTTCTTTAGGGGACGGGTATATTTTCGACATAATAGTAAAATAGAATTTCATTACCGTATAATTTAAATTGGGCGCTGCAATAAACATACCGAAAAGTTAACACATATATATTGTTCGTTTGCCGCTAATGTACAATGCAATACACAATGGTCAAATATACCTTTGTCAACTGTATAATTTGTTCTTCACAAAAGTAAGGATGCTATCCATTACGTTAAACACCAGTGAATGGTGCACAAGTGACCGTGCTACTATTGAAACGCTACTTCTAATTAGGTGAGTAACTACTCTGGTTTCCCACGAAATTGGGGGTCAAGGTTTGTAGCTAGCGTTTTTTTCGCTTTCAGTAAGGCGGTATTTTCACCAGTCTACGAGACAATTTCAGTTTCCCAAGACATTTGTTGGGAAACAACGTACTCCATACTAATTGCAAAATGAAACTGTAATTTAATTTGTTGACAGAAATGAAAATATTTAATTTAATTCGCCGAGATCGAGGCTAGAATTAATCTCACAATTAAGAAGGCATTGACAAATTGCGCGGACGCTCATCGATAGATTAATTATTATTACACTCGAAAAATATATTTGGATGCTTGGACGTTACGAGCTCAGCTACTGTATTGTGGAGTCTATTTTATTCGTTTTTTGTGTAATTTTTTACTTATATATTTATTGAATTAATGTGCATATTTATTTGTTAAAAGATGCATTCTCACTAATTCACAAAAAGCAAACTAACTCGCTAGCTCCACGCCATTTCCCTAGCGGTTTAGGCAGACAAGTCGAATGCTCACTAGTGAACTTAGTATTTATTGGGCTACATTACGTTATCATCTTTTGATAATTTCCGTAATAAATCTAATGTGTTAGGTAGTTTTAGTTTTTTTGGTTCTTTATTTCTAATAATTCTTATAGTAGTTAGTTACAAATAAATATTTATAGATATAGTCTTTAAGTAAGGTTATTTATAAACGCCGTACGTGACACCCCGTAGTAAAAGCCGTATTCTTATCATGTGTCCATCCGATTATACATAATGATTGCCTTCTCATATCGCTATATAGGTTAGCAATTAGCTATATGCTTCCAAGAACACGTTTGCAACGACCATCGGAAATGCAGATTCATGTTTTTAGACAGCTTTCGACGTGACTGTACACTTTATTAATAAACTAACTGCCAAAACAATAGACGCATTCCACTTAGTCAAATGATCGTAACACAAAGAGAACATCGTTTTGTCCATTTACAATAAAATTATTAATTCGACCACCAACATTCTTGGCGATACGTTATTTTAATTCAATTGTTCAGCAGTTTCTGCTTTTCTCATGGGTGTTGCAATTCGGGACCTCGTTCTAATTAACGTTAGCGCGTATTTTAGCACATCTCGATGCATTAGCGCTTTCTGCGGCGATTGTGAAACGAGAATTATCGCTTGCAAACAATAATGAGGCCCTTATATGTTAAACCTTTCGTATGTATTGACCACTTTCCTCATCAGTACTTAATAAAAAATAAAATGTTTTGGAAAGCAGAAACATACTTCAAGTCAGATAGATAGTTTATATTTAAAGAATCGTTAACAAGAAAAAATTTAGAGCAATAGTTTTCGAATTGCAAATATGTAATTGTAATTCATATACATATCGCACTCTTAATTGCATAAGATTATGACAAAAAATATGCTCAGAACAAAGGGTTAATCTAGAAATTATATTTCGTACGGTTTTCGTAACGCAAATGTCATGAAACAATACAAACTGTTGGCGTTACGATGATATTATAATCTACCGTTAATAGACTTATAGCGATGATAGACAGGTAAAAGTTGATTTTGCGAAACGCATTTTTGTCAAGTCAACAAACAGAGTGTTGTAAGTGGTCAATGCTTCGTTAGGTTCTTGCTCAATACTGCAAGAAATGCAGTAAATAATATTAAAATTCTACCAAAGGTTGCTATAAAAATATAAATCAAAAACCAACGTCCTTATGATAGTTCACTTTTTATATTTGACCTTCTGAATATATTTAATGTTGTAATGTAGCTATTGTGTTATTCGGTCATTTAATATGAAATACAACAGACAATTAGTGTAGGTCTTGAGCTAAGAATGGCGTATTATCCTTAAAAAAATTTTTTAGTCCGTAAGGTAGATTATCAAAAAATATTGAATACGTATTTTTTGCTTTATCTGATACACGAAGAATTACAAAGATCAACAACTCTTCAGCTTTATAACCATTTCTTGAATAATGTGCTTATTTGCTCCTTGCCTGATACGTCCTTGTTCATGCACTTTGTCCAAGTTTTGACATTTTTATGTGACATATTGTTAGTGAACATGTAATAGTGTGTAAAATATATTTTTATTTTTATTTTATGAAATAATGCACTTGCTTTCTGATTGGTTGATAAATGATGTTGAGATAACGTTATTTATTAAACGGCATTAAACATATTATGCGTATTGCAATGATTACAAATGCAAATGCGATATGTAGATCAAACATCGGTGCTCTAGAAGTAGGTTTTGAGATTAGCTCAAGAGAAAGAGTCACATATAAGTATGTACTTCCCAGAATGTTTTTTTTTTATGGTGAGGTTTATATTCGAATTACAGGGTCCGATAACATCTTGCTTAAAAATAACAACAGCGAAGCTTCCAAAATACAAAATGACAAAAAGGTTTTTCTCAAAAAAATAAGTATTTTCTTATGTTGTACACGTAGACTTTAGCTTAATCTTTTTTTGATCTTTGCACTTTTAAAATGTATGATGTGCGTTTCTTTCTTGGAGTAACCGATTTCAAGAAATCTTCTTTTGTTTCAGAATTTAAATAGGAGTTCAAAAAATAAAAAAATAATGGTACATTTTACTCGTAAACGTTATGTGACGTGTTTAGATTCCAATTAGGCGCCTTTTAAAAAAATACCATTATATAAATATTTAAATCTCACATGATGCCTGTGCGATTTTATCTACAATATAGCAATTATTACTTTCTCTTTAGTTGTCAAATAAAAATTCAATAGTTACATCCAATTTCTATAACCTGATATTTTCTGCGTCATCCGTATTGGACTGTATGCCTTAAACTAAGCTATCTCAACGCCATTTCCATTTGACATCATAATGCATTAATCGGATTTAAACCTCGTCCATCCATTTGACCTACTAATATCCAGATATCAATTATTTTATTCAAATTAGTCTCGGGAGGTGTGCTTAAGATAAAACTGCGACATGACGAGACGCGTCATACAAATAAAATAATACCGCAAACCGCAAAGGCCAGTTATTTTGTTGTAGCGGATTTGATGCGAAATTAAAGTAATGTATGTGATACGGTAACAAAGCGCCCCCGTCAAAATTCTCGCCTTTCTGCGGCGCCCTTGCGCGTGCGCGTCACTCATTATGGTAGGTAAAGTTAAGGAGAACTATCTTAGGGATTTAAGTCGAAAAGTGTCCAGTTGAAGGCATTTAAGCAGCTCTGAACTGGCTGTATGGCACAGGTGTAGATACAGCGTATGATATTAACTGGCAGTTGTAAACGAGACACATTTTAAAAATATTTATTTAACATTTCTGACGACAGTAATTAATAATAAATAATAATAATAATAAATTTCAAAGAATAGTACTTAGTAGTAAAAATTTTAACACCTGTATACTATGGGATCGGAAGAAGGGAGGGACAAAATAAATAAATAAAATATAAATGTTTTATTTATTTTCTTGTAATTGTTTTGTTTTCTAAAATATTATATTGTGTTATTTTACCCTAATTTAATGCCTTTTAATAGACACTCTTTCACGCTGAGATTGGTGCGCCTTACCTCTATTTTTCATATTATTCATAACGGCGCGAGAGCAAGGTCGTCGCACTGGCGAGATTGCGGATTCGCGTCCCGTGGACAGTAAAAAAAGGCTAAACGAGCGGGATGTACGCGGATCCCGGCCCGGCCGGCGCCTGCGCACGCCAGCCGTATGGGGATCCGTACGGTACACGGTTAAACGAGGCGAGAAATAAAATGTACAGGCGATGACTGCATTTGTAAATGTGGCTGTCGTTTTTCGATTATTTGTGCTTGGTTGTTATGTAATAATCGCTAATAGCATAGCTTTACCGTTCGTTAAGAGGAGGAGTGAAGTATTCCTGTTAGTAAAAAGGTTAATGATTAGACGCTAAGTAGAAACGGGACCAATCGCTTTGAAGATGCAAGCTGCAGAATACTTCTACATAGCTAACTAAATTCTGATTTGAGGATAAAGTTGAATATTTGTGAATGACGCATAGTTTTTCCTACATTGCTTTAAATATAAATCATGAAATATGTGAATTTAAGAGACATTTATTGTTGTAGAGAGTTTTATGTATTGTAGAACAATTTTTGCGATTACAAGGTCGTTACATGTTGCACAAAACAACGCAACAGGCAGAACTAGTGTTTAATCTGATCAACATCAGTTAATTTATATGCTAACATATTTTACAAATAAGTATATTATTATTAATCTGTTATTCTGTGTTAAGATTGGAATGTTGAATGAAATTTATTGTGTTCATACATAAAATTACTTAAAATAGAAAAAAAAGCAGTTGTAATTTTTCTACTATAAAGCTTAATCATCGTCTGGCATTTAAGAATGTTTGGTATTTCACGAATACCTATGTTAATTCCAATACTTTACGGAACCGCGCATAACTTATTAGTCGCTATTATAATTTAGGCCCATACGAGTTCGCCTTTTTGCGTGTTCCAATTTTATGAGGCGTTCGCAGGCTGCCAGTATTACGCGATACCTCACTATGTGTACCGACTTTATGATATAAAATAACTCTTCAACCTACTGTTTATTAGCTAGCCGAGTAGAATGTTCTGGGAACGGACTTTGTGCGTATAAGATATGCAGGAATAACTCGTTCTGGGAGTTGTAACACCGTATCGAGATCTTGACGTGATACATTTATTTAAAAAAACCCTCGCTCGTTTTGCAGAAATGTTATTTGAACACATTATTGTATATGTTCGTGCCTCACGGATGTTGATAAGATCAGTAGTGCGATGTATTTTATACCTATTGTGGTAATCAATTTCTAATATAACAGCTTTATAATGTAGTGAATAATTATATTGTTATAAAGACATTGTTGCCACGATAATAGGCAAGGTGACTAAATAATTCTGTTTAGTCCGTCAGTTAGATTATAAAAAAATATTGAACACGTTTTTTTGTATTTATTTGTCAAATAAACATTGACGAAGATACAATGCATTCAAGTTGCGCGTGTCGTCACGTTTTCGTACAATTTTAACAAAATAGTGACGTCGCAAGCCCCCACTCTAAAACTTTAATGCTCTTTATCTTTGTAATTTTTTGTTAATTTGATAAAGCGAAAAATATGTGTCTAGCATTTTTGTATAATCTGACTGACAGACTCAATAGAATTATAGTTTTTTAATGCAGTCATCACCTCTATTCTGATTGTAGATAAAATACAAATGCAACGATTTTGTACAAATATTTGTTGATGAAAATGGATTTTAATTTGCACAAAATAAATGAATTAAGCTGCTTTTGAATCAGAGCAGATAATGATTGTATGCATTTTTCTATATAATATTATTATCTTAGCACATAGCAACATCTTAGTAGGTTATTCTCATTCTGTTAAGAGTTTTATGACCACATTAAATTAATAAGCACGTGAAAGATGAATCTTAGACTTCGTCTTTGCTTAGCAATTTAAACTGACGTCAAACATTTGCAATTTAAATCATCTATATTATACTGGATTGGAACCTCCTTTTTATGTCCAATATATTTGCTACCATCGACTTAATGTGTATTAATAAGATCGATCGCAGTTTGTTATTTGCTGAAATATAGCATCAATCAGTGTATTAATATAAACTGCATTGCAATTAGCATTTTTACTGCTGTTCGAGTTAAATCAATATTTTATCAACAATAACTGGGGGTGCCGATGATATATGTATGTTGCTTGACTTCGTTTGCACTGTCTAGTCATAAATACCATCTATGTATAAACACAGCCCATGATATCGTTAGACCCATTACTTTAGGATCATAATTTGTGGCTTTAACTGACTTTAACGACTTAGATACTAGCAGCTATTATTTGTACGACGCCCACACAATTCTTCGCCTTATAAAATCGTCATTTCTCAAGTGACATTCTTTCTACAGACGCCATAATGATTTCGCCCGTCAAGGCCACCTTGTCGCCAAGTGGTCGCCACGAGATTTATGCTCACCTGTCGGGCTCCTCCAAGATCATCAGATAACGGGGATTAATGTACTCGTTGTTTTATATTCCGGCTAAGCCACCAGGATTCGAGGGAAGAGATCCGGCCAAACGCTTACCGTGAAATCGTTAAAGTATTCCTAAGGGTGGCTGTGCTCGGAAAATAAAGTGACTTGTGATTCGTTTTGGCATTCAGATACTGAGTGTGTCGTTAAATTAAAGGTTTTGAAATTTTTGTTATGTCTCATCGGTGTGTGGTTCATAAAAGTAACCTTGTTTTTAGAAATAAGAAAACTGTTCCAGTTTCGCAAAAGTAAAACGGTTTTCATTGCTGTTGCGCATAGGTGAAGCAGAGCATGAATTTATATAGTTTGAAAATACTTAAACTTGAAAATTTTAACGCAACGAAAACTGTCTTAATAATTTTAAACGCATACAGTAATAGAAAGTGCTTAAATGAAATCCAACATCCTTCCTCACGTCGAAGGAAATCCCCAGTGCCAATTAACGGTATCGTTCTAGGCTGGTTCGTATCCAAGCGTCATTCTTCGCAATTAAACACTTTTCTTTTATCTCAAAGCTGTATTAAATGGTATAATGGCGGCATAATGGTAGTTACGCAACGGATGCCAGCTGGTTCCCGCGGACGTAGAAAGTGGCCTGGACCTGCGCAGACGCAGATCCGAGACTAGAGGGAAAGGGCTAAATATTGATTGTTGAGATAAACGGGTTACCAATGCGCACTGGTCTTAGCTGTCCCCGTTACATCTTCGTTGGTATTGCTAGATAATTTACACTCGATTTCTAAATGATTGAGATTGGCTTGTTCCATTTGAAAGCTATTGTTTTCTCTTAAATATTATTTCCAATAAATTCTTGGTAGGATTTCATGAGCGTTCCAATTAGTTGGTCTATCTGATATGTTTAAATAAATTCTCATGAAAAACATGTTTCTGACCTAAGGATAACTCTTCCTTATTTATTTTGCTTCAATTGGTGCTGTTAGTTCGTGAATAAGTGTCTTAATTAGTTTAAATTCTTCGTAAGGACAACATTACGGATAGTTAATTTCTTTATAACTTGTCATGACCCTATCGGCTCATGATACTAACATAAACAATGCTTATTTATCGAAGTTGCAGTGTGAACGAACGCGTTCTACGGATAACAAACAATATTGCGTTTTGATTGACTAAGTTCATCGACTGGCGATAGAAATAGCTTTCATATAGTTTCTAGGAGTGTAATAATGACTGTACTAGATGTAATTTGGCTCTGAACAATTTCCGGCACAAAATAGTAATTTATGTGTCCATTTTGGCATACTTCACATTTACAATGCCAGACCAGTCCTGGCAATCAAAAGCGTGATTAATTATGATACAAATAAAATTCATCATCCTCTTGCCCTTCTCCCAGTTTATCTGGGGTCGGTGCAGCATGTCTTCCTCTTCCATACGTTCCGGTCAGCCGTCATCAAGCTATCCACTCCCATTTCACTCATATCATCTTTCACACAATCCATCCATCTCTTATTTGGCCTTCGTCTTCCTCTTCATCCACTAACATTCATACTCATCACTCTCTTTGTCACATGTCCTTCCTCTCTTCTCATCACATGCCCATACCAAGATAAACGGTTTTCTCTTATCTTATCTATCACTGGTGCCACTTTTATATAAAATTAAAATAAAATTATGAGGCTAAAATAATTTAGACAATTTCACACGCGCGTTACGTGTGGAATTTAGTCTCCTAAGTTATAAGTATCAGATAACATCACGTAATGTACATGCATTGATTTGATTCTTAAGTTATTCGCTTCTAAACGCTGATAATGATCACAATGATATCTACATTCATTGGATATCAATTATTTACGTTGCATATCAGTATTGTTATAAAGCACGTGATGCTATCACAAAACGCTCACTCAACGTCTGGATGTCCTTCTGACCTTCCCCGACTAACCGTAAAAAGAGACAACTTTATCTGGCGCGTGTATCGTGCTTGTGCTATCTGCTAAAATGTGGTCACACAGTCCAACTACACAAGTACACGTGTCTACTAGCATCATTCATCTATACTTATAATAAATCTGTAGAGAGGTCAATTCTGTACATGAAATATATTTTCAAAATAACTATCAGGGGGTGATTAGTGATCGATACTGATGCCAAAAATCCAATCAGTAAAATTTTTGTCTGTCTGTCTGTCTGTCTGTATGTTCCTTATAGAAACAAAAACTACTTGACGGATTTTAACGAAACTTGGTACAATTATTCTTCATACTCCTGGGCAGGTTATAGTATACTTTTCATCACGCTAC
Organism: Glyphodes perspectalis; assembly: GCA_951394215.1. Lineage (NCBI taxonomy): Eukaryota > Metazoa > Arthropoda > Insecta > Lepidoptera > Crambidae > Glyphodes > Glyphodes perspectalis. The sequence continues at coordinate 4,905,159 of OX596218.1, forward strand.
AATCAATAGGAGCAGAGTAGTGAAGGGAAATGTTGGGAAAACGGGAGAAGTTACTCCATTTTTTAAGCTTTCATCGCGTGTGCAGCCTTAATGGTTAAAGTTACATAGAAATCATGTATGACGGAAATAGTCTTTATAATATTAACCATAAACGCGGGTGACACCGCTGGCACAGCTAGTCTGTAATATATTCAAATAAAACGCCGACCCAATATATTTGTTGACGTCAATGTCCACGTTCACAAACGGACGTATTGAGATAGCTATTTTTTTATTATTATTTCGCAAACCTGGTTGAAATCGGTTACTTATGCTTACTTGATATTCAAATTGGACTATAAACTATTATCATATTATTAACATAATATACTTGAGCGAGTATCGACGTGTAATATGCATTGCTGTTTATGGCACTTGGTGCTACAAAAAGTATATTATTCTGAATACTTTTACCAAGTATCGGAATCATTCACAATGCATGTAGTGCATTTTGATATTGCTTACTTTGTTTGTAAAATTGTTGGTTGATTAAACCAAGACAATTAAACAACTTTATGTTATATATGTAAGTTACAGTCAATATATTTTGCACTAGCAGCGCCCTGCGGTTTCACCCGCGTAGTACCCGTTCCCGTGGAAATATGAGGATAAAATATAGTCTATGTTACTTCTTAATAAAGTAGCTTTCTATTGGTGAAATAATTTTTCAAATCGGTTTAGTAGTTTTTGAGTTTTTATTTTCATTACAAACATACACACAAACAAAAATACATATTACTCTTTATAATATTAGTATAGATAATAAAATAATAAATAAATAAATTCTTCAGACTGGCACACCAATTCCCTAGTCCCAAACTAAGCTTATAAGCTTGTGCTATAAATACTAGGTGAACGGATAGACATACTTTAATACGTTTATAAACAGCCATGACTCGAGTACAAATATCCATGTTCATCACACGAAATATTTGCCCCTAGCGGGATTCGAACCCGCGACCCTTGGTTTCGTGGCCAGGGTCTCTGACCACTCGACCAACGGGCCAGTCGATGTATAAAATCAACAAGCTCAATTCGCCATCTAACGACACATAACCCAGAACCTTATAAGACGCAACCTACTACTAAATCTAGGTTTACTCATGTGTGCATAGAAAGAAAATAAATGATGTTATTCATACTGCGCAGAGGAGCGAGCGATGTTTCAATTTCGTAACAGATCACTATCGACGATGGACCGTCGGTTACCGACATTGACATTGAATAAACGGCTACACCGTCTCATCGTGGATCGTAGGTTCGTAGTCTCGGAGATGGACAAGAGGTCAATGTGACCAATACATAGATGGAACAGATTACAGGCCTTAGCATAATGACAAATACAGAACTTAGTATTAATCGTGGTTCCTAGAGCTATAATATTTTAGGGTTGAATACGGAAAACCATGTCATGTTATCTGCACTAACCTGAGTGATGCTTGAGTGGATATGAATCTGGAAAGCACTATAGGTGCCAAATCTGATGATTCGCAACACCACCAACGCCTATTAGGCAACGGTGACGGCTTACCGTCAGGTTGTGCATGAGCTTATTTGTCAAGAGGCGGAAAAAATGCCTTATTATATTGTTGCCGGTGCCGCCATTGGGCTAATTTGTTTTGGTATTTCAGGTTGAACGGAATTCTGAGTTTTTTCAGGTTAACTTTTTGCATTTACAGAAATGCTTTATCGTGGTGGCCATCTGTGTATTTATTACGGGATCTCTATTAGATTTCGAGTGACAATCCAAATAGACAGTAGTTTCACGTTCGTAAAACATCATTCAGTTATTACACCGTTAGCCCCGCGGCTACGACCATCTCGAGCGTCCGACGGCTCGTGGCGCCGGCGTCGGGCCATGCTAATGAGCACGGAGCACGGCGAGGCGTGCGCGTCTCCGCATTCCTGCGCCTGCGCAGTCGGACGCGGGATTCCCAAATCTTTACCGCCGATAACCTTTCCAATGTCTCCTTTCGTGTTTGGGATGCGAGAATTTTGAGCATCGTAAACAATTGATGAACTGGGCTGATAGATGAAATTGTTGGTGTTTTTTATTTGGTTGATATGTAGCTTTGTTTATAGTAAGGTTGTGTTTATAGTTGTCTTCGTTTGTGCTTGGGTTCTTGTGACAGGAAGACCCGACTGATCGAACTTCATGGTATTTGACAAATGTTGATATGTTGATGACAACATATTATGATGATAAAGATGTACGTGTTTCTAAATTCTAACTATTTTACTGAATGGATTCGTATTTAGAAGTGTGGAGGGATGGATAATAAAATAAGCATGCGTCGGTTAAAAATTATCAGACGAATACATGTAATTGCGATGGTCAAGGTTGATAAACGGCACGCTCACGTGAGGCGACGAGCGCCGTTCGGCCGGCTGTACTGTACTGTTTGTTTTTTATTCGCGATCGTAAACAACCGATGATCGGATTGATATACCTATTATTATTTTTTTGTTTGACACTTAATACGCATGTTAAGTTCAAAAGTAACAATTTTGAAGAAGACTTAATATTTAATGTGTACGGTGTATTAAATAACGTTACATGAGCCTTACTTCCTTTTTATTAACAATAAAAAATACTTAGTAAATTGAGTATGGTAAGCTATGACGTCACCGTTTGCTATTGCCATAGAAAATATAAAAATACATTACGTTTGGACAGCTCGTAAAAAGTATGTCAATTGATTGGTGATGCAACTCGCTATTGATATGTAATTTGTAACGCCGATAATCTACATTCCATCAATGAATTACTTTACAATTAAATGTAATCATTAACTGAAACTGGGTTAACATACGTTTATAACCACATTATTTGTAATTAAAAGGAAATGTTTATGTTATTATAACTGTGGAATTAAAAAACTATATTTTCCTTATTTTGCATGTGACAATTACTATTTTCATAAACCTATTGCTGTGGAGATGATGCTTTTGTATATCTGCCACTTCAAGATAGGTAATACGAATTCATATGTTAATATTACTGTATTTCATCTTTGATCTAACCAGTTTAAGTTTAGGTTTAACATGGTTCAAACATCGTCCAAGTTGATGAAAAAAGTAATTACAGAGTTGATCAATGGATGATGAGGCAATGTGTGTATATGTTTTATATTTTATGTGGCAACAGCACACCTAACTGGCAGACGAATGACATTAAACTTAATGATTTGTATATGTATTTTAACCTAAAATCTTTGCCTTTGCTTTTAATAATGTACCAACTAGAAAAAAAAATCACAAAACCAAATAAAATGTGTTTAAAAAAGTCATCCAACCAAAATTCCGATTAACAGTTGCCAAGGTAACTGTTTAACGATACACATCGGCTCAGTCGAACTTTGCACCCCAATTTTATATTTCCGACAAATGCTCCGAGAACAGCGATCGTCTCCGCATTCTCGAAGTTCGAGCGCCGGCGGTGTGACGCCGGCGTGGAATTTCCAAATAATTTGCAAACAATAAAGTCATGACAACAATAACCTTTTGACAACGCCAGCTTCCTATTTAGGACTCTTTCACACGACCATCTAGTTTCTTTTTTGGTCTGACGCCGTTTTTGGCGCCGCGATGATGAATAACAGGCTAAGGCTAACTCCGTGTAGCCATTTTTGGGTTTATGCTCTTTTGTTTGTTTTCAAGGTGGATGTTTTAGAAATTAGGCAGTCGCTTTCTGTTTATATACTCATTATGTACCTACGTTGGTATATACCTATGCAGTTTATGTAGTCAACATTATTTAGTGTTTGTTATTTTGTATTTATTATTAGAATTCACTGAGTATTAGAGAGAAACTTATTTTTAAGAACGTACTTAAATTTATTTTCTTTAATTGAATATTAACGAGCAATATGAAATCTTTGATTTATTTATAGGTACATCAGATTCGTTTTTAAAATAAATAAATGATAGAGGTTTTCGGATAGATACAGCTTTAGTATGTTATCTTTATTTAGACTCTAAATAAGTGCACTAAATTCACAATAATATTCCATTGTCTTATTTACTGATCTCTGGCCTAAACAAAATATTATAATTATATTCTTAAATAAGTATATAACTATATATATGTTGTTAAATAAGAGTGGGATGGCTTTGCTTTAATATTGATAACACTTAGATACTCTTTGTTAAGGAAAACGTTAAGGATACCCGAGAAATCAGAATATAATAATAATAATAGCAAGTATAAGACACGCAGCCGAAATCATAGCAAGCAAATTACGAGTATTTATATTAGGTAACTAAATATAAACTATTTATGATTATATTTAATAAGACTAGCAAATAAAATGTATGTGTACATTCGATGGATTGATATAAAAACCGACTAAAATACATGTTTAGCTAAAAGATAAAGTAACTTTTTATAATCGACATCGTAACTTATTTGGTAGAAAAAACATGGAACATATGAAAAATGGCACAGAAACTAATGATTATTACTCGGAGGTACGCGGTGGCTGACGGGCCAATCTTCTTTATTAGTACAACGGTATATTTTCGAAATCGCCGATGACTTTATGGCAATGTGAAGTGGTCGATAAATGGGTATTTACTGCAATAATTCAACCCCTAAATTATATTGTTATGTTCCGATGTTTATACCTTAGAAAAACATTTAAGCTTTTATGTAAAAATAGTATAATATACGTATGATTTCTTATGAAACAATAATTTTTAACTAGGTAATAATAGTATTTGGTTTTTATGATGTTTTTAATTATAAGATGTTACATAGAAGAGTAACTACCGAGTTTCTTGCCGGATTCTTCTCGGTAGATACAACATTCCGAACCGGTGGTAGAATCATATAGCTGTGGCTTTACCTGTATTTGACGATTTATAAGTGTTTCCTTGAAACCTATATAAATAAAGAATATTTTGACTTTGACTTTGATAAAAGTTCCATGCTTACTTTCACACAAAAATTACGTGGTTGAAACATAGTAAATTAAAAGTACTGTACCTGATTTATGTATCTATCTTTATAAGTAGACGTTTGCAATTGAATGTATGTTTTGTTTTGGATAATATATTGTTGTGGTGTATATTATAAAATATTGCATGGTACAATATATCAGCGAACATCCGTCTTTGCAGCATCCAGATGACTGCTCAAACAACGTAGTCATTTTCTTTGCCCCAGATACGGTTCTTGCAAAAGAAAATCTAGTTTAATCGTAGTAATCAGAAAATATCGATATAGAAATGAAATTTTCGCGTTGTATCTGCCAATAGCGGCAATTTGCCTCACTCGTGTCGTTACGGCAGAAAGTAAGACGGTAAACATTGCAAAACGTAATACTGGTAATGGCGATTGCTCTTTGATAGAAATAGCCGTTATTTATTGAGAAATAACATTGTCTGTTTGCTGGTTGTTATATGCGATTGGTTTCACTGATAATGTTTGGTGCGCGATATAAGTTGGGAGTTTAAAAATGTATGCCTTTATTTGGGAGCATAATAATACAAATGAGGATTGAGTAAGGAATTAAATTGGATGGTAGGGATCCCTACCATTAAATTCTATGTATGCTGTTGATTCGGATCCGATCACCTCTATTGAGTGCTATGCAGAAGCGGTAACATTAAATATAAATGCAATATGCGCCGCCATACAAATTAATGTTTAAATACAGATAGATCTAACAATAAGCGTATTGTTTATTTCGTGTAGATGCAGTTCCTAGATCACGTTTCTTCTCGGAGTAAACGTAGACGAAAGCGAAGGACGCATTTGTTGTTATTGTAATGTTTGACGTTTTGACCTGTATTTCGAGGTCACTAACAGAGGCGTCATTGTTATTGAATGTCTTGCTAATTGCGCGTATGATTTAGTTAGTGCGTAGAAAGGCTCGTAGCATGCAAGTTCGGTCATATAATATATACATATATCTACCTACCCCGCTATGTAAGTGGCGTAAAGTTTAGTTAGTTAGTTAGTTAGATCATATATTATAGATATTTTCTATCAATTTCCACGGGAAAGGCAAATGAAGGCAATTACCATAAAAACGGCAATGCATCAACATGGCGAGTTCACTCTCGATGCCCCCATTGTTTGCATAATGAAACTGCGTTTTTACGATTGATCGCTAATCGTGCCACTAATAAAACATGAGAAGTAGACGTACAGAGAAATGCCCGGCGCACAAGGAGTTAAAGACGGCGAAACTAGAAGGATTCGTATGTAATATTCAAATGAGACGAGCTATTTATTCTTATACATACATACATACATACATACATATCATCACGTTCGTAATCCAATCGTAGACAGTCAAAGGGGCAGCAACCCGCGATTTATAATTATGAATGGATTTAATTTATAGCATGCTAGGAGTGAGAAGGGCATAACCAGGAAAGGTCTTTTTTTCATTAACCTACATGTTCTAACAGAAAAGTAGACAAATTTGGTATGAAATTGATTTTTGGACCGATGAAAACTGACATTACTTTTTGATGAAAATTAAATACGTTATTGAATGGAAATTTGATGCCATGAAATTTTGTTTTACATATATTATTTTAAATGAAAATAAAATACTGCATAAAATTTAGATTTTATTCCATGAAATTTTATTTAAGTACTTATATAATAAAATTACCTTAGTTGTAAAAGTTCTAGAATGCCGAATAGCATATTGTATGACATAGAACGCGATAAATTTAGCAATTTTCTCTCTTTTTACGATCGATTATCCTATAAATTTCTACACGTGTTATGCATCATAAAACATTTAATAGCATTTATAATAACGTAAATGACTTGCCATTTCCATTGGTCCCGACATCTCGGCGCAGTTTTCACACGGGAAGCGCGGCCGGAGACAATGAAAGCCTCCGACACTGACAATGAGATGATAACCCGACCACTTTCCACTTTCCCGCCACTTCCCACAGCGACGGCGCGAAAAGCGCGCGCGTCTGTGAAAAATGGCGGCGAGGAAAATTCGCGACATTTCATTTCATCTTAGATTATAGCACTAATCTGTTCTTGGGAATGTCTTCTATTTGCGTTCTGTGCTATTTCAAGCTATCTGCCGCCTTATCATGACTGTAATTTAGAGATTGAAGGAAGTGCTAACTTCCTTAGATCAAATCAGATCTAGCTTTAGATCAGATGGCACTGATCTTTGTGGCCCTAACAGGTGTGTGACTAATCAAGTTTCCGTGGGAAGGCCGTATAAAAAAAAAAAAGGGTTTAATTATAACCAACAAAAATGGGAATTCGTAGTAGCGAATGATTCTAAAATAAGAATCCGTCTTTTAAATAAGAGAAATTGACAACATGGTCACCATATTTGTATCATATGCAACAACTTAATCATCGGAACTAATTGGACGTGTATTACCAATTTTATAATTTATATTATTATTTAGTTTAGGTGTGATAATAAGCCTAATAGACTGGCAGACAGAATTACTTTAGCGTGTTTAATAGTGTAGATAAAAATGTTTTTGCAATTAGATATAACGAAGTTATTGCGCCTATAATATAAAGCAGCCATTTTTAGTTAATACACCGTTACCCATTTCGTACTCCATTCCATGCAGAAGTTATCATTAATCGATTAATCAACGTAAGTACAAGCAAGTACAGACTAAGGTAGAAATGATTACAGCAGGTGGTCGCGGCAGAATTCAAAGGCACGATTTCTCACTTACCCGGTGAATGTTCTGCGAAAATAAAGTTTTGCTCAATTTGTCTAGAATGCTCGGTAATGTCGCTATTAATAAGACGTGTTAGCGTTTGATATATGCCTGGGCGCTTAGCGTGGCATGGGTCGTTGTACCTAATGCGTAATGCACACTGATCCGAACAAGAAATAACAAGAGTTGTGAATTATACGTGAACCATATATATGGCGACCATAGAGGATATAAATAATAGAGTGTTGAGTACTCTATGATCTTGGAGTTTAATGTGGGTTTTTTGAATTAAAACATCATAGATGGCGTAACTGTGACGTACGGTCTTGTCACCCTCCTCATTGGTAAGTTTTCAGAACAAACTGACCTGCTGTCAACAAAGAGCCAATAGTGACAGTGATAAGACTACAAGATTCCCTAGTGCCATCTGGCGGTTTTTGTATTTTTGAAAACCCTCATTGATGATAATTTGATCAAATCCGGGTTGGATAAGTGCCCATAAGTCTGGTGGTACCTACGAGGTGGCTAATTACTGCACTGATCCCATTGAAGTTCCAAGATTTTTTTTGATGATGAGTACTTCAATACGTTATAATATGAAACTGTTTTACAGAGAGATACGGTATTTATATTCAACTATAATGTTACCGTAGTTCTCGATAATCGAGGCCCGAGGACTTCGAAGACCCCTGGTAGGCCAACAACGCATTTTTGTCACATTTCTATAGGCTACCATCAGGCCGTAGGTATACTTGTTTGCCACGATCTGTAACAGGCCTTTCATTGAAGGCACAATATGCCATTGGTTTCTCTGAGATTCATGTAAGTTTTCTAACTAATTGCGGTCGCAACAGCCTCCGGAATCTGGTTAACGCTAATGGATCCAGTCTCGCTTTTACGGTATCCTTTCATCGTTTATTAGAAAATATACATATTTTTTGCTTTTCCTTCGTACCATGCCGCTTGGTATTGCTCTTTATGGTATTTTAATTTTGTTGGTATGTTTACAGACTAGTTGGTCTAGTAGTGTGTACTCGTTTATCGAATGCCATGCGTCTTTACGTACATACTTCTATCAGTAATCTTCGCATTCCGGCATTAATCATGTTTCTACATCACAATGAGATGAAAGATGAAATGGCCATTTCCTTCAGATGAGGCGTCTAGTCTAGGACGTCCATATAATTTTGCAATGATCCCAATAATAATGTTGTCCATTTTCGTAAGACTAACTGGTAGACAGTTAGTGCATTACATCGTTGAAGAAAAAGGCTTACCATTACGCGTCTGGTTGCATTTTCTTAAACGTCACTTGTGGTCGCTAATGCCACTATTTGCGCTCGAGCATAATTTTTATTCTTGCCGAGCGAGTCGGCGTCACATTTCGACATGTAATCACGGGGTAAATGGCGACCGTGCTGTTTCCCGGTCCGTTACATTACCCGTCTAATGCTGAGTAAAGCTGCTGTTCGACCAGCGATGAGATGAGAGACAGCTGAGCGGTGAACATGAAACCGCCATAAAGTCGATGAATAACGTAGTCGCCTTTTATCAACCATATGATTTTTCAATATGCTCAAGCTTACATTGAAATAGCCTTTGGCCTCAGGACAAAGTGTAGTTTCACACAGTATGATACTATTATGGAAGATACGTAACAATTTATACAAATGCTGTTGTACCGGAGCGACTGTGATGTGTTAAAAAGTCCCTCGACAGGTAGCTGTATATTACGCGATATTACACGACTCGAGCGATGCGTCGATAACAGGAAAATTACATCAATCATGCACCTTTAACTCACCTCTGTAACTACTTGTAACATGTGTGCTTGCATACAAAAAAATCTTCCTTGGACTTAATTCCAAAGCTAAATTAAAGATTTTTAGGTTAGCATTGTAGCTAACTCAGCCTTGCCTGGAATCAATTCACCACCTCTCTGGTGGTGAAGCAGCCTTATGATCCGCAATAGATATCTTGTAAAACCGTATTTGTGTAACCGGTGACGGTATGCTCGTGTGTTTTGTACGTTTTCCTGCCATTTTGAAACGTTTTTGAAACATTTTATTATTTTATTTCGATCTAATGAAATCGAAACTGATTGGCGAATTTATGAGTTCCGACATGACATTTGATTTATATTTATTAATGAATTTTGATATTGGGTTTGATAGGATGGAAATAAAGTAGTAAGTACGTAAAGAAGTAGGTATCTAGATTAAGTCTGAATTTTAATTAATTTATATATGTATATTTATTCTCGGAATTCTCGAAGTGGTTGTAGTTAGTGGCAAAAGGAAAACACAAGCTCACGCACAAGAGTTTTCTGCGGTGTGAACCCGGATGGGTGACCAGCATGAAAGGAAAATGCCGATTCGATGCGTTGGGCTATTAGTACCGGTCATTATAGCGGATTTGGCTTATAATTAGTAATAAGTCACATTTGACCCCGTGACGATTACTACTAACTAATGAACTTAGAATGTTTAATTAAATAAATAAGGATATGAAATTTTTACTACGAACAGATAATAATAGATCGGGTAACCCGGCTTCTCAGAATAGATAATCTCCAAATAATATCTGATTGCATTGTAAACATCCCAAACATAGCGGTGACCAATATCCTGTTTTCCATAAGAATCTTGCTATTTAAACATGTATTTCACAAGTCTATGTTTAGAAAATAGGTAAACAGTTCCGACTTTCAACACACACATGTCAAATTCTTAGATGATTATGTTAAGATTTGATAGCTCGATTCATTAGCGGGATTCAATCAAATCGATGAGCAGGAAATCCCAATCAACAATTATGATGATATTGAATCGTCGGTCTTGCATCAACTAGGGCCGTATGCGCTTCGAATAAAATTAATCATGTTCCATCGATATGATTTTATTTCAAAATGTTGGATCATATTTTAGTGTGTCTGTCTTCATACTTGCGTTTAGAAAGAGGATATTTGTAATTACATTACATTTAGTTTTAAGTGTGGTGCATTTAAAACTACCATGCAGCAAAACGTTACGCTGTGTATATTCTTAGCATAGAGATTTTTGACATGAATTTCAGCAAATCAGAGAAAAATAGCTGCATACTATAAATAAATTAATTCAATGAATTTTGTGTTGAATGAATCGCATAAATTATTTTAGCGGTTTTCATATTTCTGTGGAATTTTACATACATTCATTGTATTGAAATATGTAGAATAATATTATACTGTGTTCTAATAATAATTTACCGTGGTTATGTCTTTTTTTGTAGCAAAGGGGAAAACCGCGTTTGCTATGTTTTTATTGTAATCAGTTTTTTCTTGGCGAGGCTCCGGCGCGCCGCTCGTGACTCGCTTCGTGTTTGTGTCGATTTTTGCATGTTCACCCGCTCTTGGGACCTTTTTTATGCCTTTTGTCTATGCTTTTTATGGGTTTTTTTCGGAATTCAAATCTCGGTTATTGTTTTCGCCTCTTTGGGGAAATTCGGTTTTTGTCTATTGTGTAACATGATACTTGCCCTGTAATACCTAACGGTATGACATTTTTGTTTAAATACAGTGATGATTTAAATAAATACAAAATTTGTCATTATACGTGCTGGAAGTGAATAGATACTCAACCAACATGTCGATTGATTTTTCATAAACAGTACCTTGATGGTTATGAGGTTATTCTCTATTGTGACGGTGGGCACGTTTTGTAACACACTAGCAGAGATACTAAAAAAGAAAACTTTTTTTTTTTACATTTTAAACGAAACGAAAAAAAAATTGTATTCTAGCTCTCTAGAAAGTTCTTGTGTAGAATTTCCGTTCACAGTGTTAGCCATATACGTATTGTCAAATACCGGAAACTAGCGCAGCCGGTGCACACGATTCTCATGAGGACTGACTTTGACTTCTTCACTGAACTTGCTATTGAAACAAATAACAGTTACTTTTAAATATTTAATGCTCAAATTGATAATGCTTTCGGTGCGTTATTATAAATAACGACTGAATTAAAATAGAACATAGTAAAGGTCACAGTGTATTGTATAATAGGCGAGTTTAATGCTTCGCTGCACGGAAATGTGGTTCGGAATGTAACGTGTGATTAAATTAAAAATACATTAAAGAAATCAGTCAATGTCGGCGATTGTGATCTCGCTCTCGTGCCACTACTGTTACTGTTAGGGCTGTCAATAACATAAAAAACATACAAATAAATCTGTGGATATATTTGTAAAATGAACACCACGTGTCCTATTTTGGTCAGGGATTTAGAAAAAATGTATTAATTTGCCTAGCCTGCTATTAATTGTCTAGGTAATAAGCTAGTCACAAGAAATCTGATGAAAATTTCATTTCATCAGCATTTGTACACAATATAATTATTATAAAAATAGTAAATACAGAGAAAAACTATAAAGAGCGTACTTATAACCGTTTATAAATCGTCCGTGGTCGTGTTTGTCTTGTTTTTTTTTATGTGGGGTTTGATCTTGTTTGTAGGTTTTGGCGTGATTAAATATGGTTTACAAAGACGTCAGGAAAGTTTACAGGACGCAGATTTCCCTAAATATTATTGTATATGTTTTCACGCGAAAATGTTTATTTGATGTTTGACAGATTTATATAACCCATTTGTATTCTTTGTTAGATGGTACAAATTTTTCCCGAATGTAAAATTAATTGTTGCATGAGGAAAAGCAAATATACAATATGAAAATCAATCGTAGCATATCCTTCGTTCGTGTTCCATGAAGGCAGCCCTAATGGCTGTGATCTAATAGTTCCAATACGCCAAATGGAGTGTGACACCCGAGGTCATTGCCATACGTTACACGCCCGGGCCCGACCCGAACAATGGCTTAGTTGTTCGACATTAATCCGATGCCCATTTGCATGTTAATGTTTGGCGTTTACCAAAATAATGCCGGTACTCAAACTGTTTCGTGTAATTCGGCGGACAATGGCAGCGAGTGGCGCATGAATTGGTTTATGAAGATAAGTCACATGGTTTTAAAAAAAAATATCGTGAGGAACCATGTATATTCACTTTAGGATGTGTCAACAATTTGTCAAGATTCCATGTATAAGTGTTACAAAGGACAGATGACAGACACTCATGGTAAAAGCGGATCTCAACTATGTACGGGAGAAGAGAATAGAATGAAAAATGTCTGCTATTACTCTACCACACCAATCGCGAACATTTGTGTTTTGGTAATTTCCATTCCGCCTTCAATAGGAAAAAGGATAAACTTTGTGTTACCTTAATATACTCTGGTTTACCTTTTACTTCTGATAATACTCGGCTGAATCTTTGACGAACATTAACTGTATGACTTGGTATTCATTAACTTAATCTGTAAATTTTTATTTTTATATTCAATCTGGCATTGAAAAGAGTAACTACCGAGTTTCTTGCCGGTTTCTTCTCGGTAGATGCGACATTCCGAACCGGTGGTAGATTCAAATTGTTCTACTATGTACTTACTTGACGATTCACAAGTGCTTTTTTGAGGCCTACGTAAATAAAGATATTTTGACTTTGACTTTGACTTTGATACATAGCAGGGGACTTACTTACCTATTGTTGGGAACCAATGCACATAACCATTCTTGAAAACTCCCCATTCTTGAAAAGCCGAATAAGGACCTTAACGTTTGATAAAATGTAGTTATAATGCTAATTAGTGATCGTTCCTATTATGTTAATTGGTTATTGTTTTATGACTTGTTTGTTGTGAGCTTTTGTGTTTTGAATTAAGTATAAGGTCATTGTTATTGGACTTTGATTTAGGTTGATTAAACATATTATTAAGTTTCTAATAATAATTACGTCATATTCCGAGGATGGCATTATTTTCGTCGTATGGTCAACAATAGCAGTAGAAGATACTTGTTGTTATGTCTTCAGCCTTACTAGGTTCAGACGGCTGGACTTATCATGCTTACGGTACATAGAACCAGATTTAGTTCTAACTTATACACAACAATAGATCATTTAAAGCGGTTAAGTATAGGCAGATCTAAGCAGTATCCGTGAAGGAAGACAATTTATCAGACAAATTGATAAATACTAGACAAGTTTTGTGAATCAATGAGTCTTCTATATGTACCTACCTTTTAAGTGGACTGTGGTATATGTATAATGTATATGTGACCTTCACCCCATTTCGCTTGGCGGAAGTCCAGTCGGCCCCGCCTATCCATATGTCCCTCAAGGTCCGCCTCGAGTCCATCAATGCGTATCAAATGTAATTGGTGCTGCATATTGTTGCATATTCATAGTTGCAGCCGGGCGGAATAGCTACGGCTCCTACCAAGTAAAGAAAGATGAGTTAGATTAAATAAGTAGTGTCACTATTTAATCACACACTACAGATTTGATGTTATTGAACAAACATGTTTAGGCGGTCGATAGGCGATACGAGTTCCAGCTAAGAAAGTCTAAGATTAATCGCAGATTCACTTACTTGATGGTTCCTTACGACGGCAATACTAAGGAGTGAGAACATGTATCAAATTTCCTGGCTAATACAACCAGGTTAGGTTGGAGAAGGGGGTCTCTCCCCCCTAACGAAGCAACTTCACGTATCACATATTCCGTAAAAACAAAAGAGTGACAGCTTTTCTCTCTTCCTAGTCTAATGAAATTAGATCTTTAAAGCATTTTGGCGATATTCGATTTGTAGATTATGAGATTTCGCGCTTGAGGTAATCTATTAGATTTAGTATATATATTTCAGTCACGTGGTCGAAAGGTATTTTTATTGGATTTAGTTTTTGCTCTGTTTAGAATAGATCCTTTTTATGATAAGTTTTCTGATGTCATGATTAGGTTTTCCTGCTTAGGTAAATAAAAATGAAGATAATATTTATGTGGCAAGTAATTAATTACCCATTTTATTATCTTATATTAGACCTTTTTTTACGTATATTTAAAAACTATGTCTGCTATGAGTTAATTAATTTATTTAATAAGTGCTTAAATTAATTTCAAACGTTATATGTTAGCATGTGCTTATATTTAAGCTGAGATAATAATATAAATGTGATTTTTCATTACAGTACAATTGTTTGTAATAGGCATTATGATTTAGTAAATTACTTTATCCTCGAATAGTTTGTTTGTCGAGGTGTAAACACGGTGGCCACATGTTCTGGTAAAGTAATAATTTGTTATTGCCGTATGCAAATACACAATGTCTTGTTACATAACTGGTTTATTATTTTCATTTTACTATGTTGTCCTTAAGGTTTTTACCGTGCTAGCTAATCGTTTATTACGACACAGCATTCGATTATGTAATACATGGTAATGACAGTAAATGGGAATATTAATTAATACGACGATTTGGCACGCAGCTCTTTATAATCAACTTCCAGCGGCGACATTTTCACACACCAATTATTTACCAATTAATGACCAACTTAGAGTCATCAACCTTCCACTTGTATATTTGTACCTACTATGTATTATTTTTTGTCTATACAATATCATCGTCATCTTTCCGTAGCCGGTAAAGAAAGTCCTTTACTAGATATATTTTTTTAGGGTGGATCTTGATAAAAAGATTTTTACAAGAGCCTTGAAAATAAGCTCAATTGTCTAAGTCACGATCCTCAGCATTGATAGAACGACTATAGACCAGAGAGAGTAGAATATTGCAAGATTAATAGTGTACAAACCGGTCATTCGTTTCACAACTGTGACAAGGTCGAAGAAAGTGTTAAAATGACATTGGGAACGTAACGTGACACTAATGGCCGACAGGTTGTGTGATGTTGGCTATGTCGGCGATGGCTCGGGTCGCCCGGGTGTGTCGGTCAAAACTGGCGGCGAATGAGGGATGTGAACCGTGTGATATGGTGCGCTGTGGACGGATTCACACAGTTTATTTTGATTACACTACGTTTTTTGTTGTTATTGCTGTGCCTGTGGTCACGTCCCAACCTTCGTTCGTGGTATATTCATAGTTTGTTAATTTTGTCACGTTCTATATACTAATACTTTTTACGTCTCTATACTACCAGGTTAGCAGATTTTTAAAGGTGTCACATTAGGTCTTTAAAATTCAGTCAAAGGTTGTGACGATATGAAACGTAAAATGTCTGTGTTTTACATATTGTCGTTTTAGAACTGTTTTTTTACAATTATAATATTGCAATCACACCTGAACCTTGTTGACTTAGTTCGCGCCCGCAGTCAGCTGGCTAGTCAATAGTAGCTTACTACTTAAATCTTTATTCTTAACGATATTAACTACAAATATGTTAGTTAATATAGCGTTTGATGATTATGTGTTTTTCTTATTCTGAAACAGCACTTAGTGATCGTTATTAGCTTATTCTGCGATCTACAATAGCCAATAGGTATGTAAGTGGTTAGCGTCCATCCGGGTCAGAAGTTGACGGTCATGCCGTCGGTAATGAGAATGACAAAAACACTTCTGGACACTACAGTTTATGCTTTTTGCAACGACGCGCTTTTGAAAGCTTGTTTTATTTCCTCGAAGCTAATCAGTCAATTAGTTATGGATGTATGTAAATTTGCTTCGAACACAGATTAATCAATTTGTTGATTTTTAAAAGATAATGTCGAGTCATGCTGTTCCTTGTGGTGTATAAAAATCGAATAAGAATATTACGCTTAATTCTATTTATTTAAAGAGTGATTTTTAAAATTAATCAAGACATAGATAATAATTATGAGGTTCAGCTGGTAGATCTTAGATGTCATGTAAGACCATTGGTCATTAGATCCTATAGTGCTGGTTCCCTACTTGATTTCAATAGTTGATGATTCGTTTATTCTTTATGCATATCTAAATAACGTCTCGAACCAACATACTATCGGACTAATGAGCAATCGCTGTAGGGTTTTTTGCACAAACGTTACATGGCACCAATAAAGCATCGATAGAATAAATTATCGCACAACTGAATAATCGACACACCAGTGTTCGATATAATAAAAATCGGGTCATCAACTTTAGAAACCAAGGAGGATGATGCACTATTAATCTCACATCATCTAATCACGAAAGATGTTATGTATTATCAGGCCAGTTTATTTATTAAGTTGTAAGTATTAAAGATTAGAGGCTCGACAGATGACCAATATAGTCTCCCTGATCGAATCCAATACCTGACAGCCGATAATTCAAACCTGAGCATCTTACGCACAGATTCATAATGCGCTTATAATACATATGTACATGCCTACATCTCTAGAAAATAGACAACACATCCACGTCCAATTAGGGGCGCGTCGGGAAAACCGGGACGAGGGTCCGCCCTGGGGTCACTCGGGTCATTCCCCGTGAACTTGACCCCGCTGTGACCCCGGACGATACGAGACGACCCGCGTGATTTACGATCGCCGCGAGAGTTGCGCACGATCTACGCGTAACTGTTACGTGGTGATGATTACAGTAACGTTTTTGTAGGCACCAGCGACTGTGGTGTAGTAATATGTTGCTTGTAAGTTAAATACATACCCGTACGTACGAACAGGTAGGAGCTGTAGGTGAAATATTTAGCATAAATTGTTTTATTAACTTTGCGCTGTAAGAGAGCTACTTACTTGCACTATATTTGCTACTGGATGATGAGACACTTACCCCCGTTATTGTTCAATCGTGTGATAAGACATATAGTTATTTTATATAATTTTATAACGAACTCAGATGTCCCGGTCAACATAATTTAATTTAAGATAGGTTATGAATTTTGGACAAGATCCAAATTGCATGATAAATGAAAGCGTGCTAGTCAGCGACACAGGTCAACCGAAGTTGAATATTGTTTAAAGTATTTATTATATTAACGGTTCAGTGGTCAGATCAACAAACAGTATTTGGTTTTGTTCACTCGTTTGGCAAGAAGGGTGATTGGGTGCATTGCAGCGATAAGTTATTTCAACGACAAAAACCTTTGCCCAGTGTCGTTGTGGTTACTACAGTGTTTGTGGTCGTGATCATTCCCTTCAGTAGAAATGTGAACATTTCAAATGAGAAAACAAACTAATGATTTGCTATTATTGTCCTCGAAATTAATATATTATAAGGATTTACAGACGTTACGTTATTAGATCAATAATTTATTCAAAACTTATAATAATAATAAGAGTCTCCACTTCGGTCTATCCTGCGGTATATACCTCTATATATATTTATGTATTCTCTATTCCTTAGGGTATATAAATACGTCTACAACTTTCTGTTGTATTTAAGAAATCAGACAATTGTATTATGCGTTGGGGGTACAAACTGTGTAAGACAACTCTTCTCTTTTGTTACAACTGTAGACCTTAACCAGAACTTAACTAACTAAATCATAAGACACTTGATCTAATGAGTCACTATTGTCTTCGCCAGCGCTCACGACTTATTATGGTATGGTAACTGCGGTGCAATTCTATTTTTACTAATTTATTCACTGCTGTCCTTTGAGTGAGTCACAGAGGACGCAGTGCCATT
Organism: Glyphodes perspectalis; assembly: GCA_951394215.1. NCBI lineage: Eukaryota > Metazoa > Arthropoda > Insecta > Lepidoptera > Crambidae > Glyphodes > Glyphodes perspectalis. The sequence goes on from OX596218.1 coordinate 4,923,342, forward strand.
TTACATGCATATTCATTAGGTGTTACGAATTATCTCGTCGTTTTTATCGGTTATCCTCTAATTTGGTGCGGTTGACTTTTTATCACTTGTGTTACTGGATTTGGTTATGGCCAGACGTCATAAAAACCGTGTTTGTTGTGGTTTTGTGTATTGCTTTTTAGCCTCATTTTGACATCATTAGCAAATCGTTATAGATGTGAAAATTCAACTCACAGTAATTTGCTACCCACATCTATAGTGGGTATCTGTGATGTCCCTCTACAATAAAATTATTATGACCTTTCATATTATTGATAAAAACGACATTCAAGACATGTACTTGAATTATTTGATTAATCGTTGTACTGAAGTCATTTTCGGTATATGCTAAATAATGCACAAAAACAAGGTAGGTACGCACTTTTTAAACTTTTCATATCAAAAATGGTTGCACTGAAAATGGCAGTTGAATCATATGATGCGATCTCCAAATGCGCGCGATCGGTCACACCTAAACCGGCGAGTTTATCTCCGGTCAGATCTAAGGCCAATTTCCCAATCGGCGCATCGGATGCGCGCGGGCCGCAGGCCGCGCCGTGAACTTGACCGCGCGATGCGCCCGCGCCGGTCAGCCTTCTGAGCGACCGCCGGTTTAGGAGCGGCGTGTCTGCCGCGCACTGGATGATGCTTGATCTTTGCCGAGTATGAACGCAAATCGCCAGGTTTGCGAATCGCCATCGCGAAAATATACCACGTTTAGAATTTTGTCATATTCGCACATGGTCACATTCGTAGGTGGTGATGAAATACAGAAAGTGACCAAATATTTTCGTGATAACGATTTGCGGAAATAGCGATACCGGCCTAGTGGCTAGGGCAAAGATAAATAAATAATTGAATTAGTTTTGGTAGGGCGACCGTATAATTTTTTTTACGTATGACATTTTCAGCTTATTAAATTACTATTCCAATTGCTACTATTTAATATTGTAAATTAAGCCGCGCTGAATAATTTTGTAGCATTTATAACCAAAGGTATAATTTAGAGAACGAATGAGAGGTGTGAAGAAGTGATTAGTAAAAATTATCAACTCATACCATGGATATATGGTATGTACATATGTAATTGCATGCCACACTGAGATGACGAATGGTGATGATGAAAATAAATTAAAACTTTAATGGATTAGTTGACAGGAAAATATTGAAATCCAATCAACGGTTTATTAAATAACAATTACGGTTTTAATTAATTTGATACCGGTTTGTTAATTATTTTGCTAAGAAAAAGTTTATTGGTGATTAACAGCTATGTTCGGTTATCGATTTCATGTCTAACGTAACGGGTCCGGTGACGGATACGTGTACCAAAAGTAAAATCGATTTTGCATTCGACCGACGAAAAATTCGCATTCTTGGGAATTCCGAATCTGCATTGGTATTGGGCTGCATAATTTATTTCAGAATAGACAAAAGCCGAAAAAATACACTACAAGTAAAACGATGAGTTTGAGAGCAATGTTTGATGTCACCGCGCTGAAATAGTTTAGATGCTTACCACAAAATATAGGATTAGGTATATAAACACGTGTAGACCATAGAGGGATCAAACGTACTGGCTAACTCTTTTTTTTATAAACGTTACGCATTTAATTGTGGTTGTATGGTTTTCTCCTTAGTGAGTTTGAGATCAGACATTAACATTATAAATCCAATCTACTGATTACACTAAAGAAATATCTAACGGAAACTCTCTCAAGTAAAAGAAAAATATATATATCCCTATAAGGAATCGAGAAACTTGCACTGTCGTAAACAATCTCGCAACAGCGCACGCGTGAAAGTGTCTCGCGAGTGCAAACACTTAATCCGCCGCTGAATGGGCAGCGTGACAAGCGACAAGTTGCACCTGTCGACACTGACACGGTACAAATAGCGGTAACGCAACGGTGACGAGCGAGGATTGTTGGCGAGGTGTTTACGCCAACACCCTTCGTCCCTCAGGTGTTTGCGCCAGTGCCCTTCGGCCCTTGAGAATCTTGAGATATATTCGTAACTATAGTTTATTAACCAGTGACGTAAAAATACTCTTTTCATTGTTTTATTACCGACTGTTCTGTTACTGGACAAGTTGCATCTGTCGACACTGACGGTATAAATGGCGGTAAGGCAACGCCCTCTCAATGACAACGGTGATGAGCCAGGATTGTTGGTGTTTAAGTCAGTGACCTTCGTTCGGCCCTTAAGTGTTTGCGCTAGTGCTCATAGACTCTTCAGGCATATTTGTAACTATAGGTTAATGCGGTTAATTTGTATCGGCGTTGTATAAAACACTTTCTCGTTGTTTTATTACCGGTTGTTTTATTACTTGGCAAGTTGCGCGTGACGACATTGACGGGGTACTAACTAACTCTAACCCCATTTGTACATATGCTTGTACCACTCAAAAAATATAAGACAGTTAAATCGAATCGTATTCGAAATAATATTATTAATTATGCATATCTAATGATCAGATTAAGATTATTCTTAATCTGGCCTTTGTCATAATCAGTTAAATGTTTACATGTTAAACATAGGGTTTTTTGGCGACCAGCGTTATCGCTACATCAGAATAAGATTTTGCTTTTGATTAATTAGTAAGCAGCTGCAAGATACATGTACTAGATGCTGCGTGAAATATTAGTGACTTGGCAGTATAACGCGGAAACAGTTAATGGAAATGTAGGAAAACGTACACATGGCTTAATCGAATTATAGAAGACTAGCAGCGCCGCGCGGTTTCACCCGCATAGTTCCCGTTCCTGTAGAGATATGGGGATAAAATATAGTCCATGTTACTTCCGGATAATGTAACTTTCCAATGGTGAAATAATTTTTGAAATCGGAACAGTAGTTTTTGAGCTTATTCATTACAAACATACACACACACACACACAAAATACAAATCTTTCCTCTTTATAATATTATTATAGATAAACACACGACATGGTCACTATGTTGGCCATAAAATTGTATATAAAAACAAAACGGTTGGTGTATTGTCCTAATGCAATGATAATGTTAGATGTGCCCTGGTTCCATATGGCAACAGCATTCTTCAAATTGATCGAAACTGGTTTGCACGGTAGGATACACTGACAATTAATATATCGACTTCGCCCACACAAAGTGTTGCCATTTAAACCAGATTCGTTGTTAGTTAGACAATGACCCGGTGTATATGTTAAGTATATAATCTTAAGAAACATCAATAGATGGTTTTTTTGCTTTTTATTTGCCATAAACTTTGTGAATCCGTTTGAAACAACTTAAAAAGAAGGTACCTATAATAATTATTTGATTGTTCAATTTATAAAAATATTTTTGTATGTATTTTACTATGGTTGCAGTTTTGTAGAATGGTAATCTAATTCTTAGTTGCATATGAACTATAAAAATAGCAAGTAAAATAATCATTTGTTTTTGTAAAGACAACTTTTTGTTACGATAGTCTTAGGAAGCTATTTCTTGTGTTTATATTATGCACATGTGTACAATATACTTAAGTCCAGCATTTACTATTAATCCAACAATTAAATTACTCTAAAAACTCCTTGAGAACGTTTTCTGCTTCGCACATATATGGTAGTTGAGGAAACATCCGTCATAACTCGGTAAAAAGATGTAGCGAACGAACATTAATATGTGCATGTGTCGCTCAAACCCGGCTCGAGACAGACGATCTATTGTTGCAGTGAAAGTCAACAATTTCACTTTTATTCATGAACCACCCTTTTAAACCGATGTGAGACAATGACTATTGGAAATGTTGTGTATTATATGTAGATCTTTTGTTTTTTCCCTGTTTTGCTATTGTCCGTGATCCGCAAGGTGAAATGTATCAATGTCATATAATAAGTTCTTTTGCATATTTCATTTAATGTTAAAATAATTAAGATTGGTTTTGAGCAGGATTAGATGTATTCTGTAAAAGTTTTGTTTTATAAGACGGCTGTGAGGAATTGGAAGGCCTTAAGAGTCAGTTCCGTCCTAGTACCTCGTAATCTGCACCGCCTTTAGAGTTCTTAAGCTATTATATGTAGACATTTACATAATTATGACAGCTTAAGTAGTATCGTATTCTAAAAAAAATAAGTACACAGATTTTAAGAATTAAATCCATTTTTACTTTGTTTATTTTGTAAGTTTTAATAAACGAAGTACAGATACTCTATATTTAAATGTAATAATTATTATGTGATGCCCAAATCACCGGTCAGTTAAAAACATAAAAAGCAGTCCGTACAGAACCGATATTTATCTATTTAGTCCAGATCTCAGGTGTTACGTCGCGTTTGTGTAACTACAACATTAGGGGCGAATATGTAAATGGCATAAGCGCAAGCGCACAGCGCCGAGAGCCGAGCGAAATAACGAAACCCTTCACTGTGCATGCCTGTGACCCTGACTGATACGGATCGCTCGCCGGACCACGTCGGTTGATGACTTACTTTGACACACTTTGTGATTTATGTCGGCTGATACTGCTAAGGGACAAGTTGGATTACCATCCGGCTGGGAACAGATATAGTTGACAAATGCCTAGTTAATATCTCGAACATATGTTAACTAGGCATTTGTTAACTATACTCTCTCCATGCTTTCCATAGCTACGCTAATATAAGTCCACCCACCCTTTCTCCGCTGGTGCAGTTTATTGATTGATGCAGTTTTTGAGAATTAACAAAGATCTTTATATTTAAAAAAATTGTGATAATACTCCTTGCTCTTCCATTATCACGCCCCTCTAAATGAGGCGTTAATTACGTGCGAAGATTTTTGCTAATCGTTTTATCGTTTAAGGAAAATAATTCTTATGAATGAATGCATCTAGACATACGCTTGCATTATATCTCACTGTGTCACATTGAGATCGCCATGTTTCTCCGAAGAATTCTTATCCGCTCCATATTAGGAGGAGAATATGATGTAAGAACTGAGGCACCTGAGAAATAGGGCACTGCGCGAATACGAGTAGGTACGTGAGGTAAAGTTGAAATATTTTCCACATATCAAGGTTGAACGAAAGTCGTTGACACAGTAAGGCGAAGTTAGAAATCGTGACATGTGCAGCCACAATGCTACGGTACCTTTTTATTGGCCCGTAATTATTTCGGCTGTATGCGTTCCGAGTTTTAATCAGACTCCAATTTGGAGAGTATTTGTTGTTGTTTGCCAATTTTACGCAAGATTTCACAAAAACTCTGTTGTAAACAGTGAATACTTATTTCTTGAAAGATGCGGACGGAATTAACAATTGAATATTGATTAAGTTCCAGAGATCGTGAGTTTGAGATTAGCAAACTCGAATGGCATTGCTCCAAAAAATATATCACTGTCACTGTTCAAAAACTTCGAAGCAAGCATTTACATTTACTTTTCCTTTACCGTTGAAAAACGGTAAATAAAAGGAAGAAATAAACAACGGTTTTTTGCAGATGTGCGTACTACAGCTGTTTTTGGGCGTACGTAGTATTGACGATTTTAAAGACTACTTTTTTCATGAATATTTACAAGGAAGTTTGCCTAGATGGCTATATTATTATTGTATCACATAGTTTTGAGTTCGTGAAATTAACAACATTGATATAATAGCGATAGTGGTTTCTTCATTAGGTAATATTCACATTTATTGTGGTACAAAAAACAAGGAATTGGCTCCAGGCATTAAGTCAAGTCTCGAGTTTATAGGAATGCGGATCCGCGCATACACCAATTGTTTTACACAAAGGATCAATCTGGTTTAGAAATATATAATCATGAAGTAGTTTTCTAAAGCCGCCTAGACAGATTAGTCAGCGTGTATCTGAGAACGCGCCATGAATCACGGCGGCTCGGCGCGCGCGCAGCGCAGCAAGGTTACGAAAGCCTGGCCTTTGTCGTGCCATGGTGTGCACTTTAATTAATGATGTAGGCTGTGATCGTAAGTATCTACCTTAATTCAATCTTTAGCCAATTAAACAAGAGTAAGTATTGGGTTTCCTTCTAATTGTTTTAAATATAATCCGAATCTTGTATTATAATAATTTCTGCTTACTTACCTAATGTATGTACAAGACGATGTTTTTGATCAAAGAAATATGCGATGTCCACGATATAATATTTATGAATACTTTTATAATTAGCTGTATTTCGTTGAATTTGGGCCATGATTTTTAGTATAACACTTGAGCTATACCATTTGAAGAGTCATAATACCGTTTGATTGTTTCCGCCGTTCCGTTGTCTTACATTCGTAGAATGCTATGAATTTAGAATTTAGCGGTTGCGGTTAAAAACGATATTGGTTTAATTAATTAAAATTAATGGAAACGGCCTGTCATATTTTATTTCTTGTTGTTTCATTGTGAATTAAGTTTAGTAGTTACTTATAACTTCTTTGTTTATTATCATTATTGCTCTTACAATAAATCATTATAGTAAAAAGTAGTGAAATATGATAGTAAGAAGAAAATTTCTGCGTTCTCACAAAATGTGAAAGTATTGAGTTACTTAAGAATTGTCTTATATGGCGAACGGTTTCTAATAGTGTTCATAAATATACGCGTTGCCATTTATCATACATACATTTTACGTCCGTAACCCCTAAAGGGTTAGGCAGAATCAAAGAGGCAGCTAGCCCTCTTCGAAAAAATAATAAAACTGAGCTAGGTTGGAAATTGTAATAAAGTTGTGAAAAGTGGCTAGCTCACCGCCTGCACAATCGCACACCCAAAACCCGATATGCCATTAGTCACTTTTTACGACATGCTAGGCAAGGTACACAGTTGGCCCATTATTTTTAAGTCCTATATCAACGTGTGAGTCGTGGGACCCAGACTAACATGGGACTATTTATCGATGGACGATGAATGTTGTTTGCTATATACGTATAGGCGATTGGAACAAAGCAACTTATGGATCGTCTATTGGGCAAGGTTGCCAGCATGCACAGTCTTATGTCGAGGGTGGGGCACTCACTTCCTACAACACGATTTGGCATTGTTCTCAGTTTATGTGCATTGTTAGGAAAATGGCATGGTTTGTTCACGAGTTTGGTTGTCTATTATAATATTTAACGAAATATTATAATATACTGCTTAAATATCATCACATTATCACTAGAACGTTCTAGAAACTTAGTAATAAAAATAGACATATATCTAGATTTATGTTTCCGTTGAAACTGAGGAAAAGATCTCTAGACAACTGTTAGGTATTGTGAAGTATGGTCAATATTTTATTTATTTATTATTGTACTATTGTTATGTACTGTTTGAATAATTTAGTCATAAAAAAAATATATTGACATTGTGTAGATTTCGGTCAGTAGTTAATGATGAAATCTTATAATAATAATACCAAAATCGTAACTTTTGTTATTTATTATGACTTGCTGACGACTCGGAAACAGTGTACAAGTGACACTTTTAATTTTAATATTTTTTTCACTGACGACTCGGACACCTCCAATTTATTGGAGCTGTTCAGTACAGTCAGATAAAAACCTTTTAAATAATAGTGTGTGGAAAAAAAGACTACCAAAATATTTGACTAAATGTTGATATAAAACATAATAATAATTCCAAAGTTTTAACAGATCGACATCTTATAAAAATATCTGTATTATGATCATATGCAACTTTATGAGTATATAACTTTGTGAATATACAAAATTGCGGATATATATTAATAATATGTTTAGTTAGTCCTGTGTTGGTTTGGGAATTAAAAAGAATTTGCCAACTGTGTTTCTTCCCTAGCATGTCGTAAAAGGCGGCTAATGGTATATGGGGTTTTGGGTATGTGATTGTGTAGGCGGCGAGCTAGACACTTGTCAATATTTTTTCATAATTTTCCATTTAACCCAGCCTAGTTTCATTTTTGGCTGAATGTGGTTAAAGAGGCCTGCTGCCCCTTTGACTCTGCCTACCCCATCAGGGATTATGGGCGTGATGTAATGTATGTATGTATGTATGTTTAGTTAATGCTCCCTGCATGGAGCCATTGTAAAAAAGAAAAGCTCAAGTCTATGAACATTGTCGTTTCACCATTAAAATTGTCGTATAAGCTCATAAACCTTACTAGGTAATGTTCCGTGTACAACAGTAAATTACCTTTTCAATGACACTCTCCCGGCAATAAAATGTACCATGCTACTTATCAGTGGTCGGCGTTTCCGATTCGGAAGTTAATCATGTCTAACTAATGACCACTATATGTTTGTGTGTAGAATGTTTGACTAATACGGACCTTGAGACATAAAGACTTGTTAAAAATTAAATGCTGTAGACAACGTTTGAACCATTACTTTATTGCGAGTTTTGTCAAAGGATATGATAAAGTATTTATTAGATCGCAAATTATCAAAAAGTATTATTGTTGTTGTTGTTAATTTTAGATTCATTCTGCGCGTGACGTCACACTTTTGTAAATTTTTTACTAAAGTGACGTCGCAAACTCCCACTCCAATGATGCTCTTTATCTTTGTGATTTTTTGTTAATTTCATAAAGCGAAAAAAAGTGTCTTGATTTTTGTATAAGTAATCGAATTGACGGACTAATCAGAGTTATAGTTTTTTTAATGCAGTCATCATCCCTATTGTAGCTTGGGGTGTGCTATTAATAATACATCGGAAAATAAATACATATTAGTATTAAAGACGTCATATGAAATGTTGTTATGCTATGACTACTTATATTATCACTATCTACCTACTTATTATATTATAAGTTCAATATACCCCCCAGTACCTGTACGTCAGACCTCGTGTTCGTAATCTAAAGAATTGACATTCCAAGCTGCCTGCTTCCAATGCTAGACAGACAATGGCCGGGTTAGGCAACGCCTAGGGTGTGAATTAACGAATTCTCGTGTCTGCAGTTTTGTAACAGATGTAGGCAGATATGTGGCCATTATCTGATACGGCATCGCAATATTGAGGTAGCTGCACGAAAAATTGTGGAGCGTGATGAGATGGATCAATGACGGTGTGCGATGAGTGGTGTGACGAGATTGCTTTCAAATGTTATGCTTTTTTGTTTATTCAAGTGCAGTGTTTCTTTACATGATGTATTTTAGTTACTATTGCGTTTGTACGATGAGTTTTGTTACTTTGCTTTTTTATGTTTAAAAAATAGAGTTGTCGAAATTACTAAGTTATAATATTTGCATTTAAAACTTTAGCCCTAGAGAATAGGTTTTTGAATTCATGATGTGTTACTTATTTGGCGTTAAGTTTAGTAAGTTAGTTAGTTAGAATTTTCCAAGTCTTTTGTCTTACAGTGATTTGTTTCTGAATCAGAAATAAAAAATAAAAATAAAATTTAAGGTAAGAATTCCGGACGAGCAAAACTGTACGGCATTTAAAAGGCAATCGACATAAGTGCAGCCGCAGTGAAAACGAAACAGTACAGTATATTGCGATGATTGACATGCCCATGCTGCACAGGTACATAAATAAATTGATATCTGCAGCGAGTAATCTCTTCACAGGGAAGTCTTACGTTAATACAACAGTATCATTGCATTGAGGCGTTTGCATGTCTGGATTAACTTCATTTTAATTAATCAACCCGCAGTCGGAAAAAGTAACAAAAACTTATCTGTATCATCTGCATCAATAGCTATTAACAGATGTATCATCTAAGCTATACAAAACGCGTTAAATGATTCATGGTACAATTAGTTATAAACGCATGTAATGTAGGATTCACGTTACAGACATATGGCTCGTGTAATGTTAACATCTTAAAGTTAGTGGGGTATCGTTCACTGGTAATTACTCCATTGTGGCTAAATGCAGCGGTCCGTTGCGCGACCTTGCAAGGTCGCCTGCGCGTACGCATCGCGTGCTGCGCGACGCTTCGCCTCGCCGATCGCGTTGCGAGACGCTTCGGACTTGAAATAAACACTTGTTCCCTTTATTATAACACCGAGTGGATTTTGATGTTTAAAAAGAATATTATGATCACTGGCTCTTTTTTAATCTGCCTGATATTAATGTAAATTTACTGTTGTCTTATCATTCATTCACTAGCCATTAGTTAGTTATATTGCCATCTTAATAATATTTCGTAGATGTGGTTTTCTTGATGGCGTAAATAAGTTATTAATTTCCTCAGTACTAACATTAAGTATTTTACTAATAATGATTGCCTTTGTTGCGGATATGCAGTTTACTGTTCTATAACTGTTTCGCTTTTACTTAAAAAATCGTCGCCCGCAAAAAGTCATTTAGATATTAAACTTGGCGTTTGCAGAAGCTATTTGGTATACATTTTATACTTAGCGAACTTTCATAGTCACTAGTAGATTTTCAATGTTTTGTAGTGTTTATGTGCAATAATGTGCTGTGGACTGACTCATTATTTGTTAGCGAATTAATCTCGGCTTATTAAGTACTGTTAAGTAAAGTAGCAATGTCATAATATTGTATCATTTATATCATCTTCCTAGCGTTATGTCCCGTGCTTAGACGGGGTCCGCTTAGACCATGATCCAGGATGTAGCGAGTCTGGTTATTACATTGAAGCGACTGCCGATCTGACCTTCATAACCCTAAGATAGGGGAACCAGACAATTTTTGGATCATGGTTACAAACCCAAAGTTGTTTGAATTTGCAGGTTTCATCACGATGTTTTCCCTCACCGTCGAGCTAGTGGTATGAATACGTACATAGATTTGAAAAATCCAGAGGTACGTGCCCGGGTTTGAACCCGCACTCCTCGGATAAGAGGCGCGTGTCCTTACCATTGAGCTACCACCGCTCCTCCCCTTTAATATTGTATCATTTATATGCGAAACAATAAATTAACACTATTAACAATATTACGGGCAATTAATTACCGTTTTTTTAACAGTTTTTTTTTATTTAGTCTGATTGCATAAGTGGCAAAGTTTTGCAAGCATTCCCGGATGTACGATAGTCTTGGTCGGATTACATTTTGTAACGTTCGTAAAATGTTTTCTATGACCTTAGTTTCTTTGTTGCCACTGTGCATTATATGGCCAGTGTTGCCATAATCATAAACTTCATAATATGCTAAATTAATATGGACGCTACAATGTTGCAATCAGATTTTCCACAAATCAAAGTTTATTATGAATACGTGCAGTCACGGATGCATATTATTAAAACTTATTGAGTTTGTTATTCTAATTCGTTTTTGCATCTCCTTGTTATAATAAGATAAATTGTTTGATGTAGTCCAACATGAATACATTACATCGATCAATTCATGCTGTAAATGATTAATTACCATTTCGGTTGCTATCCGTCGTAATTCACTTTTATAAATGGTTTCTTGCTTACAATACGATCCAGTTCTATGTTGATTCGATATTATAATCATGTAATGTAATAAACTGTATGTCGTCCAAGAATCGCCGCAAATCGTTTTCTATTCACAAACTAGTTATTATATGCCTCTCAGTAATTAGGACGAGGCGGTTTAGGTAATCGGTGCACATATGAAAATGGACTTGTTATAAATAGACAGGCTAGTTACATAGGACACGTGAATTCTCCTTGGCGTTCGTAACTCAGGTGCGTGTGGGAGACCTGTCTGTCTGTGCATGTCGATACGCTATTTGTGATCATTTTTCGAACAAGATGCTCGATGAAGATTTGTAAATGAAATAGTGTTTGCTGCGGTGTTGGTTTTAATATGAGCGGTACATATTATGAATGTTGGTTTATTTAGATGTTGTTACGTAATTGCACAGCGGTTGGGACCGAATTTATAGGTGTTTCCCATACATATGTATAACTTAACATAAGATAATTTTAAAACATTTTTGTTTTCCTGTTCTTTTTTAGTTTTATTAGTTTACTGAAGTCTAGGCAAATCAAGGAGACAGAGTTTTGGTATCAGGTTTTAAATCTGAGTAAATTTTTTCAACAACTATTGTAGATATTTTTACTGGCCCGTTGGTCGAGTGGTCAGAGACCCTAGCCACGAAACTAAGGGTCGCGGGTTCGAATCCCGCTAGGGGCAAATGTTTCGTGTGATGAACATGGACATTTGTACTCGAGTCATGGATGTTTATAAACGTATTTAAGTATGTCTATCCGTTCGCCTAGTATCCATAGTACAAGCATAAGCTTACTTTGGAACTAGGGTATTGGTGTGTCAGTCTGGAGAATTTATAATTTATTATTTATATAAGCTGTAAAAGAACATTGAGAGGAAAACTGATAATATAACCATGATTGGAAATTAACTTTGTGGTTCATGCGAATCATGCATTCCAAGCGATTCTGAGATCAAAGGGCTAGGACGAATTGTGCACTTAAGTGACACATTCCTTTGTCTTGAGTAAATGAGATTGCTCATTTATTTTCCACTAAGATATATTCTTTGAAGTATGGATGCTGCGTTTAGTACCTGATGTTGTAATCGTACATAAATTATTTCAAGATTTACCTTAGCATCTTGCTTGTATTCAATTAATTACTGATTTGCAATTTTTTTGTGAAATTGGGTTCTGGATACCTTTAAAACCATTTGAGCTAGTCAGGTGAATGTGAATAATATAGCTCACTAACTAACTAACTAAACTTCACGCCGCTTCTCTAGCGGGGTTGGCAGAGAGAACCGAGCGCCATATGGCACAATCCTTTCACTCCTCACTCGGCTTTTCTACAGCTCTTTATTACTTACTAACTTTATTTAATTCATCTTTGGAAGAATTCCTCTTTGACTGTTCAAAATAAGTATGTCAATCAATTAATCATTTAATTTTGCCATATTATACTAATTGGCTGAAACTTGAAACCTTAGATAAGGTTTCTTCCCCAACGCGAAATACTGGCACAAGCAATCTCTCGGTACAAGCTGATTGACGGTGCTATTACAGCGTTTAATGCAAGTTCCTTGTGTTCAGATATCAAGATAAGCTGAACGCTTTCCGTCCAGGCCGTTTGCCAACATCCTGCACGCTGGGCGATGCTTCATTGGCTTTCGAAATTGTCTCACTCTACCGCCTGACCGTACATACGCTATTTGAATACAAACTAGCTGTTTTATTGTACGCGTTGTGCTATTAACAGATTTAAGGAAAATATACATTTTACTGCAACACGGATCTGTATAAAGGGTGACGGTATAGTAAAATATGCTGCCTATTGCTACATACTAGCTTTGATGACTCCATTTCAAATTAACAAAGAAAACGAAGCGTATGCATTTATATGTCCTGCTTGCAGAAATGCCTATATTTCTTATTTCAGGAAAGTACGTCACATCTGGTCACAGGGTTTAGTATTATACCTTACCATTTGTTAGCTTAAAGTTCCTTCTTTTTCCCTACGCAGTTCCTGGATAACTCTTTAAATAAAAAGCGGTGATTATAGATGTCCGCTCGTCAAAACAGTAAAACGATGTAGTAAGATTTCGATAGCTGTTAAACGACTCGGTGGTATAACTAAGGGTTTTATTAAACGACATTATGTAATCTTAAAGTTTGGTTTCAGTATTCGAGGTAATAAAATAGTACTTAACTGATTAGTAAATATTTTACGACTATAAATCGAATTTTATTACATTAAAGAAAATTTTTATACTTACTATAAATATTGGTTTACAAGAGCGATTTATCGATATTTCTACCTAGTAAAGCAAATTGCTCTTTAAAAATACGTCTATCAATTCAATATCGTATTGGTTTTGAGATTTGCTAAATACCTATCATGTTATATAACAGTTTGCAATAGGCTGTCTTCGTTTTAATATGTTTTTAATAGCAACAATTAAGTGCATTGAATTTAATATGATCGCGTGTCAAATTGTGGCTGTTGTACGCTAATGATGACTTTAGTGGTGTGTCACCGCGGGGTCCGGTGTTTGTTGTGGATATTTATACTTGGTATTTATTGCTTTTTGTCCTATGTTGGTCTGGGATTTTAAAATAATGTGCCAACTGTGTTGCTTGCCTAGCATGTCGTAAAAGGCGACTAATGCTGTATCGGGTTTTGGGTATGTGATTGTGTAGGCGACGAGCTAGCCACTTGTCACTACTTTATCCCAATTTTCATCTAACCCAGACCAGTTTTATTTTTTGGTAAATGTGGTTAAAGGGTCACGCTTTCCCTTTGACTCTGCCTACCCCTACGGGGATTACGGGCGTGATGTTATGTTTGTTTGTTTTATTGCTGTTTACTGTTTGGTTTAGGGAAAAAGGATAATATGTAGGTTAGGGAGATTAGAATATAAAATGAAATGTTTAGCTGTTTAAAATGATCTTAGAGGTCTTCTTAAGATAGGGGAGTTTTTAAAATAAATTTTTTTTTGTTCTTAATATTTAGAACATCATTAACATTTTATTAAATTTCATTGTTTTTGTAAGAGAATTTTCATTGAGATTTGGCTTGAAAACTAAAGTGCAATCTGGTAATTTTTTCAAAGCCAATTGTATTCTTAGTTTCTTATACGTATGATTAATTTGTAACATCGCAGACTGGTTCCAGAGATACACGTCGACCTGTTACAACGAGCTACTCATTCGATACACATACTTATGCAACGACTGATTGACGTGCCCGCTTGACTGATAATATCGGCATTGCTGCATGAAATAAAATTAGTTCGAGACATGATCGATATTTATTAACCTGCATGTAAGTCGTGCATTAATTGTTTTTTGTTTTTCATTCTTATTGTGGACGCAAGAAACGACCGACGAAGGTTCGCGTATTGAGAAACAATGCCGCTGTAATGCGTTATTTATAGTTTTCATAAATAAATAATGTGAATTCGTAAATATATTTGGAACTAGCATTTGCCCGCGTCTTCTCGTGAGCAATATCTAGATTTCGGTAAGACAGTGCGTCTCATGGAGTCCATCTATTTATTGCCCCGGGATAACATGTGTTTTAGTTCGTAGATAGATAGAGTCTTAGTTAGTTGGACATGTGTTTTCCGCACTTAGCCCCGTAAGTGTGCCATTGTGCGCATATGATTACTGTACTACTACAATGATAGAAGGTAATTAGGGTTTAAGGACGTTTGAGTGCATCCTCCATCGAAGGAGGGTTGCCTATTAGCCGTGCCCATGCGCCACTCACGCTGCTACAGTTGCAGGGTCTTTTAGCGTAGTCAAAAAATTGTATCTCATTTGGTAAAGTTATTAGATTAGAAAAGATAATATCAATAGCTTTAAAAAGGTTAGGAAGCTTTACTCTAGGTCTATAAAAGATCATTATTTACTGTATCACATTTAATATGCTGTCACGATTGCTGATCTTACCTTCAAATCTTCCGTAAACAGTTCTGACTCGCAAATCAGATAACAGTCTGAACTAGCACTTGGAAATAAAAAAATAACGCCTCCATCCGTTTTGTCGTACAGCAATCAGGGTGATTGGCGATGTAAACGCGACGAACAATGGCGACGCCTGGACTCTTCGCACGGTTCGCAACTGACGATATAAATGGCTGGTACGTAACAACGTAACAGCAATTTGTATCGCTTGATGTTGTTGAATTAATATCTCTCCATTAATTGTCTTTCTAGCGTTTTTGACCCGTTCCTAGTCGGTGTTCGCTTAGACTATGGTCCTGGATTTAGGGAGCCTGAATCGTAACCTCCTAGGCAAATTGGATCACGGTTACATAGCTATAGTAATTTAAACGTGCGGGTTTCCTCACAATGTTTTCCTTTACTGCCTAGTTGGTGGTAGAAATCTATACTTTAATTGAGAATATCCGAAGCCTCGTACAGGATTTAACTAATATCTACTTATCGCATGCGAGGCGCTCGTCTTTACTTATATATAATAATTTTGTCTGCATTGTGGGCTTTTAATGGCGGCGACATTGGTGAAATAATTTAAATGGTAATATCTTATACTTCAAACGTAAACTTAAACAGCCTTGTTGCAATAAAGTTATCGGTTTAAATCCTAAAGAAAATTGTATTTGTCCTAGCAATTGTTCGTCTTTGTTAATCTCTAGACAGACGTTAAAAAAAACAAAAAAAAAAACAGGCAATGTTAAGGCACGTCTTGTTGCATGCTGATCTTTTTCGTCCTATTTTGCATCTTGTAATTGTAAATGATCTCTATTTCGAAAGAATGTTCTCGACGATCTAGTTCCGCGTGCAACAGATCCTCTCAGAAGTCACTTCACAATGCATCATTGTCAAGGAAGGACGTCACTTGGGGTAGGTCTCGGACAATTACAATGCAACGAGACGGCCTTATAACAGCAAAAAGCTGTTAAACGACCAGTTTTTTAACATTTACGTGGTATCGACGCGGTTACTTACGTAGCGGCAACGTGCCGCGTAAGAGCTATTTGCTCTGACTTATACGCGAATGTTTCGTTGAATAGATTAAAAGGAATGGCCCATTATTGTATAATGTCTGACGCGGTTAATGTTTATTTGCTATTCTGAATAAAGGTTTCGGTAGATTAACTGACTGACATTTTGGGTATCGATTGTATTTGCGTCTGTGTGTGTAATGCTGGGGCCACACTAACGAGAAATGCCATTAATTATCGCGATAATGGACGTTCACCATAGGTGTAGCCACAACTTAACGGGATAATTTGACAATGGCATTAACAATACCATTTGCCATTAGGCGATAGCTCAAGTGGCGGTACATCAAAGAGATTAACGCGAGAATTGATGCGATGAAGCGGCCACATTACGTATTGTCAGTGTGCGTCGAGAGCGCAACGGGAGCGGACGTATTTGTATTTTTACGACGGATTTGCCCCAAAATAGCACGTTTTTGTCTCGAAATACGTACTATGCCGACGGAGTGGAGTAACGAAAAAGTAATTACTTTTCTTGAGATTCTGCAAACAGAACCATGTTTGTGGGATCCGAAACTCAAAAGTTTCAAGAACCGTGGAATACAAAGTGATGCCTGGCGCCGAATAATGGAAATATTACCTTTTCAAACAACTGTTGAAGAAATAAAAAAGAAGAAGGAAAGCCTAATGGGTTATTATAGAACCCACTTAAACAAAATTAAAAAATCGTTGAAGTCCGGAGCTGGCAAAGATGACGTATATATAACTAATTGGTTTGCATTCGAAACGATGGATATTTTCCTGCGAGGAGTTTATGATAGTAGTTGCACATTAAATACAAAGGTAAGTAATACAATTAGTCAAACATTATGTCAATGATATAGTCATAGCAAGTGCGGTTTTGGGTTTTGAGAAACCCTATTGCTGTCACTCTGCTGTCTGTCTGTCCGTCTGCGTGTCAATGTGACTGTACGTCCTTCCGTCTGTCCATCTGTCCTGTGTGTCTATATGTCAGTCTGTAAAACTTATCCTACTAATATTATAAATGCTAAAGTTTGGGAGTATGGATGTTTGTTACTCTTTCACGTAAAAACTATTAAATGGATTTTAATATTACAAAAAAAAAAAATACTTAGGCTTTAATATTTAAATATATGTGGAGCGGTGGTAGGTGGTGCGGGTTCAAACCCGGGCACGTACCTGTGGATTTTTCAAGTCTATGTACGTATTTATACCACTAGCTCGACGGTGAAGGAAAACATCGTGATAAAACCTGCAAATTCAAACAACTTTGGATTTGTAACCATGATCCAAAAATTGTCTGGTTCCCTTATCTTAGGGTTACGAAGGTCAGACAGGCAGTCGCTTCAATGTAATTACCAGACTCGCTAAATCCTGGATCATGGTCTAAGCGGACCCCGTCTAAACACGGGGCATAACGCTAGGAAGATGATGATGAATATTTAAATATATGTATTGTACCTATTGTATATATTTTTGAAGATAAGGGCTGCTAGTTTAAGTATGATTTTTTTGCAGACACATAACGAAAATGAGGCTCAAGAAAGAAATAAGGAAAGAAATGATGTAAATCAGAATAGTTCTCATTTGTCTACAGAAACGGAAGAAGCTTCGCATAATATACAACAAGAAAATGGAACTCGTCCAAAAGAAAATAAATCTTCTCAGAATTATGGTAAAAAAAGACAACTGAAAGACTTGCCTCAAGAAATAAAAGCAGCGCGACGTCAAATGGACGAAGCTTTTGAATTCATGAAAGAAAAAAAAGATGATGAATGTGAGATGTTCGGAAGACTGCTCGCAAGTAAACTAAAAAAAATAAGAAATCCAAATACGCGAGATATATTAATGAATGATATTCAAAATTTACTATTTCGTGCATGTATGGCTGATCGACTTGAGCAACAGTCTGCAGTACCTCAGTTTTCTACATCCTAGTCTCCACACCATCAAGCATATAGTCCATCACCAAATTCTTCGACATACCAGTCGCCTTTAGGCCACTCTACATCCCAGTCTCCACACCATCAAGTATACAGCCCACCACCAAATCCTCCGTCATACCAGTCGCCTTTAGGCCTCTCTACATCCCAGTCTCCACACCATCAAGCATACAGCCCACCACCAAATCCTCCGTCATACCAGTCGCCTCTAAATCACGATACAAATCCACCTTCAGATCAGTTCTCAGTTGAAACTTCCCAAGAAAATTTCCTAGAATTACCACCACCAACGTGTGCCTCACAAATAGTTATCACAGATTCCGGTGAAATAAAGATAATTAAAGATTTAAAATGTATGTAAAAGCTATGTTAATTACTTTAAAAAAACAAATAAATGAAAGACATAAATACAGAGTACGTTGTTTTATTTTCCAATTAATCAAATTAAAATAAATATTTATGAGCCTAGAAGGAGCATAAGGGGCAAGAGGAAGTCTTACAAATTATTATAGAAATTTTCTGCGAATTTATTCCTAACTTGCATCGCTGTTAAAGCTGAACGTCGTGCAATACTCTTCATTGACCTGAAAGCGCTCTCGCCATTTCCAATGTCTTCTCTCCATGTTCCAGGATTTATTATTTCTCCGTTGGCAATTGTGTCAGTGTAGCCTGATGGGGTGTAAATAGACCGCGAGTTAGAACTTTTTCTTAAAAAGGTATGTAATAAAGCACACGCCATTACGACTCTTGAAGCTTCGTTTGGTTGTAGAGCTATAGGTTTTCTAAGTACTCGAAACCGTGCTGACATAACACCAAATGCGTTTTCCACAACAATACGAGCAGAAGAAAGTTTGCGATTGAAGTTTCGTTGCATACTTCCTTCGGGGTGGTCTCCGGGAAAAGGTTTCATTACGTTGGGGTGCAATGGAAATGCATTGTCAGCAACAAAAACGTACGGCACATTTACATCGCCATCAGAAAGTGGTTTAGGTTGTGGTAAACGTAAGGAATTTGTCTGAAGTTTTTCGAATAAAATACAATCTCTGAATACACCACCGTCACTGATTCTACCCTTGTTGCCTACGTCACAAAACATAAAACAAAAATTGCGATCCACTAAGGCCATCAACACAATACTAAACGAATGCTTATAATTAAAATATTCAGATCCACTGTGAATCGGTGACACCATGACAACACGTTTACCATCGATTGCTCCCAAGCAATGAGGAAATGTATCTTTAAAATCAGATTCCTTTTGTAGCCATTCATTTTCATTCTAAGTTAATTTTATCATATCTTTCAATACAGATATGAGAGCAGCACAACATTCCCTAACAATATTGGAAATCACTTGGTGAGACTTGCTTACATTATCTTGAACAAATAATGTAAGCTTCTGTAGCTATCTCCTGTAGCTAAATATCGTAAAGTAACTGCTAGTCGAACTTTGGCAGATATAGTTACACGAAATTTAGTTTTTTGTTTTTTTATCAAAGGCCCAACTCTGTTTAAAATCACTTCGAAATCAGTTGCCGACATTCGAACGAACCCCTCGAACTGGTTGCTTGGTTCAGCTAGTAGTTCGGAAAATATTTCCTCCATAGAGTTCCTGCAATTAAAAAAAAAGTTCATTACGACGGTATATGTATTAGGTACTTCAAAAGTCTTCAACACTTTGATGCATGGTATGAATGTCAAATAAACAGACAGGAGAAAAAACTGACAACAATACAAAATAAAAAGTTTAACATGGTAATACCGGTCATTGTTATATTAGAAAACTAAATTTAAGCTACATTTAGGTACTTATTAATTTAATTATAAACTAAATTTAAATAAACAGAAAGACTTACAGTGTACGATTCCTGTGCATTTGTATCATCCACCATCTTCTTTTTCTTTGTTTCCGTTTTCTTTTTATTCGGCAATGATTCAATAAAGTCAAATAATATAAATTTACACTCATGAAATATAGAGCTCTGTCGACGTCCATCTTGCTTGAATTAAAGTAAATTCAACGGCGTTTTTATCGCCAATAAAAACGGCGTTGGCGGCGTTAATGAGCATTCATGTTGACCGTTGAAGTGTAGCCACCCATTTTTAATGCGGTAAAAATTATCGCAATAATTATCGAGATAATGGGCATTGACGTTAAACGCTAGTGTGGCCCCAGCATCTGAGTAACATAAGATATACTAATACAAATCTAAAAATAACATTTTATACTGAACTTATATTGTTTTTTTTTTCTTTTCTATCAATGGAAAGTGAACTTCGTATGAAAGTTGGTGACATCTGCTAAGATTATCACATTTTATTTGATTTTAATTGATTTAGAATATATAACTTTAAGTACCCAGAAGCCTGATTTCGATAAAATCTGCATACCTATGTCGCTCGTTCATTTAGGTGGTACATCCGGTAAATAAGATGGCGTTATATCGGTGTAACAAAAACATTATGTGACGTGTCACATTTGTATTCACTGTACACACTCCATTTTGGGATTGATACAATATACAAAATGAACTGTAATTTACTTCGTTGTTTACGTGATGAATGTATTGTTGTTTCACACGGTGTTACATAAACATACATGGTTAGTCCCCGCAAAACCGGGCGTTTGTATAACAAAGCGCTTTAGCGGAAACATGTTTATGTTCGTCAAAGGCGTTTAGCATTTTTCACACTTTCACACACATGAATATATACATTATTCTCGGGGTAACGTGAGAATTTTCTCTTTCGTTACCTTGGGATGAAACTAATTTATTGTTTTGTAAAACTATGCACTTCTAATGTGGTGCGTGTGTGACTAAAATGCGAATGCGATTTGTAGAAATTTAATGAGCTAGCAGCGACCCGTGGATTCACTTGCATAGTTCCTTTATGCGCTTTCCATTGGTGAAAGAATTTTTAAAATCGGTCCAATAGTTTCTGAGCCTATTCAGTGCAAAAAAAAAAAAGGACCAATCAAATCTTTCCTCTTCATAACATTAGTATGACAGGCGTTTTATAGCCTTCCGTGCGTAACCAGACGCGCTTCATTATCTGGATTTGGCAAGTCTGGTTAACACATTGACAGTGACTGACATCTGACCTTCGCAACCCCTCGACGGCGGAGCCTATTGCACATCTATTACTCTATTACTAATATATAAAAATTTGTTTGTTTGTTTGCATGAACCCTCTCATCTCCGGACCTACTGGTCCAAATTTTGAAAAATATTTTTGTGTTGTATAGTTAAATTATCGAGGAAGGCTATACAACATTTACCATGAACGCGAGTGAAACCGCGGGCACAGCTAGTTCATAATAATTGAGTATGCAGGTTACTTCACGATGTTTTCTATCCATCTAGGGCTATCTACCAACACTTTCTTAAAATGTGCTGTGTGAATCAGAATAACTTCGAATACTCTTTTAAAATAGGTTGCTAAATACCTGGCTTTAAAGTTTTAATAGTTCTATAAACGCTATGCAAGTTTATGTAAGTAATATAGATTATATAGACGATATAAAATGTCTTTATTCATTGTTACATAATGTGTTGTGCAACATAGCGCTTGTTCAATATAATCTAGACTTAATGCGTCCCGTAATTATCACATACACCTCGCGCATATTAACTATCCTGTATAGTAACATAACATTATTACGAATATTATTGCAGTTCCCACTGTAATACATTTAATACTGTATGACAATAGCTGTATGTAATAGCCCATTGTCCCATGTTGGTCTGGGACTTAAAAATAATGTGCCATCTGTGGTTCTTGCCTAGCATGTTGTAGAAGACGACTAATGGTGTATCGGGTTCTGGGTATGTGATTGTGTGGGCGACAAGCTAGCCATTTGTCACCACTTTTTTCCAATTTACCATCTAACCCAGCCCAGTTTCTAGCTGAATGTGGTTAAAAGGGCCTGTTGCTCCTTTGACTCTGCCTACGCCTTCGGGCATTATGGGCGTGATGTTATGTGTGTATGTATGTACAATAGTTGTAATGTTTATTTTTTGTTCTAGGTATGTAACAAGGGAATGTACATTTCGCGTGATAATAAGACAACACAACGTAAGTAGAACTGTTTTAGTGATAATTAATTACGATTGCTAGGTTTTATATGCTTTTGCAAGTCCGATGATATTGACATATGATAGGTTTCACTTTTGATTAATATACAGCATAGATGGGCGGTTTAATATATCCTGATGATGATCGTGATGATAAATGAATGTTTGTCCTTTCTTTTGGTTTGCGTACACCTTGACAATGATTTAACTCATATACAGTTAATGCATCTAATAGATCTTTATATTGATCTAAGAACACCCTACCGCCTTAAATTCAAATCCATATTTGAAATGTCTCTAATTTCCCTAGCGGGGTAGGCAGGGAGAACCTTATAAATTTTCATATATACATAGGTAATCTATGAAGGTACATGAATCTAGCACCCCGGTTCGGAATGTTGATTCTACCGTGAAGCAACTTGGTAGTTACTCTTTTCAGCGTCAAAATATTAATTTGACAATTTTCCTTAAGTTCCAAACCAATTTATACCATTAATATCCGTCTCATATCATTAATGTCCGTTGTGCTGTTATAGAAGTTCGCGTTATAAAATATACTCACCTATACCTAAGTATGCACGATCTACATACACAAGTGGTTCACATAAGTAAGTCGTGTATCGATCAGTTATCTATATACTAGTTCTATGCCGAGTCCTTTATCTCGGTGTCCAGTTATTCACGTAACGATCGCGTGAAGTATATTTCGTGCTAATTGCCATTGCATCATATCTTGTATCGTTTTGTACTCCATTACCTAATTCGGGCGTATTGTTTTAAATGTGAAATGCGATAGAAATATTTGTCTAAGAACAATAGTCCGCGAAAGATTTCATTAACCGATACACTGTCGTTCCACTCGGCGTTGTTTTGGGACGGAAAACATTGAGAAAGGTTGTAGTTTTATCTAGTCCGTTTTAATTGTAAGTTTGGAGGAACAGTAATAAATAGTAGTTGATATAAGTTCTAGTGTACAAATTAAAAAAATACTTAATCAGTTATTCAGTACGTGAGCATGCCTAAAGCGGTATATTGATATTTTCTACACACACTAGGCACGTATGTCAAAATAGTTAACTGACTGCTGTGTTTGCGGAATGTATTTGCAACACGTATGTACGTGTTTGTACTGAAACTAGTTCATACAAAAAGAAACGGTCATTTCACTGATACTTTAGTTAGACTCCGCTTGACATGTTTATGATGTAAAATAGTCCCGTTGGTGTAATGGCTTTGGTTTTGGATTGAAAGCGCGGGGCGGCGGTTTGATGCTCGCAAACAAATACGTATGCACGACTGTTCTGTTCATACGCTTTTATCTCTGGTCAGGGTGTTTCTGATATTTTCGTTTATGCTCATTTCCGTAAAAAAAAAATACAAACTACTTTTTGCAGATTTAATAAATATGTTGTCATTTGAAATTTATATTAACTTAACAAATTTAAACGTTTGGGATCCATTAAAAAATAATATTTTGATTAGTGAATGACTATTAAAATTCAAATTCAAAATAACAGCAGAATGCATAGTAATCACATTGGCTTCGATAGCAAACGATTGTATTGTAATATTGGTTATTAACTTTTACTCTGCATCCCATAATAACATGCCGTGATGGAAAATCGTAAACTGATGTTATCTTGTTAATCAAATACATAATTGTTTTAGAATGTGGTACATTCGTGTGAACTTTTTTCTGTGGGAGACTTTCTTTGCACATTGTATTTGAAATTGTAATTAGGTGTAAATACGCCGTCTCATAGTTATTCACTTTGAGGAGGAAATAAATTGTTTTTAATTGGGCAACGATATAATATTAACTTTTATTCTTAGTGTGAGTATGGAGAAGTGTAATGAAGTAGTTCTATTATAGAGCAATGTATGACTATTGATAGTAATGTTTGTTTTTCTTAATATTAATTTTGTCACTCTCAGTTCTAGTAGCTTTTTAATACAAGTTGATTTAAAAATATTCTTATGCTAAACAAACATATAAAGATAAGGATCGGCGGGATACTGTATGAAGGAATTATCATACAGTATCCCTTTTGTTCCACATAATTGCACATAAACGCTGAACAAATAGTTAATAAGTACTCGGTCGTAATTATGAGAAGGTAATATATTAAAATATGCATCGGTCCATTTGTGATTGTTAATATTGGCGTGATGTTAGATCTGAATGTATAATTCATTTGAATGGGTGTGGATCATGCAAATCGATTGTGTAGCTTTTAGAGCAATTAAAACTAGTGTTTTTGCTGTAATCGTTAAATTACGAGGATAAACTATTGTTATTAATTATGAGTACTTCGTAGTTCACGCGTAGTAACGTGGACCACCATGATGATGACCATCATCATGAACCATTTGGACAGAGTAATAATGTTGCTGTAATTGTCATGGAATTGTAACAGCTTCAAGATCCTAGTTTTTATGTCAAAAGGAAGATTTTATAAAAAATATATTAGCTTAAAAACAACGATTATAGATTCTGTGTAAATAATTATAATGACTTTTTATATGAGCAATTCGAAACAAGGCGGTTACTTTATTTTCAATTGATTTAAAGTTAAACATGCACTGGGATGTCCATTACATCCCAGTGCATGTCCATTACATCCATATGCAAGATGCTAGTTACACGTGCTAAAATATTAAAAGAAAAATGGACATACTTTTTCTAGAACTGAAAGATTCCATCAAAATATTTTTGGGACTCATTAAAAGCACAGTAATAAAAAACCTGAAACCTGTGGTCATATAGGTAAAATGTTAATGATGGCTGAACATAATGTTGCCAGGTCTCTATAATACTGAAAAAAAAAAAAAAATGCATTCTAGTCTAAATAATAATAAAAATATTGCTATAACATCAACTATAAAATCGTAAACAACCACTTATCTGGTGAAATGTAAAAAGACAAGCAAGGCACAGACATACATAAAAAAAGCCGAACCCTGTCCGGCCTAGGCTGACAACGCAAGCCCATAATATTTGGTGTACGTTTCGCGGCGCCAACTCCGATGCATTATTAAGGGCGCATTGCAAAGCCGCTGCATTTGCATACTCCACAGTCTACGTTGCATGCTAACTGCCGATGTTATCTCGCGTTCGCACGTCAGACGCATTTGTCGTACTTTTAATACATGAATAGTTATTAAACTGCAGTAATGTTGTATGAAAAGGGGTAATTAAAAGTCTCATGGATCATATCGTGGTTGTCAGTCTTAACTAGCTTAATGGCTGTTGTGTAACTTTTTGTGTGGTAAATATTAACAATGAATAGGTACTATTATTTATTTAAATATCATAAACTATTTGACTCTTCAACTAATCTGACTAAAATCTGAAATACTATTTAGATAACGTTATTAAATGGTTTAGAAATATACTGACTACCCTTTACCACATTTGAACATATTATTTATTTTTATTTATTTTATTTAGGATTAACAACAGCGAACTAATAATAATTCTTACACCATATTTTGCTTAAAGATAATGGGCCAAAAACGTTATCCATAGATTCATAACATTTCATTTGTAAACAACAGCAATAAGTTTTAATCTATATATAAAAAAATGTATATTGTTATTTTTTGTACTGTCTTTACTACCTGTAACTACTACCTACTGAGTGTCATCAATTTGTCCCTATAGTCAAAAGTATAACATTAAAAAAAAAATCATTAACAGGTAATGATCTTTCATAAAAGTACAATGCTAACAATAATTCTAATGCGTCAAACACACTTAGTAAATGCACATGTCTCCTGTCCTTAAGGATAAGGTATGTCTAAATTAAATTATTGTCCGACCAAGCGTACTGACACACATAGCATCTCGCATGTGACGGAATCCGGTAAACTTCAAGGACTCTGTACATTAATATCTGTAAATTGGTATCTCGAAGTAAATAATATACTAGCTGTCCCAGCGACCTGCGTACCGACACGTTCTTGTGATAAAACATGGGAGACACCAAATTTTAGGGCCCAGTAGGCGGGTGAAAAACACTTTACGACCTATTCTCATACCTACCAAATACACAATTTTTTTTTTTTTTAATCGATCGAGACTTTTAACTCGACCACCAAGTCCGTAGCGCGGGTTAATTTAAAATATAAGAAGACAATATCATATACATTGATCTGATTCTAAAGTAAGAAGCTTAAGCACTTGTGACTTTGACTTTATGTTACTGGAATCAGAATCAACAAAGGTACCACGAACACCCAGATCCGAGACCAATAGCTGTTTTATCAACCAATATTTGTACCGGTGTGTGAATCGAACTTTTTGCACTCATTGCGTTCGACGACAAGCCTGACTCATCACACTAACTCTCTAAGTTAAACTGTAATTGCTTTTATTGTTTAACGAGCGTAAACAGTTTCCAAAGAATATTAGATGTTAAGTCCAACAGATGAAGTTCCACTTTTCTTTACTTCGTGGGTGTACCTTACATTGGTAATTCAATTTAGCTGCGTGGCACCTTTCCAATGTGTTAGTGCGCGCATCGTGAGCTCTTCTCCCCAGTAAGCACGTGCGAATGATCTTCCACTTGACACATTATCTCACTCGCAAACGTGAGGTTGTGTAAAGGTCTAGCGTAAGAGTTCCTGTTTAACGGGCAATGTAGGTATCGTGTATTCCGGCTGGTTTTTGCGACACCGACCACCATATTGTTTTTTTTTTTTATTATTTTATTACACCATTTAATATAGTTTCAATGTAGTCCTGACTCCCAAGATAGTAACAACAAAACAAAGAGTTTCAATAAGTGCTTCTCATTATGATTGAAAATGATAATAACAATTACTAAATGAGCATGAGAGTTATTGGCTCTGCTTATTTCGGTTAGTCTCGGTGAAATGGTTGAACTAATTTTGACGGAGTTTTCATTTGTGTATTGCAACAGCCGTTGTAGTAAGTCACTTAACATAGGCTAATTTTATTTAAGATAAAAAAAGGCTTCGCCCAAAAAACAATACTTTTTCTTAAATTTCACTCGAATGAAGTCGCGGTCACCATATATCCGACGACATCACATACATTGATCTGACTCCGAGGTAAGTAGCTTAGCACTTGTGTTACGGATATCAGAATCAACAGTGATATTACATATTTATACTTAAATATTATATATTAACACCCAGACACAGAAAAAAAACAAGTTTTCATTACACGAATGTTTGTCCTGGTTGGGGATCGAACCCACAACTCTTGGCATATGGGGCAAAGGTTACTACCGAATGCGTCATCTAGCCAGCCAGGCCATAGTATGTTTATTAACTTTTATATAATTTCTTGTAACTAATTTCACCTACGGCTATTAAAAATAAATAAATAAACTAAGAAATTGGTATTCGAATGGTCAAGAACATGACAAGGACATACTTAATCCTATGCTATGATTAATATTCCAAGCATTGTCATCCAATCCTCATCAACTATGATTGATCGACCCGCAAACGAAATAAACCATTTATCGGAACGTATCAATGTCACGAAAACTATAAATAAATACAATATACAGTAATGGTACAACATCTAGAATCATGTGCGCCATTAGGTGTGCGCGTCCTTGGGGTTTTATTGTCACCGGCATTATGCGATTGCCGTGTATGCGCGTGCGCTTGTCACTTACGTGATAATAAACGATTGCCAAGCCGGACATCCCGGAGGCGTCTTGCCAAGAGATTTTCTATGATTGAATAAAGTATATGCATGTTAGGGTCATTGCGTACGGCGTATTAGGGTCGCGCGTATCACGAAAGTGCGCTCACACGCAGTAGATGACCAGAAAACGAGAATTTGTATCGATTTAAACATACATACAAAACATTGCAAACGCGTGAAGCTCGATCAAAACGATTAAGTCTTAAACAAACTCCTTTCGAGTTTGTTTAAGACTAAAGTTTATGATTTATTATAACATTAGCAGCGACCCGCGGTTTCACTCGCGTAGCTCCCGTTCCTGTAGGAATACGGGGATAAAATATAGCATATGTTATTCGCTGATAAAGTAGCTTTCTATTGGTGAAATAATTTTTCAAATCAGTCCAGTAGTTTCGGAGTTTATTCAATGCAAATAAACAAACAATCAAATCTTTCCTCTTTATAATATTAGTATGATGATAGCCATGCTCCTTGTTGATCTAGGACTTAAAAGAAGAAAGTGCCAACTGTGTTCTTTCTTTAGCATATCATAACATGGCTAATGCTATTGTATTAGGTATTGAGTTTGTAATTATGTAGGTGACAAGCTAGTCATCGGGCACTACTTTTTCACAATGTTCTATCTGATTAGATACAAAATTTAATACAATTTTATTTGTTGAAAAAACTTTTTGCTTCTTCTTCTTCCATCCGTCGGGCATTGCGGGTGTGGTGCGTAACATGTAATGTAATGTATATTCAATACATACGCACAAATGCAACGCGTTTCAGCGATTGAATCTCGTTTAAATCGCGCTTACAAACGTTATCTGCTCATTGTCGGCGCGTTGAAAATGCGCCGTCTGCGGAGTCACTAATATGTTTTCTCAAGTAACACTTACATGCAATATTAATTGAATACGCACGTGAAGCATAGCTGTCTAATAGGTTATGATAAAATTATTATTTCTATGGAAATTGTTTAGAGTTTGAATTAATTGGAAGGTTAGTTCCGCATTGCGCGATGTGCAATTATTGGAAACAATTAAATGGGTCATGTTTGTTGTAAAGACTGACTGGTTAATATGTGAATTCTGGTATCACAGAAAGATAATTTATATGTAAGATGTAGGCAATTGAAGACACGCAGGGAGGCGGAATATTATGTGACATTATTTTGTAATTACTATCCGTATATACGTATTATGCAACATTTTGTAAAAACTTAATACACTCGCAATGTTGTGGCGAAGGAGGATGTGGTTTTATGGTGTGCTGGACAATTTATCATACTCGTGCTTGTTCCGTTTGTTGTCCCATGTTGGTCTGGGATTTAAAAATAATGTGCCAACTCTGTTTCTTGCTTAGCATGTTGTAAGAGGCGACTAATGGTATATGAGGTTTTGGGTATGTGATTGTATAGGCGACGAGCTAGCCACTAGTCACTACTTTTTTATAATTTTCTATCTAAACCAGCCCAGTTTTATTTTTGGCTGAATGTGGTTATAGAGGCCCGCTGCTCCTTTGACTCTGCCTACCCATTCGGGGATTATGGGCGTGATGTTATGTCGTTCTTACGAAAGGACGTTAAGCATTATGCCTGAAGAGCTTCAAGTATTGAGTGTTGGTATAATGCTAGCATCAGATTTCGAAATAGCTACAATGGCTTATTTTCAGGCGGTTTGTTTAATAAACAAATTGCTTATGATCTTTTGTCCAACATCTTCATCTCGAGGGCGAGCAAGAGTCTCCTAACACAAGTGTTATACTGAACTGGAGACCCCCAACGTCGTAACTAACAAATATACATCATTAAAGCCATTTTGATTTTTTGAATTTGAACATCGATTCTCCTTATTCATTAGACCTCGCAAACATGATTGACCACCTGATAAGTTCTTGTATAAACACAAATACAACCACGATTCGCCCCACCCATGTAAATCCTTCTCAATAGTTTAAAACGAACTGTTTATGGTGTGGGCTGATCGAGTCCGATGCTTAATAGCCAATCTGTTCCCTGCAAGGTCGCCGCTAAACCGATACATAATTAAGGCTATAATTAAATACATGTTTTGACACGTGAGTGTTGTTTCTGCACTTTATTGTCTAAGTGTAGGAAGCGGAGGTCGCTAGATTTGTTATAATTGTCTTGTTCTGTGTACATCCTGGTTACATGTATAATGGTTTCAAGAAGATTGTTCACCGAGTTAAAAGATCGTTTACACAGTAATAAAAACAATTTCGTTAAGTTTTAACGCGGCGTGGTCATTTATCTTGATTATGTTTCATTTGTGTTAAACGGCCGTAAATTTTCAAGTACTATATGTTATGATATTTGTTCCAGTTAATGGATTTACAATTGCAATGATTTTTGATAATAGCGGAATTGCATAATGTTTCAAGGATTTCCGTTTTTTTTTTTAATAGTGCCAAAATTACTTAATGATCATCATCTCTCTGGCGTTATATCCCGTGCTTAGACAGGGTCTGCTTAGACCATGATCCAGGATTTAGCGAGTCTGGTAATTACATTGTAGCGACTGCCGATCTGACCTTCGTAACCTTTACATAGGGGAACCAGACAACTTTTGGATCATGGCTACAAATCCAAAGTGGTTTGAATTTGCAGGTTTCATCACGATGTTTTCCCTCACCGTCGAGCTAGTGGTATAAATACGTAAATAGATTTGAAAAATCCAGAGGTACGTGCCCGGGTTTGAACCCGCACTCCTCGGTTTAGATAATTTCGACAGTTGTTAACTATGCGAGACGGTTCCAAAATCTTAATATACATACGACTAACTTATCGGTGAAGTATCTACATCATATTAATACCCGCATATTCAATTGTGATGTGTGACCGCTTACTATGATTAAATTTCTCGCAAAAACTTATTTCGAAGAATAGATGATTATCATATCATCAAATTCAGAATCACGGTTAGGATGTATCTGAAAGTATTACAAGTGAAAAAAAAAAAACAGTCGAATCGGGAACCTCCTCCTTTTTTTTTTCAAGTCGGTTAAAAATGAGAGGCAAAGGAAATATGTTTAAGTTACCGGGAACCAGTAACCTTATAACCATTTATTTGTTAGATTACATTCAAAGTCAGCTTAGTCGATATAAAATCTTACTAGATAAATCGAGTTTCGGTCAAGTTTCGTAAAGTGTTGATCCAACATTTACAATCTTGATTGTCAGGTCAATAGCGTTGATTGTATCTAAACGTTTATTTATACTTCTAGTTATTAAGGAAATTGCCACTTGGACCTCGCGGAAGTAACTACACTTGGCAAAAATTGCATGTTAATACTAAACCTGATTTCTAATTGTTACGGTTACGTGTGACAATTCACACACTTTTAATACGAGAAAGTTCTCTAGTAAGTATCTGTGGCAATGGAGCATTACCTAATCGTAATAAATGAGATAGAACACGGACCATGGAGTGTTGCCGCTTATGTTTTGAATTAATTAGGTTTAATGGTGGAGGCTCAATGGTGAACGCGTAGGTACTTATTGTATAAGGGTGTTGCTTCAAACCCGTTTGCATACCATGTACATTAACATTTTTTTTATCCAAGAAATACATTCTGAGGATACCTACATATTTAAATAAGCATGGTTTAAGAGTTAGGAAAGTAAACTTGCATTCCTTTAAGTATCCTAACCAGACTCACTAAATCCAGAATAGGGATGAAGACTGGGCGGAAAAACTAACATTCTATTTAGTCCGTCAGTTAGATGATACAAAAATACAAGACACATATTTTTTGCTTTATCCAGTTAAGAAAATAAATACAAAGATAAAGAGCATTAAAGTTCTGGAGTAAGGGGTTTGCGACGTCATTATTAGGTAAAAATTGTACTTAGGCGTGACGTCGCGCGCAACTTGAATGCACTGTATCTTCGTCAGTGTTTGTTTGACAAATAAATGTAATAACATGTGTTTAATTTTTTTTTTAAATTTAACTGACGGACTAAACAGAATTTTTAATCGCCTAGCCCATATTAGATCAAGCGAATCCTGACTAAGAACGGGACATAACGCTAGATATATGAGTGATAATAATTAATCCGGTTCAGCTTTAGAGATTTTTAGATACTAAAGAAAAAAATACCGATTTCATTGTAGCGTATTTATACCCAGAAGTTCCCACGGGAACGGAGTATTCCTAGCGGTTCGTGAGGTATTTATCAGATGGTATACATGCCATGCAATAGTAGCGAAAAGTTTATGACCTGCCTTTTGGTTTATACTGGGGCTTATATTAACGAATTAACAAGAAACTTAACGCGACTCTTGTTGCACGCACCAGTAATCAACATTTTTATTTCTTGTTGATTTTTATAATCAAAAGATTTCTCCTGCCACTAACTAACCTATAAGTAGACAGGGAATTGATAAGCGTCCGCTGACTGAAGTAAACAGTCATTATCGTTTCTCGGGAGTGGAATCTGAAATGTCAGATTAGTAAGTGTTTAAATCGGTCTAATGAATAGTTTATTCGTCTCATTAGAGCGGACACCGGAACTAAAGCGATGACGCGGTCTGAGTGACCCGCAGCGGCGCACGTGTTAGGGCGCCTGCGCACTATGTTTATGTTTGGTGGGTTAGTAGTATTGATGAGATATGGTTTAGGTTTTAGTTTTAAAGATATTTATTCTATGTCCCATGTTGTTCTGGGACTTGGCCCATGTCAATCTGGGACAATAAAAAAGAATGTGCCAACTGTGGTTCTTGCCTAACATGTCGTAAAAGGCGACTAATGGTTTACGGGCTTACTGACTAGGCGACGAGCAAGCCACTAGTCACTCCTTTTTCACAGCTTTCTATCCAACCCAGCCCACTGTACTATATTGGTCTGGGACTTAAAAAGAATGTGCCAACTGTGGTTCTTGCCTAACATGTCGTAAAAGGCGACTAATGGTTTACGGGCTTACTGACTAGGCGACGAGCAAGCCACTAGTCACTCCTTTTTCACAGCTTTCTATCCAACCCAGCCCACTGTACTATATTGGTCTGGGACTTAAAAAGAATATGCCAACTGTGGTTCTTGCCTAGCATGTCGTAAGAGGCGACTAATGGTATCGGCAGTATGTCGTACCAAAAGTACACATCTACATAATAAAGGGGTAGTATATATTTACTCCATCCTACCCAACACAGTTTAGTTTAAGCTAAAAATGTATATAGGGGCTTGCTGCTCCCTTAACTTTGCTATCCATTCGGCGTTTGCGGGCGTACAGGTAGAATCCATAAGCTGAATTCTTTTATTTGTAGCCGTGCCCGTAGTTTCACATTCGTTTATGGTTATTGTTATATAGCCTATAGCCTTCCTCGATAAATGGGCTATCTTACACTGAAATATTTTTTCAAATTGGACCAGTAGTGTCTGTGATTAGCGCGTTCAAGCAAACAAACTCCTCAGCTTAATTATATTAGTATAGATTTATACTTTTAGAGATACGTACTAAGATAAGAATCATACGTTTATAAGACGTCTTTCTTATATTATACACTGAGCAATCGCTACTTAATTCTACAAAAATGATTGCATTCGGTAATATTCCTACTCTCGTGTACAGAATGCCTAACTGCACACAATACTCGGTAACGATGTAATGAGTGTTACGAATTGACTAATTGCAATCTTGTGTGGGCGAACTTCATTAAATACCCCATATGGATAACAATAATATCTAATTCTGATTTATTTTGTTTTTCTTACACTACATGATTAGCACTATATCGTAGGAGGCTGCAAATAAGATATTCATAGAAATAAGGATTAGTCGGTTTTAAATGGCTTTATAATTAATGGGATGTTTTGATTGCTATTTCCAAGAATGGTCATAAGAGAACTAACCTGCTCTTGAAATTGATAGGAGCCCTCCTTATTAGATTGAACATGTTTTCTGATATGATAATATAGCTTGCGTTTTTGTTTTATTTTTAGTCAATAATAATAATGTTAAAAGTCGTAGTCATATTAATAAAATTACTACCTGAGTTTGAAATGATCAACACCCATACTGATGTGGTATTGAACCTACAGCCTTTCCCGGCCTACTACACTAGAGATTCCAAAAATTGTATTACTTGTAACATGAATAGTTGAGTAAACTGCTACTGAGTAAAAAACTACCCATGTGAAAGAAAAATTCATTATGTGGACTCCTATTAATATTTTTTGTGTAATATAATATTTATCTTTTATTCCATCAATTCCATACGTAGTAATAAATGTGTCTGCGTTATGCACAGCTTGTATCGCAGTCTCCTATATACCTACATATATGTATAATAAAATGTGTTTATAACGATGAGTATATCAAGTACTTACTACACGAATACGCCCTACATGCTCGTTAACGCGTTTCCGGGGCTGTGATAGACGTAAACAACGTCGCGAGCGCATTGTCAGCGAGAGGAGCGCATGCGCCCGCAAACTTCCTGGTCGCGACTCGCGGCGCTCCGGGCGAGCCGGTTCCGGACGCTATCCGGAAGACGCGCCAGGCGGCTGTCTGTCGTACAACTTATTGCTAGTGTTGTGTGATGCTAGTGGAACCGAAACCGATTTAACTTTAGGTGTAAACCGAAATGTTCATGTGAATACATTCACATTTTGTTTTTTTTGGGTAGTCGTTCAGTGTTACGTTTCACGATAATTGTTATTTGTCAAATAAATAATCTTTGTTGCTGAAAAACAATAAGTAACTTACGAGGGTTCGTACTGTCAAACACGATATCAATCTAGTAGAGTTATAATATTAAGCTTTAAAAAAATAAAACCAGGCGTTTTTATAGGTATGTATATGACTCCAGTAGCTGTATAATAGCGTCATATTTTGAATCAAGCAATCACTAAAGTAAAGTTCATAATTATAACTTTGCACCGAAACCGAAACACCATTTGGCCGCTGCATTAATGTACTGCACTTATATAATATGGGTATCATTCGTTTCCGTGTTTGCGTGGCGATGTTAGGTGCAGTCAACTGGAAATAAACATTGATTTATGTGCCCTACGTGTTTTATGCCATCTCCTGCGTCAAAGAGCGATGTCACACTGGCTCGGAGGTACACTGACCGACACATTATGCATCTACCAAACGTAACCGTTTAAAGGGTGTGCGATTAGTATTTATAGTTGTGCTTTATATACATTGTTAAGTTTAACGACAAAAAAATATTTTATGGTTTCTTTTTCACAGTGAAAGGGATTCTTATTTAGATATCATTCTTAAGTACTTTTTTTAACTAGTTTATAGTTATATATATTTACACTTATAAGCATATAGCAGCGCCCCGCGGTTTCACCCGCGTAGCTCCCTTTCCCGTGGGAATACGGGGATAAAATATAGCCTATGTTACTCGCTGATAAAGTAGCTTTCTATTGGTGATAGATAGAATTTCAAATCGGTCCAGTAGTTTCGGAGCCTATTCAATACAAATAAACAAATAATCAAATATTTTCTCTTTATAATATTAGTATGATGTGTTCGGTTTAGTTCGTGATTTATAAACACGAACATCTATAGATTGAATACAGAGGGTATTGTGTTTACCTACTAGTAGATTATGTATGGCATCAGTCAAAACAAAAATGGGCTTTTTGTATCACGCGGATTAGAATGTTCCACGTGAGTCACGTACGACCCCTAACACCTCACCATCAATTATTCCATGTTCATGCAAATGATTCCGCGGAAAAACCCCAACACCTCATCTGGCTTACAATAAAGAGATCTCGGCCTTGCCCGCGAGAGATTTATTTGTTCCCACACTGTTCATATTTCTGAAGTTTTGCTATTTGTTTTTTCTTGTTTTGTAATGAGGTGCATTCAGAAGGGTTTCTAGTTTCCAAAGATTTTTTTCACTAGGCCAGATCGGCGTATTGTAACACACGTTTTTCGCAGAGTCTTAAAGCTTAAAGTTCAGTCTCAGAGAGATTAAAGTTTTCGGCGCTCAATTGTTGATAAAAGTATTATTATAAGTTAGATCTCTGCAGTTCTAGTTTATTTTATAGAAATTATTTTAATCTCTATAATATTCAGTTGTATTTGACCGACTTCAGCTTAATTTTTAATTTTTTAAAGCTCTTACAGCAAAACTATGTTGTTAATTTTTTTCTTAATAGTTTCTGCCTTTTTAAATTCGGCGGTAGAATCCCTTTCAGTGTATAAATCTAATGCTATTTTTTATTTTCTTAGCACTTGCATTTTCTTGCATTAATTCAAATCTGTATCATGATCTGCAATTAGCTTTCTTTCTATGTGCATGCGCCTTTACTCTCAACACATTACAATTATTGTTTCCTCGAAGTCAGTTATTACGGCTTTAATATTAATGAGGTGCCGATTCCGGGATGACATTAGGATTCAACTGCAGTCGCTAATATAATTGTCAGTGTAATAATAACGGCATGGTTATGTTAGTGTCGGTGCTAAATAGGAATATCAAATAGATATACGAGTATACCATTAGATGTAAATAATTCCTTTAAATGTTCTGCTATATTGCCTGATATTGATTGTGGAATTATTTGCGTTGATATGATGAAAATTTGGCTCAAATTATAATTATTTCTTAATTAGGTCACCCGTCATTATTAACGTCGTAGTATTTCATTATTTTGATATCCTGTAATTTCGATTAGATTATTGGATAATTATCAATCCAGCTATAATTTGCTATAAACGTAATTCTATAGTTTTATACATAGGGCAACCAAAGTTTTATAATTGTTGATTTATTTGGACCTTTAGCCGTTAACCGTAAGTGTTAATATAGAATTACAAATATCAGAGCATGTTGACTTGACTGTACTTACTGGTCCAATAATTCCATCAATATTCAAATTCATAAGTTCAGCGTATCAGTAATTTGACGTGAAGCAAATTAGCCATGATTGATTCGAAGGTCCCCGCTTGGTTTTGCCGGTGAGCCGATAAGATCTCACTCGCGATCAGGGCAGCGATAACATAGCACAGTGGTCTATTGTTCCAGCGCGATCGATCAAAAATTGCATTCTTGTGTGTTGCGTAAGTGCAACCGTGCTCTTTTAATTAGCTATGTATTATGTTAGCTTGTGATTTATTTATAAAAACAGCAACGTTGTAC
Organism: Glyphodes perspectalis; assembly: GCA_951394215.1. Taxonomy (NCBI): domain Eukaryota; kingdom Metazoa; phylum Arthropoda; class Insecta; order Lepidoptera; family Crambidae; genus Glyphodes; species Glyphodes perspectalis. Next base: position 4,960,445 of record OX596218.1, read on the forward strand.
ACGGCGAGATAAAGGCTTTGTGAACGGTTTTACAAGGCATTAGTTTCGACTTGGGCCGCTTTGGGCTACACATTTAGTTTAGGGCAACACAGGTTTAAGATAACCGTACCTATTTAGTTAGTACAGTATATGTAACAGCACCTAAGTAAATAAAATATCTGACTACATCACATACATTGATCTGACACCGAAGTAAGTAGTTTATGCGCATGTGTTACGGATATCAGAAACAACAGTGGTATTGCAAATTTATACTTAAATAAATATTGGATAGTAACACCCAGACACAGAACAAACACAAGTATTCATCGTATGAATATTTGTCCTGGGTGGGGATCGAACCTACAACTCTTGGCGCATGGGGCAGGGTCACTACTGAATGCGCAATCGAGCTTGTCGAAATCAATATAAAATATAAGTAATTTTAAATTGTGTAACAAATAGAGATATCCACCCGGTATGTTTTTCAACCCGACCGGGTCAACATTCGCCGCCAACCCCGGTTGATGTGTTAGGATGAAACCTTTAAAGTATTTTATGACAATTTGGTTTAAGTAAATGAAGGAAAATTGTCACTAAAATTTAATGAATTTAATTTACTATGTAAATATTTCTACTTCTGATTAATGGACTTCTGTAAAAAGTCTTCACAAAATTTGCATTTGCAAGATTACGAGAAGTAGAAGAATATGTGATTTTTAAGTAAATAATCAAACTTTGATTTGGACTGCCATTCTATGAATATAACAATGTTATGTAGATGTACAAAATAGGTGTTGAAAACTTTAACGAATGAAACGTATTAATTAAAGCTAATGTAATAGTCGAATACTCGAGCGTGAAATGTGCTCATTAAACATTTGTGTTGGCGTCAAGTATTTGAGTCACGTAATAGCCTCCCAATATTCAACAATAAAGTAATTTGTGTCAATTTCGTTGCACGGTGCATGTGGACGAATAAAGCTTATTGTACGTAAATATATTTCATAGAATGGCATAGCGTAATTTGCTTTTGGGGGTCCGTGTCGAGATACTTGATGCACTTGTACGTTATGTTACAGATATAAAGTAAGTCAAAACTACTTACAATTGAGGGATGCAATGTTATCAAGTTGATTTGATGAACATTACAAATGTACTACCTTAGTTAAATGTTCAACACAGACTCAAATAGTCACATTGGTTAGGGTGTGAGAATATAATTTATATATTTAAAAATCGGCTAGTTAAAATAAACCTAATTGAATTGAAATACGGAACTGAATGATTACGGGACTCGTTCTCGCTTGACCATTTTTTGTTTATTGATTGAGTCACTACTACGAGATTTATACCCACTTAACAATAAAACGCAACTGACTATTACACTATTAAATGTTTCATTATGAAGTTGAAGAACTATTTAGAATGTTTTAGTTCTTAATTTATTTTATTGGTACTAAAAAACATTTACAAAACAACATTTAATTTGATGCAATGCCGTTCTGAATAATGAGTAGAAATGATGACAAAGATGACTAATTAATCCAAATTAATGTTTTAATCAAGGTAACTTCTTCTCGAGAAGGATAGTTTTAAAATCTTCAACAAGTCGTCCAGCTAAAACTCTATCAATGATATACATATCAAAGGCCAGTCAATCAACTAATTTAACATCATTAAGAAGTAGGTCGGTCATCTAAAACTAGTCCTCGCCAAATCCGTTGATCTCAAATTTGGTTCGAAAGTACATCAATACGTCAATGTCATATCGCTGATTCAATTGCTGGCTGCGGTAGCCACGAGCGCCAAGCATGCCCATAACCGCCTCTGTTGTGTCGTCATCATCTGTTGACATGCGTTTCCCTTTTAAGGCTGATGCAAATGCGCAGCATCCGGGCCCGAGCGAAGTTTGATCATCGTTCTCTGGAATCTATTAACTGTTTAATTGATTGCTTGCTGCAATGATGACTTGGGCTCCGTTTATGGAGGCGATTGTTTTGATGAGAGCTTGGTTGAGTCGAGTGCGCTTTTGGTGTTATGATTGGGTGGGGCAATATTGGCTGAATGATATGGTTTATTTGTAAGAAGAAAATTAAATGTGTATATTGTATGAATAACAGTAACTTAAACGAAAAAATATATTCAGACATTTTATATACATATACACACATTATTACGCCTGCAATTTTGCCCTTTTAACCACTTTTGACTAAAAATAAGACTGGGCTGGATTTCATGGTAATTGTGAAAGAGCTGTGACAAGTGGCTAGCTCGTTGCCTATACTACCAATTTATTTTATTATTTTACTATAATTCAAGCTTCGTACTTCGAGACGCATGTGCGAACAACTACTATTACCGAGTCGAATGGTCTATTAAAGGTAAATAAAATTGAAAAAATACTAACACTTGAGTGATGAATGGTACAATGATACCGGATTTTCATTGACTTAAGAACGTCGATTTAAAATGAAAAAATGCTGTGACTAACTGACTAAAGATATACTCAAGACTGTATGGAACTAAAATGTGAATGAATGACAACGGCTAAGGGTTAATGACCCGGACCAGGAAAACGCTCTTGTAATGAATTTATGCTAGGATACACTCGAGACCCAAGATAAAAATAAAAAAATATATGAAAGTCAATTATGAATAGTGCTAATTGTGGTGGCAAATTGTATGTAAATATATCGTATTATTATCATACCTTTTTTAAACCATTCTTAAATTGAATACAAGTAGGATTCAAACTTGAGATTGTAAATAGGAAAGTACAGACCGTGAATAGTGCGAAATTACATGTCAGATTTGCGTTTAAATGTTATTTATTATATGAAGAGAAACCGCATAATGTGTAAAATCATAAACACTCAAAACGACGGATTACGACTTTTACAACGCATTCAAATATTCACGTGTAAGTTGAATTAATATAATTAATGGCGCATTCGGTAGTGACCCTGCCCCATGCGCCGAGAGTTGTGGGTTCGATCCCCACCCAGAACCAACATTCGTGTGATGATTCGATTCGTTGTTTATTCTGTGTCTGGGTGTTAATATCCATTATTTAAGTATGTATTTGTAATATACCACTGTTGATTCTGATATCCGTAACACAAGTGCTTAAGCTTTACCTCGGAGTCAGATTAATGTATGTGATGTAGACGGATATGTATTTATGTATATCCTTCAAATAAGTTTTGTAAACATAAACAGTATTTTAAAAACACGTCAAGGGAAGCCCCAGGACAAAAACTACAATTAAAAACATTGAAAACAATGTAGCAATCATAATGTCTAATCTGCATATACAAGCAAAATAATTATCATACAAAGTACAGGCGTAAAAAAACCTCAAGAATATATGTAGTATATGTATGCGCAAATATATGTGCTGTATTCACAATATGCTGAAATTGTATATATTATAACTAACTAACTAACTAAACTTCACGCCACTTCCCTAGCGGGGTAGGCAGAGAGAACCGAACGCCATATGGCACGATCCTTACACACCTCACTCGCCTCTTCAACATTCATAATCCTTTTCATACAAGCTCTACGATTTTTATGACTCCTAACATCACCTTCTTTTAATACACGACCAATCTGGTCGTGGTAGGTGAGCCTGGGCCTTCCGCGCCTCCTACATCCTTCCACATTCGCATTGTATATCTGTTTAGTCAATCTTTCGTCATCCATTCTTTCCACATGTCCGAACCACGTATATATTATATTTTCGGCATTATAGTATACGCCAAAGAGAAATGAATGTATGTCTCCATACACATTTGGAGTATAATGTATATCGCCGACGAAATATATTTATATGTTAGAATACATGGAATTTGATAAGAGTCGTAAAGTAGATTCGAAAACATTTTTGAGAAAAAATCCGCAAATTCATGGTTTTAATAAAAATAGATGGGTTAAATAATTCTTAATACAGAATGGGCGCAGATATTTCGAACAGAAGCAATCCATATCCGATTACCGAACCTTGAAGTAAGATGATGAAGAGGCAGGCATTTATTATTTCCCTGATACGTAGAAATCGATACAGTCATCGCATTTTTTAACTATAAGTGACGTTGTCGATGAGTCAATTACAAGCCTGCGCCTACTGAACCGTTTGTGTACATTCGTCATTTGTCGTCACCGGTCAACTATGTGCGAATTAATGACGTCGCCACAACGACATATTTGATACATTTGTACAACCGTGATGTCATTGTGGTTAGTTAAAATGAAGAGCGCGTCACACGAGAGGGGCATCGGATCAAATTCAAGTAGGTACCTACCTACTTACGGGCCTTCGGTGATTCAAAAATATGATCATAGGTTTATACCAAAACCTCACAGGTAAGGGAAAACCAGCATATTCAGATAAATAAATAAGGCTATATATCAGGATGTGTATTTCCTGATCAGACAGGTTTCCCGGTTTATTTTTGACTGAATGTAGTTAAAGGGGCCTGCTTTCCCTTTGACTCTGCCTACCCCTTCGGGGATTACGGGCGTGAAGTTATGTTATGTATAAGACTAGTTAAGTCAAGGATTATTATCAAAGTCGCTATAACCCGACTAGGAAAGGATCATAGCGCTTGAAAGGAAGTAGAGGTATGAACTAGACTCGCTAAATCAAGAATCATAGTCAAAGTGGACCCCGACCAGGAACGGGACACGACGTTAATAAGAAGATGTCATTGTGGTTAGCTGGATCGGTAACAGCGACAAGCAATACTCATTGACGTGATGTCACAACTGCATCATTACGTCAAATACGCGGGTGACGAGATTGGGAAACGTCTGGGTGCGGGTACCGACCCACTGGCAATTACTCCGTTTGATTACTGTTAAAGTTATTTTATTGCGTTTTGTTTCGGTTGAGAATTTTAACGATTCATGCAAACATTGAAGAAACATTACAGCAACGATGCTGTAATGTTTCTTCAATGTTTGCATTGCACTTATGCTAATAAAGCCCGTCATTAATTACTTCATTAAATAATTAACTTATTAATTCATTGTTTTATTGTTTGGACAGCGTAATAATTTTGATTTAATTACAGTAGATTGGAATTGATACTTAGGATAATTATGTATGCAATGTTCCTTATTAATTTTTATAAATAAGGTACTTTATTTATTGTTGAAGGATATAACTTTTACCGTTAAAGCACATTCGTGAGCAACTGCTGAATCAACACAATTGTTATTATAGTGTTCGTGACCGGCCGACATTGCAGATTGGACACGACGAATGTAAAACTAGCGATACAAAATGACAATTTTGAGCAATGTACTTATGCCATTTTAGTGGATTAAAGGTATTTAAAGGTTAAAATCCAGCTTTACACCGGCTTCTAAACCGTACGAGTTGTTAGTAAACGTATTATGGGTCTTGGTAATAAGTAAGTAATTTTTATGTCATGTCCTGTCTGTCTACTCTACTGACGTTAATCGTGTGTAATAACTTAATCATAATACACCAAATTGTGATCAATGAGGTAATTTCGCGTAAATGATTTCGCATTTGTAACACCAATGACACGTTCACCATTGACCTACGAGGGTGATGATGACTGATCCGTCTAATGAAACAATAAGTTACATGTCAATCTGAAGGTTCGCATTCGGCCTACGACCGCTCAATCATAAGTCATACGCCACGCTTCGTTCGGAGGCGCCTATGCGTGGGCGCAGCGCGTGCGATGCATCTCAAGCAACCCAGCAGTGTTTAATCAAAATGACTCATAGTTTCCACGGTCATGCCAAATTTGAGCAAAGAGATGTACTTAAATCACTAGTACATTTCTTTCTAAATAGTATTTTCATAGATATATTACATGGTTCTTTTCGTGATCGGATCAGAGTCAATCCGGTTCATTAACGAAATTTCGATGAAATATTTGTATTATAAATAATTGTTCCACACAAGTGTTCGTCACAAATCTATAAAATAAAATTTTTATTTTATACATTTGTGACGAATACGGTATACCGATTGATGAATACGGTAGCGCGGTCTCCTCAAAAGGCAATCGCTCGTGCGTGGGCGCAGGGCACGTGTCTCGCATGACGAGGCTCATCCCGCGGAGTCGACCTGCGCGGGAGTGACGCAGCCTCGACCACTGACCTCACCGCTGTCATCGGGCGTGATTGATTGGGGTCCATGACTGTGAAAGATGATAATTTGAACAATTATTTGTCTGTCAAAAGATTGTTGGAAAGGTGTAACACTAGAAGTGGAATATGAAACGTTTACGTACCGTAGCAGCGTATGTATGTGGCCGTTTTGTATATGTCGCTATCTTGTTACTGTAGAATAAAAGCGAGTTTAAATACAAACGCATACAAATGTTTTTTTCCAAATTACAAATTTAGTATCGTAGGTCAGAATTATTTGTATAATATGAATTTGTCTACCAATAGTAATAGTAATTCCGTGGCCAGCAATTATGGAATCTGAATTATAATCCACAAAATTACTTTACATTCATACATCGAAGAATTAAGATTAGCAACGAGACTGGAGTTGTTAAGTGCTCACGTGAAATAAACATGAGTAGCTATGTTTAAATTTAATCATGACACCAAAAATGGAATTTTGCAGGGTTTTTTTTTACACATGTGACGTACATTTGTCAAGAATGTGATGATTTTGTATTGTATTTAAATGCAGCGCGTTATGTCAACGTGTCAATAGCGTCATCGCGGCTTTGCATTCATCGCGCCGAATCGTTGCGCGCTCGCGACCAGGAATCGTGTGGGTTTTTCTCGGTACTGTTTACTCCTTGTTACGGCTGTACCTAGCTCTAGTCACTCGACTACCAATTAGTCTAGGTACCAACTATAAAGTAAGTTGAATTAACATTTGATGTGACCTAACGGTGGCGCCTCTGATGCCGCGACTCAAATATATAATTTGTTCGCAACTGCTTCTATGAATTTAAGTCGTGTTTAGTGACGTTACTAGTTTATTTAATAAACATTTGATATAACCGTCGTGCAAGTGACGCCGCAGTCATGATCTGGATGGGTGACACATTTGAAAAAGCTTTTGCCGTAAGCGTTTAATCTTTTGTTACCGTAGTAAATTCTACTTCCTATTTACCATGGAGAATAGTCTGATATTTGAGCCATTAAAAGAAAATACCAGAAAAAAAAACTAAGTACAATTCTTAAAATTGTTTATTACTATAGTAGCATTTGGCTAACGACTTGCACTTAAAATTCATCGCGGGTACCAAATTGCTGTCTTGTAGAAATAATTTTATTCTGTCCTGTTATTTACACCTGTTGGCCTAGAAATACTAGGATAGAGTAATGAGAATTGAGGATGAGGCATGCTGTTTGGGTGTGGAATACGATTAAGAATCGTCGTGATAATAATAAATTGACTATAATCACTTACCGTATAATGTCTGTATTAGTATTCAGAACTTGTACGAAATGCCGTGCCGCTTCACACGACTGCGGTGCGCGTAAACAACCCTACATCTAGCGGATGTGACAAAACACGCTGTATAGTGTTTACTATACTCCACCAATGATAACCTTAACGGAATCTTAATTAAGGTGAGGTCACACTGAAGATGTGGGACGGGGACATTAATATTTTCAACTGTGATTTAGTTTAGAGCATCACTCTTGTAAAGAACAAGAGAGACTCACGGGAGCTGTGTAAGTTGGTAAGCCCGTCGTGTGTGGGGTAAAAATACATAACATGGAATCACTGATCAAATATTATACAAGCTCTAACGCATCTATAGTTTTACTAGATATCTTTATACGCCATAGGAAGCTCGAGTGTTTCTGGCACCGAGCCGATTTTATTTTGCTTAAAGTGTTAAAGGTTTCTAACAAGTACACGGTTTGGCTGTAAGCAATATCGATATCCCTATCGATGCTAAAGCTGGAATGAACCTAGGAAGATATTTCCTTCTAATAGCATTTTATTTTTATTTTATCTATTTTTATTTAGAGGCTTTTGTCTGACTAGACATGCCAGCCCTATCAAACCCTAGCTACCACTCTAGTGGAATCGCCCTTAGCCCAGAGATTTCGTGAGTCAATGCCATGTCGCCTGGTGTTAATGACAATGTTTGCATACGAATTCGCTACTCATCCAATTGTTTCGGAATTAACGTTACTCCGCGAAACCACAGTTCATATTTGTCCTAGTATGGAATTATATGCGCGTGATCTTAACCAACGCCTCACCGAACACGGCTAGGCGAAAATACTGCCAGTAGTAATTCAGGGGTATTGACTTCGACCTAGTAAGAGTTCGGTGAGACCGGTATAGTTGCTGGCGATAATAAATGCCGCAATGCCTTTGTAAGAAAGAGGTACATTTAATACAGATAAAATGTAGTTTAGTTTAAATCTGATTGGTTCATTGTACCGTTAAATGTCGGGAGGCCTTACGACGTCGCCCTACGACGACTGACCGAGAGGTATGGAAGAGAAAAGTATAAGTACTGCGCCGACCCCAGGTGACCTGGAAAAAGTGAAGAAGATGATAAAGACGATGGTCCATCGAAATGTCAGAGGACAAGTCGTTAGCAAGTTTTTTAAGAGAGATTTATAGTTAGTTGTGTATTTTTTAATCTCGCCATAGTGTGAACCTCACGTTATCTTTAAATAGCCTGACTATTCGAAGGTAACGTGTCTAGTTTATTCTCATTCTGTCGTACTAATGCAAACCAAATTAAACTGCAAATGGATTACCAAATCCGTGCGCCCATTTCTGTTTTGTCGTTCTCACAGCGCGAGCGCATGAACGGGCACAAGTATGCCCATTTTCTGGCGGACCAGTTCTGTTGGCGGCGTGTTGCTATAATAGAGGCAGTAAATCATATCGGCTGCGCCGGCGCGCTGCGGAGGGCGTGCCTGCTAAAGGGTTGCCGGGTTTATTAAGAGCAGTCATGTTTTTGTCTCCTTTGTCTGAGGCCATTCAGGCTCAGTTATTTTCTGTGTTCTTACAAATATCAGATCTTACATATTTAAGCTTAATACCAGCTATATCTCGTTGTGTTAGTGACATATTTTGTATAATTGGGTGAAATAATATTACCAAATAAATATTTCATATCACAGTTTATTTGCTTAGCGAATATTAATCAGCTTTTACGTTTCGGAACATGACTGTATGATGCTGTTCTGTGCTAACAGATACTTTTTGGTACGTTCATTTTGAACGTTTAATCTACGCCGAACAGTGTTTCATACTTCATACAGTTATTACATAGCTTTCGATCCAAATGAGTCCGTTTATTCATTCTTATAATATTAGCACCAGCTGGCAGCCCTATAGTATGCGCAAGCGCAGCCCAGCTGCAGGTGCGCGTAATTGACGTAATTTCGGCGCTCGGCCGCCTGTCGCCGCCACCCTTGACACTGTCACGAAATCTGCATAAAATACTCATTCTGACGCGGTACCTTTGACAATTATGGAGAAAAAAATTACAAGCGATACGACACTGCTTTAGTTTAAGACAATGTTAATTGCCGGCCATAATGGGTTCACTAAAATGGAGTAAGGTCGGTAAATTAATGATTGTCAAAAGATATGGTACATACTTCCATTCCATATATATAGAAATCAAATCTATAATGCGCCAACTGTGGTCTTTGCCTAGCATGTCGTAAAAGACGACTAACGGTATTTTGGGTGTGTGTTTGTGTAGGCGACAAGCCAGTAACTACTTTTTCACAATTTTCCATTCGATCAAGTCAGTTTTATTTTTGGCTGAATGCGCTTAAAAGGCCTTGTTGCCCTTTTGACTCTGCCTACGGGCGGGATGTTAAGTACGTATCTATGTACATATGTATGTACTAAAGTATACCTAGGTATACTTAAGTATACCAACGGACATTAATGGTATGAGTTGGTCTAAACGTCAAGGAAAGTTGTAAAATTAATACTTTGATGCTGAAAAGAGTAACTTCCGAGTTTCTTCTCGGTAGAATCAACATTTCGAACCGGTGGTAGATTCATGTAGCTTTGAAGATCACCTACGTAAATTTGACGATTTATAACTGCTTTCTTGAAGCCTACATAAATAAAGACAATTTTAATTTGAATTTAAAGTAGCAAATGAAGTATGTTTCACAATAAAAGCTTCAAAATTAAATGAAGAAAAAATGGATACTTTTGAAATAAACAATGGGAAACATTTTTTCTCACGTGAACAACAAGCATGTAAACGCAACGACAAATTGTTTGAGTAATCTGAGATTACAACTTTCCCCAATTGTGGACGTATTACATACAGTGTACTTGCACATCAATGTGCGTTTCCGCGATTTACAAAATTAAATGCAGTGTCTGGCTACCTGAGGAAATGTATTCTCGAATTCCAGCCATTTGCCGGGGATCTGATGGAAGATAAAGTGGAATATGCTAGTAAAGATTGTTTGATGCTAACTTATACTGTTTACATATCAATGTTAGTAAAACGTTACACTGGTTAAGATCGATGGAAGATGGAATATTGAACGCCAAAAGAAAAGGTATGTTGATAGCGAAGGTGAATAAGACCTAGAAACAAAATCGAAAGAAACCATTACAAAAAGTCATGAATGCTTTGTCAAAATTCCATTATTTCGTTCAATAAAGTTAGGAACTTTTTAAACAAAAACAACATGATCAGTGACATTAACTTGGCGTTTAATTATATAATGTACATAATATGAGCCAAATAAAATAAAGCGATAGCTCATGTTATTTCACTTGTCAATTGCTACACACGAAACACGGGCCAAGCATTGCGGCGCTTTTATCTGCGACAGATCTGCAGACTATTTTGCATTTGTCCCATATTGTCTTGTGCAACGTTCCATGTGGCTATCGGTACTGGAGAATGTTTAGTGATTTCAACCAAATCAGCCCGTTTTCCTTCAGGTTCCATTATGTGCTGTAAATCGTCATTTGCCTTACGTATAAATAATTCTCATAATATACACATTGATCAACATTTCATATTAAGTACTAGCTGTGCCAGCGGTGTCACCCGCGTTTATAGTTAATAATACAGACTATTTCCGTCATAAATTATTTTTATTCCAAACCATTAAGGCTGCACACGCGACGGAAGCTTAAAAAATTGAGTAACTTCTCCCGTTTTCCCAACATTTCCCTTCACTACTCTGCTCCTATTGATTGTAGTGTGATGAAAAGTATACTATAACCTGCCCAGGAGTATGAAGAATAATTATACCAAGTTTCGTTAAAATCCGTCGAGTAGTTTTTGTTTCTATAAGGAACATACAGACAGACAGACAAACAGACAGACAAAAATTTTACTGATTGCATTTTTGGCATCAGTATCGATCACTAATCACCCCCTGATAGTTATTTTGAAAATATATTTCATGTACAGAATTGACCTCTCTACAGATTTATTATAAGTATAGTATATCAAAACGTATATCAACCTATAAGCTGGTTGTTTCAAAGAACTGACATTACCTTAGATTCTAATAAATACATTTGTCATTAAAACAAGAAGCGATTTAATGTCACGATAGTGATATAGTGAACATGACAATCGTTGGTGTTTGTATCGTTGATAGGATCAATTAGAACGGTTTTCCTGTAAAAATATTCATAGTCTTTTCTAATGATGCTAACAGTATCTTAGTCATATTCGAAATTGTCAAATTTATCATCATGCTAAACGAAATTACTTATAGCGTAACTTCGCGAAATTGATCCGTCATCAGCGATCAAATAGTTAAATATAGACTGTGTTCACCATTCGGTGACTCAAAGGGCTCGGCTTGAATAGTATTCATCGTCTCAACAGCCTTCTAAGAATACTAACTGAACGCTGCCAACGAATAAAATTTAAGTGTCACTCAAACTGTTTATGATCATTACAAGTACGTATTTAAGTAAGTATTTAAGGTAATTCTTGTCTATTATCAGTCTTTATAAATGTACAGTTTAAATAGCATTTCTACATACACAGCATAGAATTTAAATGTGTTTATTTTTTAATTTACATTAACCTTTATTTACTGTTACTCTTTCAGTAACTTTAATATTAATTAGAGTTTTCCACCTATAAAAAACAAGGAATTAATTAGGAAAATAACCTATCTCGAACCTAGCTTAAAGCGCTTTAGTCGTCCCTTCTGAATATTATGAATGGTCTAGGTGCGCTACTTTGAGACCAGATGTTTGTTGTCAAATTTCTGGCGCATTTATCGTTTATTATTATTTTACAGCGGAATTGCATTTCTGCGGCGACGCTAGAACAGACCGAATTCCGCCGGCGAAGGCGCGGGCTGGAGTTAATTTTAAATTATTATCAAAATGCATTTGCGAGATAAGTTGCGGTAGTGCGCAGGAGCACGTTTTCCGTCTAAAAGTGGGTCGTTGTTGACACGGAACCACAGTTTATCTTGGCCGCGACAAGTGCTGATGATTGGTGGCTAACAGCAGTCACAATCGTCGCCGTTCCACTAACCCTATATCTGGTTGCACGCACAGAACAACTTAATCAACAATTTGCCCTTACTTCAACATTTCGAATTGTTGTACAATTAGCAATTATTTCTATATTGTGTTGTCTCTAGCAAATATTGTTATGACAATATCAGCTTCTATTATACAGTAGATGTCTTCGCTTGCATAGCTAAAGGTTCTAAGCCTGTTTCACAATGTTTATGATAGCTCAATATGCTGCTTCTTATCAGCTTTTACCAAGCTTAACCTAAATAGCATGACTATGGAATTTTATCTGGTACTTAAATCTTTTTTGTACCATTATTCTATAGTCTAAAAGGCTGCCACATTTTATTTTTAAAATCTGAAGGCAAATTGTAAGTAACCAATTCTTAAAAGCTACTGTGGATATTTATAGCAACTTGTCTTACTAAAAAGCTTGAAGGTTTAAATATAAATCTTAATTTTAATGCTAACTACCTATTGATTCGATACCTATATAAACAAATTGTATAAAAAAGTACAAGTTCTATACACTATTACGAATATTAATGATATTGGATGTTGGTGAGTTAATAATCCATAAATGGCTAAATGAATTTATTTTGGTACAATTTGGCATACTATTCGATCTTGACCTCAATATCTGTATATGCTATTATCGTGAGAATAATAATCTAATCTTGTGAGACATTTAGATTATTTAGACCTAACAACAATCAGGCGAAAGAAACCTAACGTCTAGGTGAGCGTTTCTCAAAGGTCGGGTATTCGCTCCATTCGATCATAGGGGTTCGCGGGAAGATTTACGTAATGGAGGATGGACGACTGACCCGTGCGACACGCTTGATGTTAATGACAGATGGGCAAAACTTGAATTGTGCATTAACGACTATTGAACCAGGATCCAGTCGAGTCCTTGCCTTAACAAAGTTATTCAAGCTGCACAAATTCACTGTAAGTCCTGTTCTATCGGCACGTAATTCTAAATGTAATTTATCATAGTTTATTCAACTTTAATTCATTCACTCGCCAGTAGACACTGGTATCGTGCCAACAGGAATACGGCAGAGACCATGCAAATATCTAAGGGTTCTTAATGGGCACTTGGGGAAAGGAAATGTACGCGCCTTTGTATATGAGAGCCATTTGGGAACTACCAGCGGATCTATATATCCTGACTATATGTTCGCAACCTCATTAAATAACCATATACTTAATTAAGTTACAATATTGGGAGTACTGCGCGATTTAATTGCGAAGTATATTGGCTAACTTCATTTAGTAAAGGAAGTCACGACTTTGGTAACGAAAGTGTAGGTTTGATATATGGTCATAGGATACTAAACAATTTCCTGGTCTGAAATAAATTGCTCAAAGATATTGCATTGCTTTAGGGCTTTTAAAGCGTTAACATGATTTGCTTTTATGATTTTTTTTTTTTAAAGAATATGCCAACTGTGGTTCTTGCCTAGCATTTCGTAAAAGGCGACTAATGATATATCGGGTTTTGGGTGTGTGATTGTGAAGGCGACAGGTTAGCCGCTTGTCACTGCTTTTTCACAAATTTCCATCTAACCCAGCCCGACTTTATTTTTGGCTGAATGTGGTTATGCTGCCCCTTTGACTCTGCCTAGCCCTTCGGGGATTAAGGGCGTGATGTTATGTATGTATGTAATTTTTTAGTACGAACGTTTTTGTTTTGTACCAAGTGTTTGTTCAATGGTTGATGTGTGTACGTTTAAACATATGTTGTGTAATATGTAATTTGGTATGCAAAAAACAATATCGATAATATAGGTACACGATCATTGTATTCAAATTCAAATGCATCTATGATCCAGGTATCTGTGTCAATGCAAAGCTTTCTTGTATTAGTCATGATGACGTTGATTATAATAATGTTGTCATTGTAAGCATAACTTATTAATGGGTGCACAAAAAATTGCGCTGTGGTTTCAATGTTCTTTTATTTATTAAATAAATAGCCCTGCTAATTATATTTATAGCTAATGATATGTTGATAAATCTTTGCACCGATACTTAACTAGATGACTCCTTGGCTTAGATTTTCTTCGAATTAAAAGTAGAATTTGTTATGTGAAAACTGAAAATCGATACAAACAGATATGGTGTCTTAAGTGATCTTAAGTTAATAAAAGTAACACCCAGTTTAGATCGGCTAATCTCTGTCTTTACTTTATCAAAGTAAAAGTTACAAACATTAATCCGTATTTTAACTCTCGATGAAATACGAGTAGTATGAATTAAGACTCTTAGATTGTAAGTGCATAACGTTTTTAAATACTCAATTCAATCGCAGAATCGAATGTGCAGCACGCTTACCCACACCCGAGAACTGTTACATATTTCACATAGTAACGCGAGTGTGAATTATGCGCGCGCGACTACGGGCGGAATGTTTAAAACAGGCCCTTTAAGAGCGCTTTGCAACCCAAATACGGGTTGAGTAGTGCCACTCAAGTCGGGCTTCATAAATAACAGATTTACGATATTCATGTATCGTGAGGAAATGTGCATAAAGATCTATGTGTACAGCCGTGGTCTTGACTGGGTCTGCTGAGACCTATTGAATTCAGGTCATTAAATGAAATCTAATGTTACATGGATACGGAGTATTACACGCAACAAATACCGATCAAATGGAAACAGTTTCTTTTAGCCTTTTAAAGGATGAGACGTATACAAATTAATTATTAAAAGCGACTAATGGTATATCGGGTTTTGGGTGTGTAATTGTGTGGGCGACAGGTTAGCTGCTTTTTCACAATTTTCCATCTAACCCAGTCCAGCTTTATTTTTGGCTGAATGTGGTTGAAGGGGCATGCTGCCCCTTTGACTCTGCCTACCCCTTCGGGAATTTTGGGCGTGATGTTATGTACGGTATGTATGTAATTACCTGAGGTATGAAAGCGAAATATTACTTAATTCTCGCCCTGGCCTTGGGTTTGCTGTCGAGGTTTTGATTGGGTCGACTGAGACTTATAGAAATCAAATGATGAGAGAGTTAAGAAGTTACTGACTACTTGACTAGCACAAAACTACTAAGAAAAAAAAAAAGCGCGTTCATTACCCTTCTAAAAGTTCAGGCGTAATGTCTATGAATTCTATCATAAAACACATCAAACCAAGTTATTGTTCTGTCGTTCGTGCTATTTTAACATAGAAAATCTATCTACATATTATGTATAGTTATACTGCGGTTGCAATAACCCTCTAATAATGTATTGTTTATATGAACCGTCGCTTTATATTCATTCCAATCGGCCGTAACATTTGTACGCGGGAACAATAAAAGTTCACTCCTGCCCGCTATACACGGAGCAGGTGGTCCGCTTTCACAACGCGCCGCCGATCAGAAATGCCATTAATCTTAATCTCGGTCACAGATTGAAAATAAATATCGTTCTATTAGTTGTTGACAGCCGATCGTATTTCTTTCATGAAATAGAATGGATCTAGTTTGTGGAAATAGGGACACTTAATGTTTTCTTTTTACAATAACAGATTTTCGGTCGGTTTTACTTATTAATTTTTCAATGTTATTGTACATTATATTCTATACTGCATATTTAAAAATCATCTGCACAACAAATGCATGAACGAACTTTTTTATTTTTATCCTTCCATCCTTTATCTCATTTTCTTTACTGAGGATAACACATACCGGGTGCACTGTTACACGAAGTGAATTGTAAATTACCTTTTTAATTTCACACCATGATAACTAAAAAAAATCTGTTCAGTCCGTCAGTTAGATAATATAAAAATATTGAACACGTATTTTTTTATTTATTTGTCAAACAAACATTGAAGAAGTTACATGAATTCAAGTTGCGCGTGACGTCACGCTTTCGTCAAATTTTTACTAAATAGTGACGTCGCAAGCCACCGCTCCAAAACTTTGATGCTCTTTATCTTTGTGATTTTTTGTTAAATTCAAATTCAAATTCAAAAACTTCTTTATTCATGTAGGCCTTAAAAAAAAGCACTTATAAATCGTCAATGTTACAAAATCTTTAGAGCAATGTGACTACCACCGGTTCGAAATGACTTGATAAAGTGAATATTTGATAAACCGTTAATTTGATAAAGCGAAATACATGTGTCTAGTATTTTTGATTATACAAAACTGTCGATAGTTTTTTAATGCAGTCATCATACCTATTTTCAAGTGTTCCTTCTTCATCATTTGTTTGTAGTACTCTAAAACACTTAAGTATTTACCCTATACCTGAAATTGAAGGTTAGACTTCTTGAATGAGTAATGTACATAAAGAGTTAAAATTATAAATGGATCATTTTAAAGAAAACGAGTTTTAGTTGTCGTAGGTAAGAAATCAGATGTTTACAGACATTTACCGTTAAATTTATAAACGGACAATGAGTTCATAACGTTGGTCACATGATTTGTTTGTGCCTTTTTATTAGTAGAGTATGCTGGAGTCACTCGAATCTTCAAAGGAAGTGACTCATTAACCATTTGAATGAAAACCGCCGTAAAAAAAGATTCTACGAATGTTTTTCTTATTGTCTTGTATGAAGTCACCTCCGGGTATGTTGAATGCGCAAGCGACGATCAAAGTAATGATCCCTTAAAATAGAGGCGATTTAATGCATCACATTAAACATTACATTTAATGTTTTTAAAGGGCAGACGAGCTTGGAATATCAATGCATTCGACTTAATGCTTGGAAATTACAATTGACTAGTATAAATGGTGTTGCATTTGTAAAATGTTAATTTCATGATTATTTTCATATAGGTGAGGATTGTTCTTTCAGTACGGAAGCAATAGTAAAATCTTACTTCTTGACATACAAAAATGTATACTTAATATTACCCGTGTAGTCGACTGAGAGACAGCATCTCAATTAGGAAACTCTTTTTGGCGTGTTTTAAATGTCACTGTTGTTGTAAAAAAAGCTTAAGTTACACTTTGTTGGTTCATTTAATACGTAAATCCTTTATTGTATTTTTTTACGACGCGGGGTAGGATATTGAAAATTGTCCTATAAATTTATGTAATTCAGCACTCGGCATAAAGTTAAAAATCTTATGTTCTCAATCCATACCAGATCCCTTTGATTATAGCTGTCGAGATTGATTTTTCAATTAGCGATCTGTGGCAACATTCGCCGGAGCATCCTCGATTTGACAAAGGAGTACACAGAGCAGATGCAACCCGCAGCGGGCAATTAATCTTTCGTCGCGTGCGTCTTGGTCAATAACAATTTGATCCAATTACGTCGCTCCGTAGCGTAATCGATTCGGGGATAGAGATGCTTGTTGCGCGCGCGCCGCCCGCTAACGACGTTGCGCAAGCGTCCGCCACGCTTCCGTTGCTATCGCGTATGGTTGCGGGCGCCGCTGCGGTTTTTGACCACTCTGCGCAACCACCCATGGTTGCTATTCGATACCTGATTATGGTAAACCATAAAAAATGCGAAGTTTCACATTTCGACATGTTTGTGAAGATAATGCTAATCATCTTGCTCTTGCGAATTGGGGGATGTTCTCTCATTTAACACTTTTTCATTGCGTTAAAATTAACGTGGCAATTTAATAATCGTTCGTATTTTATACATTTTTTTTTAAATAACAAAAGCTCGTTGATAGTTAATATTCTCCCATCACAAATATAATTTGTGATGGGAGAATAATAGCTCTATATCGTTTGGGTATTCCATTGACGAAATTTTTAGTAACGTTACAATGCCGCTTAATTTTAAACACTAAGTTAGGGTAATAAATAAGATATTACCCGGATCCAAATAAAAAAGCTTGAATTTACAGATTCTACAGAATGCCACAGAACTGTTGGGTAATCCAGCGATAATCTAATTAGCACAACAGTGGTGTTGCAACGTTTATGTCCGATATCTGAAGTACACAACGCGGATTCCATGGTTGCTTAATTTGAAATTGTAGGAAATTGGCTCTTCCCCGACCGCAGTGTAGACGATTAGTTTGTAACAAAGAATTCGATCGCGTTTGTTGCACATATCGAGTGCACTGGATCACGTTTAGGATACTACAATCTTGAGGTAGGTAATGTTGCCTGTTTTGCTGTCTATTGCGAATGTCAATATCGTCTCAGTTATAGAAAATGTATGGGATATAAAGCCTGACACATGGCTGACTGGTTTTGTTTCGTGGTTAATTTACTATTCAAGAGTACAAGAATATTCAAGAGTACAAGTATTTACTATTCACGAGTTCAAGAGTACAAGAGTATTCAAGAGTTCTGTGCTTTAGATAACTCGTTTGAGCTAAGATAGTTATTTTATGTCAGTGTAATAGCAAATATTGAGGACTGATATTTCGTTTGGTTGATTAAAAGTAAAATGGATTATTTTGGTTTTGTTTTATATAGTCTTGTATGTCTTTCTATATTCAAGTTAGTACAGTAAGATATGAACGCAATTAGCTTTTAAAATAACATACTCTACTCTACGGTCTCACCTACCCTTTTGACCGCGTTAACGTTTAATCTAGAAGGATATAAGTCCACTGCCGGGATCCGAACGCACGACTAGTCGCATATTTAGCAAGCGCGCGTTATCGGCGCACGAAGTCCCTTGCCGTATTCACAGGCTCGTTTCAAAATAGTTAATACGCGCATTGAAGCGGTGGACCGGCTGGACAGCGGCGCGGTCTGGTTTGTTGCGACACCCACAGGGCCACAGGGCTACTGACCCTACGACGAATGTGCTTTTAATACTCCCTTTGTTAAATCTTGTTCGTGATATACGTCGGATGGAATGATCGGTGGCAAGCGTAAGCTTATTTTTATAGTTTATAAAAGTAGTGTTAAATTAAGAATATCTCACGAATAATGAAATCTGTGTAATGTATATTTGAAGTCATTATTCACTCATTGACAGTATCCTTAAGCAGCTAATGTGCACACATACATACACACACATAAACCATTAAGTACGCTTGTAAGAAAGAAGAGTGTGAGCATGCTTAATGCTCGTTAAACTTTATTCAGCCAATAATAAAATTGAGCCTAACGGAAAAACATGATTTAAAAGAGAACAATATTTTTAAGTTAAAGAGCGGTGGTAGCTCAATGGTTAGGACACGCGCCTCTTAACCGAGGAGTGCGGGTTCAAACCCGGGCACGTACCTCTGGATTTTTCAAGTCTATGTACGTATTTATAACACTAGCTCGACGGTGAAGGAAAACATCGTGATGAAACCTGCAAATTCAAACAACTTTGAATTTGTAACCATGATCCAAAAAGTGTCTGGTTCCCCTATCTTAGGGTTACGAAGGTAAGATCGGCAGTCGATTGAATGTAATTACCAGACTCGCTAAATCGTGGATCATGGTCTAAGCGGACCCCGTCTAAGCACGGGACATAACGCTAGGAAGATGATGATTATTTTTAAGTCCCAGACCAACATGGACACAAATAGGTGATTTTGTATTTTTTGGTTGGGGAAATAAACCTTTAGAGGTTCCGTGCTAGTGTAATGTAGTGAAGCTTTTATTGAAAATATTTAAGATTATTTAGCCCGAGTGTACAACACCTAAAATCGTCAGATGCGGTATCTTCCCACAGTCTGTAAAATTCAATTCCTAATCTTTTTTTTTATCAATCAAGCTGCTCTGATTAAAGTATTGGTATGCAACAAGTTTTAATTGTGTCGGTATTCTGGTGTCGATAGAATTTCATGCCATGGAATGGACGACAAGCAAGTTGTGTGAACCAAGTGTTAAATACATTTGGTGGAATGAAATTGCAATTTGTGACAGGATTCCTGGATAAATGACCTCCCTATAAATATATTATAAAATCTCTTTGATGGACTGAGATTATATAGATTTAACGTTATCTATCGTTTTCCTTGCATACTTTAGACTGCAAATTTTGGTAATCTATCAATTTCATAACCAGCATGTGTCTGCAACATATAGTTACATTAAAAACGGTAAAGTTTCGGCTTTCCGCGCGTGCCGGCGACCTCACCGACCCGCCGGCCGGGGGACGTGGCCACGGCCGCTTTGCGACACGGCGCGCGAACTGGAGCGGCACTTTGTGTGTGCGACGTGTCCTAGGCGCGACAATACCGACTCTTACGTAAACACGTGTCGTTGGGTCTCTGGCGGACGCGACAATCGCTCTCTTGGGACGGACGAAGTTTTGTCAGATTCATTGGGAGAGATGCTACTGTTGACCGAAATCATGTTCCGCGGGAACACACAGTTTTGGGTTCGGTCATAGGCGCATTCGGATTTCGGTTATTTTTATTTCTGTAAACCGTTGAACGTCCAGGCTTTTGGTACCTCCACCGGCTCTTGACGGACCGATAGATGTACATGTATATAATTGACTTCGATGGGGTAGATAGTCATACGGAGCTTAAAAGCTCCTTCGAGTACTTTTTGCTGAAAAAATAATTGATTTAAGCTAGATGGAGTATTGATGAAAAGTAGTAAAAAGTGGCTCGTAGCCTATACAATCATAAGTCCTATAGCCTCTTATGTATGCTTGGCTAAAAACACAGCTGGTACATTATTTATAAGTGCCAGGTAACATGGAAGCATAGTATCGTATTAATATATTAACAAATTTTACTATCCTCGTGTGTACCCTGGGCGGGACTGGTATCCGGTCAACACAATCTCTAATTTTTGGCGCGCATGACCTGTTGTGGAGCAATGTTTCTGCAAGTCCCGATCGCGAGCATTTGGCCATAATGAGTATGACCGCGGCGGCGCGTGCGCAGCGCCCATGCCCGCGTTGCCCACCGAATAGACCGAGCGCTGAATTACTTTCGCTACAGACATTTGATCGATTAGTTAGCGACATGTGTTTATTAACTATTAAACATATGCGTGGCCGATCCTAAATAATACGTACATACAATATCATCGAAGCAATCCCCGAAGGGGTAGGCTTAGTCCTTAGACCAATTAAGCTCCTTAAATAATATTTCGCTAAATAATTATTTGGTTACAAAATTATAAGTGGCTCGGTCGTCGCCTACATAATTACAAACCCAATACGCAAGACCAACATGGGACAGATTTGAAATGATATATGTGCGTAAAAATATGTAATATATATTCCTGCGAATGTATTATATTTATGTTTCGACGAATGAATGGGTTAACTGTATCTTTTTTTTTAAAATATATGGTCATGCTTTGCAATTATTGTAATATATAAATTTTATTCAAACATAAATCTAGACATATGGGGCCATGCATTATAGATGATAAACAATAAGCTGTTAAGAACATTTGGAACTATTTTTTTGGTAGGAGGGATCCAATCTGGGACACTCCTCATCTCGTAGGATACAAATCCGCTAGGATATGTTTATTGGGACGTTGCTCTGTTTTGGGGATGTTAACCATGCAGTCGGATACCAGCTGTGGATAACGTCTATATGCGTGACGTAGCAAACAAATGGCTCTATTTATTATGGAATCAGTGAAAGGACATTATTGTGTGCTGTTTGCTTGTTTTTTTTAATTGCTCTCGGATATATATAATTCAAACAAGAACACCAATCAACACCACGCTCCATCTGTATCCAGTGAGATATCACAATTTGTTCCTGAAAAGTGATTGTTTATTGATAACGGCTAGCTCTACAACCAGGGAGCTGCGCGGGCGCAGCCTGTCGCAAACCGCTTGCGAAACTGTTTCAATAACTCGCCATGGTGGCTGACCTTAATGAACGCGCCCATTGTTCATGGGGACACTTCATTTCTGCCACATTTGTTATAATTTTACGAATTAGTTGCCGCTGTAACAATATTTTAATTGAAATTGTACAAAATTTGAAGTGCGGTACGAAAAATTCTCATGTTTGTCTCATGGTAGTTTGGCGATTGGACGTGATAAGTTTAATATTCAGATAGCCATATTCTATCTATTCATGCAATCATCGTAATGTCTGCCTTTTGTTTAATTTATTTGCACCAGTTTTAGAACATGATCAAATTTCTACTTAGTAATCCTGTGGAGAAAGGCTTAATATGCGAAATAGGTAATATAAGGTATACCTTCGCGTGTTATCAGGTGTCAACCTTTATGTACCAACATATATTGAATACTCGTGTGTAATGAGATCGTGACATGTTACTGTCGGCACTGTCTGCCGCACCCATTTACACGCCCGTATTGCCCTTTTAATATGGTCTAAATTCCCTTGTCCACTTCAATATCTCGTTGACCCTTAGTAAGTTGAAGTGCGCGTGAGCACAGGGCTTGCTCTACTTCATTATCTGCTATCGGAGGCGAATCTAACGTTATCACAGGAACCGCGCCTGAACCTCGACTCGCAAGGAATGTTGTATATAGAAAGAAGCTTAATTACTTTTACAAGCATAAGCTTAGTTTGGATTTAGGGAATTGGTGTCAGTCTGAAGAACTGATTTATTTATTATTTATTATTAGGTCAGGATAAATGATATTCTCTCTCAAGCTTATTATGGGTTATTTCTGTAATTTGATACTAAAAAACTTTATCATTATTGATGTATGTTCCTAGACACATAGTTTCTTCATCGCATAATGTCATCCACAATGTTTAAGCATAGAAAAATAATTGATTGACAATCTGCAAAAGTAATGATTTGCGAATGTGACGATTGGCGTCTACACCATTATTTTATCAGAAGAATTCATCTTAATTATTATAATGTTTGCTTCTGTGTGGGCACGCTTTAGCAGCAGTTGACCGAAGTATAAAAGATGTACAAAGTAAACGATTATTACGATGGCATTATATAACAAGCAGAATGCCTAAGCCCTAGTTATTTCTAGTTAATTGTTACACGAAACGCTACGTAGGCCTGAAAAAGTACAACAATTACTAGTACATGATTGCTGGGAGAATGCATTGATGCAATTGGCGGTGATTGGATTGACATAATTGACAATTAAACAAGTTATATAACTAGTATTATGGAGCCCAGTTTTACCTACTCCTCATATTTTGCTTCATTGAGTGAGCATAAATGTAAGTTTAAAACGGGACATGTTTCATAGAACTTTAATCTATGTCGAATCGAAAAAACATTTTTGTGTTACATACATACATAACATCACACTCGTAATTCCCGAAGGGGTAGGCGGAGTCAAATAGAACTGGGCTAGGTTAGATGGAAAATAGTGCAAGAGTAGTGTCAAGTGGCTAGCTTGTCGCTTATACAATCATCCAAAACTTCATATACCATTAGTCGCCTTTTACGACATTCGTATTGAATAGTCTATCGAGGAACGCTATAGGCCACACAGGGACTAGAAAAAAAGGACTCTACGCCACTAACTAGACGTTGAAGCTCAGCAGGTGCTCTAACAAGTTGGCATGACAGATTTCCGATATCTGGTATCCATAAGAATCTCACTCACACATACATAAACATAGCTTCACCCTATAGTATGACAGCGCGGAGTCCTTTTATTTTTCTAGTACGTGAGGCTACATAACATCACGTTACGATACATGAACAATAAACGCGCGTGAAACCGCGGGCACAGCTAGTTGTCAGAATCAAACGTAAGATTACTTGTTAACTGCCTTTCATGTATTGCACCGTAAACAGACGTCGGTTTTGGACACGGAATCAATACATTTTGGGCTCGGCTTTTCTGGTATCAAATGTTTCCTGTCTCTACCTAAGCTTCAAGTTGTCCCTTATTATATTTTTTTAATTAGGTTCAGTGATTTAGTCATGATAATAAAATAAAACCAAGTAAACTACTTTCGCATTTGTGTGAAATATTTTCGAACGTCTAAATTTTTCTTTGTTTTCTATATTTTTCTCTACACATATATGTACACAATGTATATAAGTGTTATACTTTGTTTCAGAAAACTTAGCGCCGTCAGAACTAAAGAAGCTTAGAAACAAACAGAGGAAAGCGAAACGCAAAGCGGAGCAGGAGAGCGCGCTGGCGGCCCAGGTCCAGGTGAGATTCAGATCTTTCGTAGCCCCAATACTTATGTACATTTCAGACTAGACTGGTTGATCGAGTGGTCAGAGACCCTGGCTACGATACTAAGGGTCGCGCGTTCGAATTCCGCTAGGAGGCAAACGTTTCGCGTGATCAACATGGACATTTGTACTCGAGTCATGGATGTTAATAAACGTATTTAAGTATGTTTATCCGTTTACCTAGTATCCGTAACATATGCATGCATGCTTATATAGTTTGTAACTAAGGACTTGGTGTATCAGTGTGGAAAAAATATTTATTTACTATATAGGCAAATACACATCCTGATTAGTATTTTAATGCGAACGTAAGTTTGTTCTAAAAGCAAATCTTGTCAAGGCGAAATAGCGGGAAGACCCAGGTCGAAAGCTAATAAGTACGTTAAACATATGACGCTGCAACATGTTGGCGGGAATGCGAGATGAAGAGACCTTGCCAAAACCGTTATGCTATACAAGTGACGTCCCAGATGTTCCCTCAATGTGGCGTGCGTGTTCTAGGTCAAGCGGGAGCAGCATCACAAGGCGCGGCAGCAGCAGGAGCAGGGTGACCCCGAGGCGCCGCAGCTGGACGAACTGATACCCGACAAACTGGCGAGGGTGAGCATTAGTCTACCATGACCTTCCTGCTTTCAACATAGAGATGATTGATCTATGCCTTACGCATACAGCTTTAGTTTTGGGGGCGAGGAGGTTATATGGGATTCTTAGAGGCAGACAGTGAAGGAGCAGGGCGACCCCGAGTCGCCGCAGCTGGACGAGCCGTCCGTGAACCGTCCTATGCTTTATGTAAACAGCCTTGCCTTTGGAGGCGAGATAGCTATATGGGACTCAGCGGCCGTAAGCGGAGATGCCCGCACCGGCTAAAATGGACCGGCTAGCCAATAAAACTTGCTTGAATGTGGTTAAAGGGGCCTGCTGTCCCCTTTAACTACATTCAGCCAAAAATAAAACTAGGTTGGGTTAGATGGAAAATTGTGAAAAAGTAGTGACAAGTGGCTAGCTCGTCGCCTACACAATCACATACCCAAAAACCGATAAACTATTAGTCGCCTTTCTACGACATGCTAGGCAAGAAACGCAGTTGGCACATTCTAATGGCTAATTCCTAGACCAAAACGGGACTATACGCATATATGCCATCACGCCTGCAATCACGAAGAGGTGGGAAAGTCCAACGAGCAACAAGCTCTCTAAACCACATTCAGCCAAAAAATAAAATAAGTATTGAATATTGGTAAGTGTAATCAATATCGGCCTTGATATCTTAACATATCCGTAGGAAGCGTATCCTATAATTGACATTTCAAGGTATGTCAAGAACACCTTTATGACCTTTAACGTTTGTTTGATCAAACATGAAGCTTTGAGTGCATTCAAACATCATCGGAGCCAGCACGATTTCGGTCTGTTAGTTTCCATACACACATGTGCACGTCTCAACACAACGTGTGTTATGTCAAATTGCCATGTCACTCTGATTGACATATTTATTTTTTATACTCACGACAGGCTATACTTAATAGTAACAGAGCTATAAATAACTTATAGTTACTACCTGATTAAAAACAATAGTTGCATTAAGGGCAGTTGTACATATAAACTTATGTAGCTTTCGCAAACTTATAATTGTGTAAGGTATTAGGTGCTGCCTCTTAGATAACTTTTTAACTAAAGTTTTATTGTTTCTTTGTTATTTTTTTTTTCCTTTTTATATAGTTTTAATATAGGTATATAATTCTAGTAAAATTATTTATTATATATAATTCTAGTAATTTCTTATGTAATAATTGTTTTGTTTTTTAATTAGATAATACGTGTTATATATGTTGTGACACCTTCAAAGGTTCTGCATTTATATTGTATTGTACACTACACATTATTATTTCTAAGAAATAATGGAACAAAACAACTACTGGGTGTCCAAATAAATAACTGTGTGATCCAGGGCAGGGGTAAAATCCTTTGACTCTCAATAAATGTCGCAAAATCAAAGTACCTATATACACTTACATCTTTTGTTACATCATCTTCCTAGCGTTGTCTTGTGGTTAGACGGGTGCGCTTAGACCATTATCTAGGATTTAGCGAGTCTAGTAATTACATTAAAGTGACTGCCGATCTGACCTTCGCAACCCTAAGATAGAGGAACCAGAAAATTATTAGATCATAGTTACAAATGCAAAGTTGTTTGAATTTGCAGGTCTCATCACGATGTTTTCTCTCATCGCCAAGCTAGTGGTATAAATACGTATATAGATTTAAAGGTCCAGAGATACGTACTCGGGCTAGACCCCGCACCCCTCGGTTACGAGCCGCGTGTCGTTACCATTGAGCTACCACCGCTCTTCTGTTACAGTCCTTGTTTTATTCTGAAGAGGTTTGCCTTGCAAACCTTCTTGATTTTCGGAGAAAAAACGTGGTACGTGTGACTCGCTCACTCCCCCTCTTAGATGGAAGGGCGCTATATACCCAGTCTTGTTATATACAAACAAAGCGGGATATACAAACCCCCAGTTTTACAGCAGAACACTTGGTACAGCACATTCTTAGGGGATCTGAATCCTCCTTAACCCCAGGAATCCTAAACTAACCTGAACCTTACCCAAGTGTATGCCTGCCTTTCGCGTCCAAGGTTCCTGTCGCCCGTCAGCAACATGACGTTTTGTAGTCGTCGCTGCGCGGGCGGTCACGAGCGCGCTCCGAGATGTATTATTAAAAAATAATAAATAATTACAGCTTGACCTCCACGCTAGCCAATGACATAGCTATGACAGCACTGTTTTGAACATAAACAATTATCATTTCAATTAGTTGATTTTTAATTGTTTTGGAATGCGTATGGAATGCGAATAAATGTTCTAGTTTGGATTAAGACTGTAACATACGGTTGTTGGTCTAGTGGTAGCATGCGTCGCCTAAGGACCAAGAGGTCCCGGGTTCAAATCCCGGGCCGGGTTAAAATTTGTGACTGGGTATTTCAATATTGAAATTACTCAGTTGGTGGTTTAATCTCCTCCGTGCCTTAGAAAGCACGTAAAGCCGTTGGTCCTGCGCCTAACCTCTCTCCGGTCATGGCGAATTGCCATTGCTAATCCTCGTTGAGATTGGCCGCCGTGACCGATATCGGTTAGGAGCACATTATACCCTCATGTAGCATAAAGTGTCTTATGGCTGCTGGCTTTAAAGGAAAGCGACATGTACAGGACAGGACACCAATTTCAAACAGTGCTAAGTCGACCCTGCGATGAAGTTGTGAAGGACCTGCCCCAGCTCCATGCGGATGACTGGCAGGCGGTAGCGCAGGACAGACCGAGATGGAGGCTCCTATTTTTGGAGGCCAAGACTCACTTCGGGTCGCTGCGCCAATTTAGTTAGTTAGTTAAGTCGACCCTGGTCATTTTCTTTATATTCATACATAGATATCATCGTGTCCACAATCCCTGAAGGTGTAAGCAGTGTCTAAGGAGCAGCAATCGTCTTAACACTCTCGGCTCAACATTTAGCCAAATATGAAATTGCCTTGGGTTAGATGGAAAATTGGCAAAAATTGTGTCAAGTGGCTAGCTCGTCGTCTTCATAATCACAAACTCAATAAACTTTTATTCGCCTTTTACAATATGCTAGGCAAGAAACATATTTGGTACATTCGTTTTGAGTCCCAGACCAATAAGGGACAATTATTATATATAATTTTATATATAAACATAAATCTGATAGTGTATAATATAATTCCAGGCAGAGGACCCGTTAGAGCAAGCACTCAAGTTCCTACAACCGCTGCGGACGCTCGCCGCAGATAGGATAGACACACACTTAATGGCCTTCGAAATATACTTTAGAAAAGGTAAGTATGCTTTTATTAATTCGTATGTAAGGGGTAGAACCACAACCTCATTTGGTTCGTCTGGGCCGGCTCGGGTAGGACCATACTCTCAGAGAGAGTCAGCGTGAAGTAGCGGCTTTCAAGTTCAATGTATAATTGTGTGCATTTCGTTCGGAGCATATTGATTGACAGCACCGGAGGCTTGCATACTGAGAATACGCACTGCTGAATACAGGCGACAAAAGGCGCTTGTCATAGTCTTGTCCCTTATACCGTTGGCGCGGTGAATCTTCGACAAAAGCCTTCAACGGCAACCTTCGTGATGTAGACTAGTGAATAGTAGTAGATCTGTTTTTATTTTTTTTAACATATGAGTGTTCAAAAAAGTTTTATATAGCCCTTAAGAGAAATCACTTGTCTGGCGGGTCAGTCAGCTGGTTATATAAATTTGCGAACCTTAATATGAAACGTGCTTGTATGATGTGTTCCAGAGAAACCCCTGCTGATGCTGCAAAGCATAAAGCGCGCGTGGCGGCTGGACAGCTCGCACCAGCACCTGCACGACTGCCTGGTGCGCTTCCGCTGCTGGCTGGACGCGGCGCCGGCGCCGCTCAACGCGAGCGTCGCCGCCGTCATCGACGCCGAGACGCAAGCGGTAACATCATGACACAATATCATCAGCACCGTCTTCATAGAGCGCGCGTGGCGATTTGACAACAACAAACATCATCATCATCACCGTTTTCATCATCATCATCATTATTATCTTAGCTCTGTGTCCCGTTCTAAATTGGGTCCGTTTACATCGTGCTCCCAGTTTTAGCTAACCTAGTTATTTGATGCAAACTTTTTGATCGCCTCAATCCTTGGATTAGAGCTACGTGTCTGAGGGCAAATCGATTTTAGGTATTCTAGCGCGCGCGTGTGAACGGTTCATAACGACTGGCTGGATTGCGCACGCGGTAGAGACCCTACGCGAGTATGTAATATATTTCAAACTAAACAATAAGTGTAATCGTCGTGTCCCCCGGCAGATGTTCCGCGGGCGCGCTGCGCTGCAGATGGCGGAGGAGTTCCTGTCGGGCGGCGCGGCGCGCACGCAGGCGGGCGCGCTGTGGGGCGCGCGCGCGCTGCGCCGCCTCGTGCCCGCGCGCGGCCGGCCCGCGCTCGCCGCCGCCACCGCGCTCGACTTCCCCGACGTCTCCATACAGGTGACGGCCCTTCTCTTGTTACATACATACATACACACACAATAGGGTATTTTACTAAAAAAAAATTATTATAGTCCGTAAGCTAGATTATCAAAAATTATTGTATACGTATTTTTTGCTTTATCTAATAACTAACTAAACTTAACGCCACTTCTCTAGCGGGGTAAGCAGAGAGAACCGAACGCCGTATGGCACGATCCTTACACACCTCACTCACCTCTTTAACATTCATAATCCTTTTCATACAAGCTATACGGTTTTTATGACTCCTAACATCACCTTCTGTTATAATACACGACCAATCTGGTCGTGGTAGGTGAGCCTGGACCTTCCGCGGCTCCTACATCCTTCCACTTTCGCAATGTATATCTGTTTAGTCAACCTTTCGTCATCCATTCTTTCCACATGTCCGAACCACCGGCTTTATCTAATAATACTCAAAAAATTACAAAGATACAGCGCTTCAAAGATCTGAAATGGGGCGCTTTACGTCGTTTGGGCATTAAAATTTTACGCACCTAGTGACGCGCTACTTTAACGCGCTGTATCTTTATCATTTTTAGTTTTCTGAACAAAATAAAAAATACGGAATATATTTTTGTAATCTCAATAATGAAATATTATTTGTTTTTGAGTTTGTTTGAATAATGGAATATTATTATTTTTATCATCACACCTGCAATCCCCGAGGGGATTGCTCCCGGGGCCCTCAAGATAGGAGGATCCTACTTCGTCCGAGATGGTAGTGGGAGAGGTATATCGAGTAAACCATTGGAATGTGCCCTCTACGCCTTTATGCGTGGTGCCCACGGGATCGTGTAACGCTTAACCACCGCGAACACAACATCTTCGGCCTTGCCACAGCGGGTCCCCCCGTGACCAGGGAGGGGAGATAGCGTCGTCCTCTCCGCGGCCTACCTACAGGTTAGCGCCCCGTCTGGGTCGAATTCGGGTCTCAAGTGAGAGCTAATCGACCCGGCTTCTGCACCTACAGGTGCAGAAGCGGGGCATCAGGGTCTCCTGAGTAAAAAGCTCTCTCCTCACACTAATTCGGCGCCTCGTCGCGGTCCGCTTCACCGTATTTAAACCCGCTATATATATCTCGTGTAAGTATATCGTTTACGAATCTCGTGTTATATGTTATTCCAGGGATGCGTGGAAGTGCTAGACAGCCTTCGGGACGGCGACTTTGGGCCGTGCGAGAAGGAGATCGAGGAGTACGTGGCGGCGTGCCGCGCGCGCTTCCCGTACGCGATCGCGTTCCAGCCGGGCGCGCCCGCGCCGCCCGCGCCCGCGCCGCCCGCGCCCGCGCCGCCCGCGCCCGCCGACGACGCGCCCGCCAACTGAGCCCGCCCACCAAGCACTCGACACTTGTGATATCTATAGTGTTGCTGACGTCCGACGGTCCCTACACCTTATCTGCTTTTATTCGAATTATACCGGATGCTCGTCCGGACAAGGATACGCCTATGAAAATGGTATTGATATTTCTACTGTTTTTCAAGGTCGACATTAGTGTGATTAGAGTGACGCGATTACCGGGGGCGCGCGAAAATATAATTTCGCGATTGAATTTATAATTCATCGTTTTGTTTGCGAATCCCTTTCCTGGAAATTGTGGACGCGACGTCTTCTCCGTACACAAATGCTAAAAAAGTGCGTTATCATTTAAATTGATGAATTGCGATGGTACGAACGCTAACTATTTCGCATTGGAAATGCAAGCGAAATCGATCCGTTTTGCTGGTTCAAAGCGCAAAATGGGTGTATTTTGATGTGTTACACGTATATATAGATATTGTTTGTTTTTAATATATTAATTTAACGGCGTGTGAAAAATTTTGTGTGTGGCAAAGACATCGTGTCCACAGATTCCGTTCTGTCGTATTCTGAAACGATGCTTCCTATATATAGATTGTGTGCAGGTCAATTTGATGTTTATTCTTTTGTGATACAAGGCTTGGATCTCGTTTTAGAATACGGACCGGGTGTTAATTGGATAGACCTTTTAATGAGTTTTTTTGGATATAGACCACTATAATTCATTAGTAAATTTACTTAATGAGTCTTAGTGGCCTCGTTATAATAATTTGTAGTTTTAAGGGAGCGTTTATGGAACCTTCAAAAGTAAAACTAATCCCGTAGCTAATGTTTCGGAACTGGGCTCAAAACTGTCTATGTTTACACAAGACCAGTTTAGTTATCTAGTTATTAACGAATATATATTTTGTCATCACGTGGAAGTAGTGTCTAACTATTGGCTTACCTTCTGATTCTACCAAAATGGGTCGTTAAGACGATATGGAATGTGTCTAGATAGCGCTGAAGAGCCGACACGCAGCAAGGGGGTTGGATGGGAAAACTATTTATTTACTTTTAGCTAATGTTGAACGGAATATTATAAGTTTACTAGCGGCGCAACTTCGGTCATGTAAATAAATCATATTAAATAAGTCTAATTCGTTCCTCAATGAATGGGCTGTCAAATGCATATGGATGTTAACTGGCAAGTCAATTGAGATACTTTTTAGAAGCTGTCAAAACGCAATCACTTTATAGATTTTGTACGGGCTTGTCGGTTTATGACGTCACTAGTTTGTCTAGTCAACTAATGAAAAATTAAACAGTTTTTGTAAAAAAAAAAATTGTAGACAACATAATTCCAAATCAATAATAAGGTTTAACAACATACTACGATACTTTCTTTTACGTAATTGATATTTCGAAAATAAAATATAAATGTTGTCAAAATGCCTATTTTAAACATCCGACCCCATAGTCAAAGAGATTGTCGGGTTCAAAGAAAAATGATCTTCCGCTATAATATGTTATAGTGAAAGCGTCGATCTATCGTCGATCGTTTCTGCTGTAACCAGAAACTGTCCTATGGTTGGACACTACAAGAAGGTTCCTTTCCTGGTCCCCCTAGACGTGATTACTTTAGTAGAGTGAGTTTTTGCCGCGGAGCCCAATTTATTCTATCCGAGGTGGAAGGGGATGCAAATACTATGCTGTCTCCCACCTCGAGATAGAGCCACCCAGGGCTGATTAACTAACTATATGTTGGAAAGTTGCTCACTTGTTATCAGTAAATTTAAAACCTGCCGCCCCCAAACAGTGTCACCCGGGGTGGACCGCCCCTACTAAGCAAGCACTGGATTACTCACAAGTGAAGTGAAGCCGGACCATATTCGCTTCGGACCGATTACATTCAGTCGCCAGCAACGGTTCGTTGCCGCTTCTCACGTCGCTCGGTGTCTTCTACAAAATTGGCCCTTAGAATATTTTCAAACGTTTTCTCTCGACGTAGCCTCATAAAACACTACTGCATATTGTATACACACAACACGAGTTGTGCCCCTAAGGGCTATTGTATTGCTTGAGCTGTACCATCACTGTTAATGTGACATTTGATGACGCGACGCACGGTACTCACGACCTTCGTCGCCTCAGCGGGTTATTCCCAGCCCTCCCAGGCGCGCATACGCGGTAAACGGCAACATCGAAGTGGGGGAGATTGGGACATTTTCGAGTTGCTGCCGGTAGCAGAGACAGCCGGGGTTACGTAGACAGTATTTTTAATGAAAGCCTAGTTTTCGCCAGTGGGGACGAATTTTTTCAGTGAGACTGGGAATAATCCGCGACAAATAAATAGTGTGATAAACACATAGTTTTTCGAAACACCATAAGATTATGTTAGAATGTCAGTGCGATCATGTACCGCGCGTCGAAATTTGAAAATCGTTTATAATGTATAAGGTATTCAATGAGTTCCAATGTATTTGGAAATCTGGGAGTAAAATGAGTGAAACTGGCACTTGCAAGGTCGGCCACGTATTTGTGAACTTCTGGTGTTGCATATATCATGCCAGCAGGCAGTTTCCTTTTTTGTCACCTTTAGTGGTGTATAAAAAACTATTCGAATACTATTATTGTATAACGAGTCTCAACACTTTTCCCTAATTAAAATGTTTAATATTATTTATAATTTGTGGTGGTATAGTTTCAAACTTAATATCTAGCATTAGAAATAGATAGTTTGGTTTTTGATTTGATGTTTGTTGTTATTTGTGCATGTGACGAATATATAAAAATCATAATACTTACAAAATAATTAATCTTATGCCGCAATAAATTAATGTTTAAGATTCAAAGAATTTAAAGATACTCAGGACTGTTTGTTATAATATTGCGTTTTTTTTTTGTAATTGACGGTGTGTCTCAATTATGGAAGTGTCTAGTGTAATTGGTGCAAAGGGCCTTATTCACAACGCGCGTTGTTCATGCCAATCCATATTTAGGTATGATTATGGGTAGAGACCAGATTATATGCAACTTATGCTCAAAATATGCAAGAAGATAGAAAATATGTATAAAATATACAACAACAAACAGTATAACAAAGATACTTTCATTGTATTTCAATTTATTGGTATATTATAATTGATTACTGTCGCTGGTACATGTTAGATTTGGCTTGAAGGGGCCAATGTAGGTAAGATTTTTATATAACTAAACTTTTTTATAATCATCTGAAAATATTGTAAATAAAGCAAAAATATCAGTAATTTTCTACGATTTCGGTCTAAATATGCATAATATACATGAACGAGCCAAAAACAAAATATTGGTGACAAAGGGCTATGCATATAACATGCAGTTGCGATATAATCCGGTTTCTTATTATAAGTTATCAAATTCTAATGTGTAATGATAATGTTAATTGAAACTAGATTGAATACAATTATTGAATGGTGTTTGTCTGAAATTGGAATGTCACAAAGGTTAAGAATATTTTTTTCTGCTTTTTATTGATGCTGTATAAAGCCTGGTTGGTGTTCATTAACTGAGTTTTTTTTAATACATTAAAAATGGCAAGTTGAATGCTGTTTATAATGGGGCCGTTCAAGTGTTAAAGGGGTTCCTTGTCAGATTTCTTTAGGTTCTAGTAAATGGCACATAAGCCTGCAAAACCATCGAAAAACATTGTGGGAAGTGTAAAAAAGTTTTTTTGATTTTGGGTAAAATGTTTCTTAAATTCTGGTTAAATATTACATTAATAGCCCCTTACTGATATATATCATTAACTACATTTGGCGTGTGAGATTCAATAACAAATAAAATGTTCCTCATCATTAGTTCTAAGTTGTATATCGCGGTTAATTTTAGCATTCGGTCGATATTTGTTTTTCATTGCCGATTATTTGCGAATAGTTTTGATAAATTGATTAGATAGGTTTATTGCCTAATAATAATACCTTATACATATTTAAGCCTTTTAAAGTTTGCATTTTATAACTCTATATTCGCTTATAGTATTGTTCCGTTTATGTAAAATACATAACAATAACATGGGAACTGATAACATTTAGCGGTGTGGTGCAACTGGCGTTTATAAAATCTTGGTTTTTCATAGGTTTATTCTGTTAACTATGAACGAGTTAAGAATATGTGTAGATTGATTAACGATAATTATAACAGTGCACTATTGGTTAAAGTTCGCGTAGTGTCTTATGAGGATATAGTCCTTGAAACGGTGTGTCTAGTCTCTGACAGCGGCGCGGCCGGGCGCTATCTCCACATCAATTTGTACAATAACTCTTGACATAAATTAGTGTAATTTTCCAATTATTATTATAAGCATTTGGTCTAACTCCGTAGTTTCCAAGTGATGGATATTATGCGAAGCACGCGCCGTGCGGTCTCAAGTGTTCATCGGTAACTTTCAAGTAACAAAATATTTTAACTAAGGTTTAATGACTGGTTTTTAAATGTATGAAAAAAAAAAATGTGTGGCAAATTTTGAAACCTCATGCAATACTACTGGACTGAGGTACGCTTTGTAAATAATAATTCTTATATTTAAGTTTGTACTGTACAATATCGTTAGAATTCTGGGGTCCTTGTCGACTTGACATTAATTGACTGCTGTGCGGGACGCTAGGGTATCATTTGTAACGTTCGAATGGGACATGGCTCGAACGAAACTGACTTGTTTTGTTGATTTCGATTTGTTTGTAGATATGTGTAAAGGTCGGACAATAATAATTATTATTATATCATATTTGAATACTCCGAATTGTAGTGATTACACACAGAGTGTGCGAACGCGGACACCTCACGAACACAGGCTTAGTTCCACTGATTGGTATTTTCATTTACTCAAGTAAATATAACCTACCCACTTCAAACAACGTGTTTTCTGTATACATATTATTATGTACTTTATTATAACCGTTTTGTGTACGATACGTAGGGAGTAGCTAATGTGTAATTAAATTATAGTTTGTGATTTATATAATTGAGTGGGCAGGCACCCGTTATCGTTGTGGTAACGCGAATAATGCGTTGTTGCAAGAGAGATAACATTATTTCTTGGAAATAAATTATGTTATTGCTTTGTTGATTTTAGTTTTAACTGTTCAGTGGAAGTAGGCCTTCTATGCTTTTTATTTATCACTATTGTTCAACATCGTTACTTGTGAGCCACCTTGTTAATTTTGATTGTATTCAAGTCGTGTGATTGGAGTATTTTGTCCCTGTCATCTTGTAAATAAAGTAATAAAATTTTATTTTACAAATTTACTTATATTTCTCTTTTATTTCATATCATAAAATTCGTCAAAAAAATAACATATCTATTATTATTACACAAATGTAACATTTGTTTTATTTCGACAAAATGGGTTAATAATAATAATAAAATATATATAAGCTGGAGCAGTGGTAACTCAGTAGATAAGGACACGCGCCACACTGCGAGCTTGTTTGCAAGTCTTCAATTGACTTATCGGCAACTATACTATATTATTGTCCTACATATTGACCCATTTTATCTAGAATATTGTCAAGCACAATATTTGTTCATATAATAATTACAATCTTATCGTCGTTTTGTACTCACCAACATAAAGTATGGAAAAGAAAATAAGTGTTAAATAAAATTATGTACAAGAAAACTTCTTTTGTAAAGTTTTTGTTCAATTTTAGGTATATTAGAAAATAGGTGATTATAAAAATGATTTTGCTAATTATTTTTTTATTGGCAAGGGCATGAAGTTGGTCCCATATAAATTTGGAATAAAAAAACCAACCTTCGAGTAGGAAAACAGGAGATGATTAATTGTTCACTCACTGTTTGTTTGTATGAATGACCACGCATAACTTTTTACAGAATTGTCCGATTAGGATATTTTTTTCTTTGATAGCGTATGCTTCGTAGTTGGTCCCACATAAATATGGAAAATAATTATACCCTAAGAGTGACAAAATAGGGGTGATATATTGATCACTTACAGATTTCAATGCTGAGAAATAATCAAAATATAGCATGTAGAAATTAGCACATTATAGCCACAAAAGTTATTAAATAAAAACTTTCTAACAAATAATTAAACTGCCGAAAAAACTAAAAAGCAAAAAATAAAAACTAAGTTCTTAAACTAATGTAAGTTATACACCTACGTAATTTTGAGTCGGCGCCCAATAACCAATTAACAATGGATCACTTAATTACCCTAAATATAAAGAAATAACCAAATCAATTGACAATGCAACGTGAAATCTCCAACGGTAAACATTAACATTCCGAGGCGCCGACGCAAAATTACTTAGGTGTACTTACATTAGTTTATGAACATAGTTATTATTTTTTGCTTTTCAGTTTTTTCGGCGGTTTAATTTTTTTGTTAAAAAGTTTTTATTCGAGTATTAGATAAAGCGAAAAATACCTAAGTATTCAATATTTTTTGATAATCTAACTTACGGGCTATAAAAAAATTGGGTAAACTAGCCTATTATAATTATGACCAATAATCGGGAGTACAACTAAATAAGACTTTATTTCACAAAAAATAAACATGTGCAATCAATCCACTTAGCATAAAAAAATACTTCACAAATTGTAAAATTAAAATAAAATATCGATATTTTATCGATAGCTTAACATTGCATTATAATATTTTATGTATTTACCTACATACCTACAAAAATATTATGTTTAGATTTTATCACATTATTTGTAACATTTCATAAAAAAGGCAAAGACATTTTTCTTGGTACTTAATATGGCTGTATGTTTCTTAATAAGACTCACGCTGCGTCTCGGCGCTATAATGATATGCGGAGCGTGGTGTAACCCGTACGAACACTTCGCTCTGTCCAAGAACGAGAGCACGAGAAACAAGAAGGGTTAAACTTCATTCACTCATTTCCTGAACCACAATAAGTCTTGGCACTATTAAGCTTATTAAAGTATTTAGTCTTCAAATATAACTAAGACCATTTGGTATATGTACAATAACATGTATAATTGTTATTAAATAATTGACTGTATCAATCGCACCGGATGTAGCTTGCTTGACTGGTCTCTATTTGCTTGGACTTTCGTCACACCAGACTCTGTTTTTGAAGTTGATGACGAGTTGGTCACGCTTTGGTATGTATTGCCTGAAAATATAAACGGATATGAAATTTTTATTCGTCATGTGATCTGATCTGAAATTTGCAAAAGCTCCTTAAACAGCATTTAGCCAAAAAAATAATTTGATTTGGTTTACTTAGTCGAAAAAATGTGACGAAGTAACAAGTGGCTAGCTCATCGCGTAACTAATCACTGAGCTGATGTCATGGCACGTATAAATGAATAAAAATATTTTGAATTGGATTTCCACTACTGTCATAATTATTACATAAAATGTGATTGTGGACAAGTCTTCACATAGAATTATTCAATTTCAGAGAAGTGCTAAATAAATAATGAAATCCTTACTCAAGTTTAACTTCAGCTGCAACCAACATCTTTCTGGAAGCCTTGTAGATTTCTTGATTATTTTTTTCATCAGACATGTACACCACTTTCTTAATTCCACTCTGTATTATTAATTTAGCACATTCGTTGCAGGGAAAGAGGCCTACATAAATGGTGCAGCCTTTCAGGTCGGCTGCGTTTTTGTTAACTATGGCATTCATCTCTGCATGACATACTGAAGCAAACATTAAAACAGTTTTAAATCAATATTCTAATTAAAGTTATGTGAAAAATAAATAGTAAACAACATCATTGATTTGATTCCCAATGGAGTTTCCCCTTCAGCAATTGTTTTATGAAAATCAAAATCGACTAAGGGAGCCACTGGAAGATCCTAATTTGAAAAAAATCTGAAGTGGTTACAACTTGAATGTTTTTATAGTCTAGGTCAGTGATTCCCAAAGTTGGGCTATGACCCATCCAAAACAAGTTTACAAACTCTGGTAAATTTAACCAATTTTACTAATAAGAATAAAGAAAAGATGGTTGGCTTGGATGGTTGGTTTGTCATTCTAAAGAATGGCTCACTCACGTGTTTCCTCACGACCCATAGTTTGGGAAACTTTGCTCTTGATTAATATTTCAAGTAATTAATTTCAAGTTTTACTTTATATACATTAACATCTATTCATTGTTAAATTGGTCACTTAAAAGTTAATTGAATGTAATAGATTACCATAAGAATGCTTATTTTCCAACTTTGAAGATGTACTTTTGCCCCATGGAAACTCATCATCGCTGCATCCTATTGGCATTCCATTATACCTGTGACGAGGGGGTAATAAATC
This sequence comes from Glyphodes perspectalis, assembly GCA_951394215.1. Taxonomy (NCBI): domain Eukaryota; kingdom Metazoa; phylum Arthropoda; class Insecta; order Lepidoptera; family Crambidae; genus Glyphodes; species Glyphodes perspectalis. The sequence goes on from OX596218.1 coordinate 4,999,514, forward strand.
TGTTTATACTAATAGTTATAATTTTACATGCATACATACATATTATCACACCTGCAATCCCTGAACGGGCAGGCAGGAGTGCTAAGTTTCTTCTACCACATTCCAGTAAAAATAGGATTGCATTGGGTTAGATAGAAAACTGTAAATAAGTTGTGACAAGAGGCTAGCTCGTCACCAGCATTATCACAAACCAAACACTCAATACACAATTATTCGCCTTTTACAATATGCTAGGCAAGAACCACAGTTGGTCAATCAAATTTAATTTATTTAAGAAATATTGGAGGATGTGTAAATTTCAACTGTGAGAAGATTAAATTATTCAACAGTAAGAACTTCAATGAAAATTTAGATTTATGACCAAGATCCAGTTACGGTTGAGTGCCAAATTAAAATAACTTACCCGATACCTACAATCTTCTTATCTTTATTTATTACACAAGCACCAACTTGGAATGATGGGTCCTTACTCCGCATTGCTGCTAAAAATGCTATTCCCATAAAATACTCTTCCCATTCAATATAATCTGTGCGTTTGGTCATTATTTCTTCACTAAAACAAAAAAAAATTCGTTCATTTAAATAGTCTTTGGAAATAGATACCTGAAAGAAAAAAACTATCCATAATTTTAATGTAACAGGCATTCAATTGCGTTTTTGTTGAACACAGCAAGAAATAATAAATATTTTTTTGATTGACTCCTCTCTTTACTACAAGGTTTGTAGTATTTTTAATGTGTTTTTAATGGAAAACAATTTTAGCTAATTTTTAATAGAAAATTATTTAATTTTTAGAGGTTTGGTCAACTAGAGCTCCAACATAATTAATTTAAGATTATATTACTATTGAAAAACATGATCTTGCTATCCTTTTTGACCTGACCTGTCCTTTTTGAATCACCCATGAAATTAAATGTATAGGTAAGTTCCTTCCTTCTTTAATTTTAGAAAGTATAAATATGATGAAAATAAAATTTTGAAGCAACTTACCTCTTTAAAGACATCTGTTCAGTCAGTCTGGGAAGATCCATAAGGTTATATCTATACGATGATATTCACGGCACTACTCGACACTTTTACACCAAATTGATACTGTACCAAATGGCAAATTGAGGTTATTTTCCTCAAAAGTACTCAGAACCTGCACTATTTATTTATAATAGTCTGTGACGTTTAATACAGCTGTTGCGTTGCGTTCGCTTCCGCAGAGAGAATGCAATCCAACCAATCCTGCTTGAGACAGGTCGTGATCGACTGGGCGATGTAACTTTGAACTGGCGAACAATTTACGGCAAAATTTTAATAGGTATCTTTTATTGTCCTATTAACGAGTGACCACATTAAAAACTGAATAATTACTTATGCCAACTTACAATATAATTTGTACAATATAATTTTGGGCTAAACTTAAAGTTAAATAAATAAAAAACAATAGTTTTTAAAATCCAAACTCCGCTGTTTTAAAGCTATGTCAACAGTGAGTGATGTGACATAATAACAATGAGGCATTTGCACAGATAACCTCCAAATAGATACCACATCAAGAGGATCGACGTGCGCCCTGCATCTATGCTCTCTTAGAATCGCAATATCTCAGGAATGGTAACTCTTAGGAAAAAAATCATGAAGACCATTTTTGTAAAGAACTTGAGGATCTACAACTTGATTTGAAGTTTTTTTTTTTGATAAAATTTACTGTTTTCGATAAATATCCAAAAAAACCTCAAATTTTGACCTTTGACTCCGAATAACTTTTGTAGCACACATGGGATCGATGGGGATTTTAAAAACTTTATTTGTAATGGTAAAGCCCAGCTTTCCACCAATATTTGGCACACCGGGAATTTTTGTTATTTGACCACTATTTTTATGTCTGAATTGACTTTTTTATTGACTTTACTACCCCTTCGCGCATTAAAGGCGTGGTACACCACCACTGTACTGCATTTTTAGAATAGTATAGTGGTTAAATAACATAATCCTTACTCGTATGTGACATGAGCTGACTTAAACATTTTTCTGGAAGCCTTGTAGATTTCTTGATCCCTTTTCTTATCAAACATGTAGGTACACCACATCCCTAATTCCAATTATTAATTTAGCACACTTGTTGCAGGGGAAGTGGGTCACCTATATGGTGCTGCTTGTCAGGTCGGCTTCGTTTTTATTGTCTATGGCATTCAGCTCCGCATGACATACTGAAGCAAATGTAATTGAAAAAGAATTTGGAAGGGTTTTTACTGAGAAAATGTCACTATTCTTATGTTCTATGTTAGCTGTGATGGTTTCCGCATTTAGTCCTTAGAGTGGGCCATTGTACGTGAACCATGGCGGCCGGTTATTCCAGCCAGCCCACCTCCCTCCAGAAGCAGATTAATCTTCCCAGTCTTCTCAGAGCATCCGCGAGTGAATCTGGTGTACCCAGAATACACCAGCTTTCTATTGGTGAATGAATTTTTCAAATAGACTGGCCCTGGTGCCTGAGCCTTCCGCGGTTCCTACATCCTTCCACTTTCACATTGTATATCTTTTTAGTCAATATTTCGTCATCCATTCTTTCCACATGTACCTACGCATTTTCACGCCTCTCCGAATGCATGGTGTAATAAAGAATTCAGTTGGACCGGCCCGATAGTCGAGTGGTCAGAGGCCCTGGCCACGAAATCAAGGGTCGCGGGTTCGAATCCCGCTGGATGCAAATGTTTCGTGTGATTAACATGGACATTTGTACTAGAGTCATGGATATTTATAAACGTATTTAAGTATATCTATTCGCTCACCTAGTATCCATAGCACAAGCATAAGCTTTGTTTGGAATTAGGGAATTGGTGTGTCAGTCTGAAGAATTTATTTATTTATTTATTTATTAAATCGGTCTAGTAGTTTCAAAGTTTGATGCAAACAGACAATTAAATCATTCCTCTTGATAAAGTTAGTAAGTATACACTCACACACACACACAACATCACGCCCATAATCCCCGAAGGGGTAGGCAGAGTCAAAGGGGCAGCATGCCTCTTCAACCACATTCGGCCAAAAATAAAGTCGGGCTGGGTTAGATGGAAAATTGTGAAAAAGAAGTGACAAGCGGCTAACCTGTCGCCTACACAATCACACACCCAAAACCCGATATACCATTTGATTAGTTGCCTTTTACGACATGCTAGGTAAGAACCACAGTTGGCATATTCTTTTTAAGTCCCAGACCAACATGGGACAGTGGGCTGGGTTGGATGGAAAGCTGTGAAAAAGGAGTGACAAGTGGCTAGCTCGTCGCCTATACTCAGTCACATACCCAAAAGCCCGTAAATCATTAGTCGCCTTTTACGTCATGCCAGGCAAGAACCACAGTTCGCACATTCTTTTTTTTTGTCCCAGATCAACATGGGCCAAGCCCCAGACCAACATGGGACAAAAAAATTTGTCCCTTTGACTACCCCTTCGGGGATTATGGGCGTGATGTTATGTATGTATGTATAGGTAATAATCTCTGTCTGTAACGACTAGAAATCATATCGTAGGTCATAAGGGTGGTGGTAGCTCAATAGTAAGATTACGCGTCTTTTAACCGACGAGTTCGGGTTCAAACCCGGGCACGTACCTCTGGATATTTCCAATCTATCTACGTATGACACTAGCTCGACGGTGAGGGAAAATATCGTGATGAAACCTGCAAATTCAGACCACTTTGGATTTGTAACCATGATCCAAAAATTATCTGGTTCCCCTATCTAAGGGTTACGAAGGTCAGATCGGCAGTTACTTCAATGTAATTACTAGTCTCGCTAAATCCTGGATCATGGTCTATGCGGACCCCGTCTAGGCACGGGACATAACGCTAGGAAGATGATTGTAGAGAAATGAAATCCTATAAATGTGCCACGTGTTACATAACAATAATATTAACTTAAAAACTAAGATAACTAAGTGGCTTGTGTTACAACATTTTAGGAGAGAGGTTTTTATATATGTATTTAAGTTATAGGTATGCACTACTTAGTTATAAGTACTAAAAACATTTACAATATTATAAAGAAAATATATCCTAAAAATGTGAAATTTACATAACAAAACTTATGAAATAAATATCGGAGAAACACACCCTAAACATGTACCCTACAACATTGAAAAATTGACTTCTTGAATGATGTGGTTTTGTCACAGTAAATATCTACGCTGCTATTTTGAAAAATATATATATTTTTTTTACATAGTACAAATAGGTGAGAAACTACCATATCTGTTATTTCGTAGAGTCACCGAGGACGGTTTATAATTGTGCAGACGGGCCGTGACTTTAGGGACCGCTAGATACACTTATCTGCTATAGGAGATACGGACATTACCGTTCCGCGCCTAAAGGGGACAATCCACCTCGTGGTTCAATAGTTTATATTATTATATTAATTAATGACGTGCAGACGGAAAGAAAGTCTGTAACAGAATACCGAGTGATGAATGTAAAAATGGAGTTGAGTCAAAGAAATTCAATTTTGCAAAGGAAGATCTCTTATTTATTGTTAGAAAATCAAAGAAAGAAGATATTCCTAAATAGGCTAGTTGACTCAAAAAAAATAATTAGTCCATTATAGAGATTACAAAAAAATATTGCTCACGTATTTTTTCTTTTGTTCAGTAAACCAAAAATTACGAAGATACAAGAAAGAAGATATTCCTAAATAGGCTAGTTGACTCAAAAAAAATAATTAGTCCATTATAGAGATTACAAAAAAATATTGCTCACGTATTTTTTCTTTTGTTCAGTAAACCAAATATTACGAAGATACAGCGCTTCAAAGATCTGGAGTGGGGCGCTTTCACATCACTTGTTCCTAAAATTCTACAGAACAAGTGACGTCACGCGCACCTTTAACGCGCTGTATCTTCGTAATTTTTGGTTTACTGAACAAAAGAAAAAATACGTGAGCAATATTTTTTTGTAATCTCTATAATGGACTGATTATTTTTTTTGAGTCAACTTGCCTATTAGAGAAAACAGTTAAGAAACTTTGACGATCAAAAGCGTATATTAGGTACTTATATTATACTTATTGGGATCACTACAACATTTTATTGGATTCGGTTATGAGTTTCTGCAACTTCGTTACGTTTTCAGGTGAATTTAATGATAAAAAAACGTGCACAGGTTAAACTGATGTCTGTGCGAGCGTTGTTGTCCACCTCGACCCGGCAGGCGGCCTACTCGGTACAGATTGGTGGCGAAATTATATCAAGGTCAGTGTTTCAAAACGCAATTTACATTTGATAAAAATAAGCATTAGATACGTATTTTCATTAAAAGTAAAATGTGTAGATAAGGAACCGGCAATAATAATAATTCATTTAATTCAAAGGCTACTTACCCCGGTATTGTACCTACTGTTTGGAAACGATTGTATGCTCCGATGATTCTCTAAAAAACGTGACCTTTCATAATGCTGTTCACGTATAAATCGGTTAATTAATAATATAATTATGTAATTAAATTCCCAAATTAAATTAAAGTAAATTTGTATATTTACAAATAAATTGCATTTAAAATCCCATCTCTAGTTTCTTTCCTACTGATAAAAAAAGAAGTGATGTTAATTAATATCTACCGACAAATTTTTGGATCCCGTCGACCTGCAAAGTTAGTTCTCGTCACCCCAATATCGGTTTTCCAGGAAAAATTACATTTTACATCAACTGTGAAATTTCAACGCATAGATAGTCGAATTACTATTACGGTTTATGAGATACAGCCTGGTGACAGACAGACAGAAGGACAGTGGAGTTTTAGTAATAGGGTCGCGCTAATAAATATAATACGGTTGTTACCTATTTACTTTATAGTGTATTTTTTCATTATCGATTTATATGAGTGCGTATTTTGAGTGTTCAGTAACTATTAGCGTTATAATATTTTCACAAGAGCATTTTCGTAGTTTTTTTAAAGTCATTTTATTTTTTGTCCCATGTTAGTCTGGGACTCAAAAACAAAACGTACCTACATGCCAACTGTGTTCCTAGTCCAGAACATAGTGAAATAGAGTATTGTCTATTGGGTTTTTATTATTTTAAACTAACTAACTAAACTTCACGCCACTTCCCTAGCGGGGTAGGCAGAGAGAACCGAGCGCCATATAGCACGATCCTTACACACGTTACTTATTATTATTTTATCTGAAAAATAAAAAAGATTGCCGGGCTGGGCCTTTTATGCTGTAAACAGGTTTGCTAACACGTACTCTACCACCATAGTGACCAATGAACACCTGCTTCTTTAGGTTTTTGGAATAGATGTTGTCATTTTAATTTGTATTCAATAGAAGCGGATCAGACAACGCATAGATTACATAAGATTTCAAGGTCAAGTCTACTACGCTATGGTGACCACGTCTTCTGCCAAGCATTGCGTCCTGTTTGTATGTGTATAAGTGGTAAAATATTTTGTTCAGAACACGTGGATTTAAATATTCATGCGCGTACGCAAGGGGGAGCAGTTCCCCCTGGAACTCGTGTACCAAAGTCTACTTATTATAAGAACCTAAATAGAAAATATATCAATAATATTGTCTTGCCCCCTCCTGGACCAAAAGCTGCGTACACCCATTTATATGTATACACCGGAAAATATAGTCATATATATACCGGAAAATATAGCTGCCGTATAGTCCCGGTAGGGGTGACACTGCCTCCCCTGACAACTGAACCTCGGGAGGCCATATTGGGGTTTTAGTCGGTTCGAGTTCGACATACTCAGTTTCCCCTGTTTCCCCAATCAGAGGGTATGGCTCGTGGGAATTTTCCCAATGAAAAAAGCGCTGCACGAGCTGAGCCGCGTATTGTAGCACGCGTCCACTCGAAGGAACTGCCGCTGGTCCCGACAGTAGTGATACTGGCTTCTCTGGTATAGCACAGAAGTAGGCCATATTGGGGTTAAAAAAATAATTAGATATTATAACCAGAACGGGTCTAGGCAAATACAATTTGGGTAAGGTATTTGACTTCTTGCGGTTTTTGGTCAACGCTCCCTCGTCATCATGTATGTGAAATTAAATACTTTAGTTTTTACTAATGTTGATATTGTAAATTTTTTTTTGCAAGAATCTTCTTTTGCAAATAGGTGCGATGTCAAGGCGTGTCGCTAGTTTGAAATATACTTTTGACTACCTAATATACGTAATAAGATTCTTAGGAGTGACGTTACTTTATAATATTAAAATAAATAAATAGGTATCAGACTACATCACATACATTGATCTGACTCCGAGGTAAGTAGCTTAAGCACTTGTGTTACGGATATCAGAAACATTAAATTAAATAAATCTTTCAGACTGACACACCAATTCCCTAGTTTCAAACTAAGCTGATGCTTGTACTATGGATACTAGGTGAACGGATAGACATACTTAAATACGTTTATAAACATCCATGACTCGAGTACAAATGTCCATGTTCATCACACGAAACATTTGCCCCTAGCGGAATTCGAACCCGCGACCCTTGGTTTCGTGGCCAGGGTCTCTGACCACTCGACCAACGGGCCAGTCAAACAACAGTGGTATTACAAATATATACTTAAATATTCAATATTAACACCCAGACACAGAACAATTACAAGTATTTATCATACGAATATTTGTCTTTTGTGGGGATCGAACCCACAACTCTTAGCGCATGGGGCAGAGTCACTACCGAATGAGCCATCGAGCCAGTCAAACTTCAGTCAGTGACTTTAAAAGGTCAATTCAGTTCACTATACGCTATGAGACTTGTCCATAATGCACCAGAAATAGTGGTGACTGTACGAAGCATGTAGTCCAACGACTTTATAAGACCTTGACAAACTCGCAGGGTTAGCATCTACACATTGCTGCTTTTGGAGGATATGTGCTTGACCAACAAGACCAGTCGCACTTGCCTATTAGGACAATACGCTCTCACTGGACGGAGAGCAAGTTTAAATTAATTGATCGAATTAAAATTAATTTGATACGTGAATATTAATTTAAAAACTTATTGACAACAAAGTTAGCTAATTAGTGGTGGTCGGTTCGAGTCAGACGAGACTTTGTTAATTGTTGTTGTGCGGTTAAAATACATTACTAGAGGAAACACTTCATTTTTAAAAAACAATTTTAAAATACGCCTAAGTGTTCACAAGTTACGAAAGTGTAGTATGAAGAATAGTTTGTCATTCTAAACTGAAAAATTAAAACGTAAATATTTGCAGGAAAAATTGTGAATCGTTAATTTATTAATTTATTGTTTTTCACACCAATAGATTAGATAGATATAATTTTTACTATTAGGTTTTTCAAAATATAGGTCGGGTTTTACAGTCATAAAATTTAAACATTACTTATTTATAATCGAATGTAAGTGATGTCCAAAGTAAAATTAATGAAGTACATTACGTGTTCTGTAAGTGTTTATTTAACGGAGTGAGTACCAGTGAAGGATGACCCAACTAAATGTGGCCTTGACGAGGTTCCTGAAGGTGGTGCAGGCCTGCAGCTCCTCGCCGGTGGTGCAGTGGCTTACCAGGATACTCGCTATCAGCCAGGCCTTTGCCCCTGCAGGCTGGCCTACGCAATATCACTTGACAGGTAATTAGGTATATAGGCGAAATTTGGTAGCCTCTGTGCGGAACCTGTGAAACATAAAAAAACTGTCGATTTTGTGCTAGATAACTAGGTAATTTTTAATAAGTAATTAAGTACTAGCATTAACATTCACATTCATTAGCATTGACTGGCTCGTTGGTCGAGTGGTCAGAGACCCTGGCCACGAAACCAAGAGTCGCCGGTTCGAATCCCACTAGGGGCAAATGTTTCGTGTGATAAACATTGACATTTGTGCTTGAGTCTATCCGTTTGTATGTCTATCCGTTCACTTAGTACCCATAGGGCAAGCTTATAGCTTAGTTTTGAACTAGGGAGAATTTATTTGTTTATATCGTTAATTAGTTTTATGCTTATAACACATATAACACTTAGGGATTCTTGCCTTCTTGCCTTTACTTAGCGAGACTTCTAAGTTATGGGACTCAGACAGCTTAGATCATGGTTACCCGATTTGGATTATGGATACATGCTTTGTCCCATGTTAGTGTGGGACTCGAAAATAATGTGCCATCTGTGTTCCTTGTCTAGCATGTCAAGGCGACTAATGGAGTTTTGGGTTTGTGATTATGAAGGCAACTATCAAGAAAATTGTGTGTGTTTCCATCTACTTACCCAACTCGATTCAGTTTTGGTTTGGCTAAATGGGCCTTTTAAAGAGCTCAATGCACTTCTTGGACTCTGTCTACTCCTTCGGGGATTGCAGGCGTGATGAAATGTATGTATGTTACCCTTGAGTAGTTGATTGAATGTGCCGATTTCATCAAGATGTTGATTTAAATGCTCCAGAGAGATGTACGTGCTCGCGTTTGTACACTTCTGGAGGACCTCGTACCCTCGCACTCTACACTCCATGCACATGAGGCACGTGTTCTCATTAGGCTACGACTGCACTTCTGTGTGCGAAACCTATGAAACACCAAAAATATAGGCCGAGCGCCTGTGTGTGCCAAAACATGGGTGGTTCGGTCCTGGTTATAATGAATATTTCAAAGTAGGTAGTATTTCAACGTATAATCACACATTTAATTTTTGAGGAAATGCGGTGCTCAGGTCTTAAAATCCTATTCTATGTTACCCTTAACGTGTTTTGCATGTTAAGAAATATTTGTCCGATGTTGGTCTGGGACTTAAGAATAATGCACCAACTGTGTTTCTTGTCTAGCATGTCGTAAAAGGCGATGGTATATCGGGTTCTGGGTATATGATTGTGTAGGCGACGAGCTAGCTACTTGTCATTTCTTTTACACAAATTTCCATCTTTTTCAGCCCAGTTTTGTTTTTGGCTGAATGTGGTTAAAAAGGCCTGCTGCTCCTTTGACTCTGCCTACCCCTTCGGGGATTATGGGCGTGATGTTGTGTAAGAAATATAAAACGATGACTATCGCGCATATTTAAATAATTATGTCAACATCAATATGGGTGATTTAGGCACCGCAATTTTAGTTTGTTTTTTTTATTTGCCTACTAATAGAGTGGGTTATTAAAAAGAAAGCTAGTAACTCATAGGTACTATAGTTTTTTCCAAGATAAGTAAGCAAATCATGACTTCTATGTTAAACTCTATCCCAAAAAAATTGTAAATAAGCGACATATTTAAATAATAATAAAATAAAATTTTATATGAGACATAAAGAGCGGTGATAGCCCAATGATAAAAACACGCGCCTCATAACCGAGGGGTGCGGCTTCAAATCCGAGGGTGTACTCTAGATTTTTTAAATCTATGTACGTACGTATTTATACCACTAGCACACCGGTGAGGGAAAACATCGTGATGTAATCTGCAAATTCAAATAACTTTGGATTTGTAACCATGATCCAAAATATGTCTGGTTCCCCTATAAGACAGGGTTACGAAGGTCAGATCGGCAGTCGCTTTAATGTAATTACCAGACTCGCTAAATTCTGGAACATGGTCTAAGCGGAACTCGTCTAAGCACGGGACATAACGCTAGGATGATAAAAGATGACATAAATATACATATCTTTAGATATTTATTATCTATACATAAGTAGGTATATGTTTATGTCACAATATTTAAAATTCTCTGTATGTCTCATTAATTCTCGACACGTATTTCTGGACTTAGCTGCCTCATAGGATATGCTTTATCAGTCTAACAAATCGTTTATTATATGATGATTTAGATGGAGAACCGTTTGACTTCGTGGTGGTGGGAGCGGGCAGCGCGGGCGCCATAGTGGCGGCCAGGTTGAGTGAGGCCCCTCACGTCAGGGTACTGCTTGTCGAAGCCGGAGGGGACCCTCCTCTTGCCAGTGTGGTAAGTTTCTTCATTACATAATTATGGTCTCACGCAGAGTTTTTTTTAGTTAGGATACGGCCGATAAAATATATTTTCGTAGAGTGGGAAAGCTTGTCCTAAGTAGGAAATTCTTGAGATTGTTAAATATAACTAAATGTTTAATAGTGTTATTAGGTTAGGAAAGATTAAGGGGCCCTGGAATCTCAGTATATTATATACAATTATATTATTACTTATTATTATCTATATTATTTATACTAAAATAACAACTGTAGAAGCGAGTCTGTGTGAGGCACTTCACGTCAGTGTACTTCTCGTCGAAGCTGGCGGAGCCCCTTCTCTTGCCAGTAGGGCAGCGGACTAATATTTAGTCCATCAGATAAATTGTAAAAAATATTTAACACGTATTTTTTCATTTAATTATCAAACAAACACTGGCGAATATACAGCGGATTCAAATCGCGCGTGACGTTACACTTATGTATAATTTTTACTTACAAATGACGTCGCAAGCCCACACTCCAAAACTTTGATGCTCTTTATCTTTGTACTTTTTTGTAATCTTGATAAAGCAAAAAATATTTTCGGTGAGTTATTGCTAGTGGCAAAATGCTTGACATATTGCGGAATTTACCTAATCTTACTCTGTATTATTTATAATAACAATAATATTTATTGATTTGACTTTCCATAGAGTTGCTCTTATAAAAAATACGTTGATCTGATTCCGAAGTAAGTAGCTAAATCACTTGTGTTATGGATATCAGAATCGACAGTGCTAAGTATTACAAATATTGGATATTAACACCCAGACATAGAACAAATAGGTACAAGTACTTATTCATCACATGATTTTTTTCCTGGGTGGGGATCGAGCCCATAACTCTTGGCGCATGGGGCAGGGTCACTTCCAAATGCGCCATCGAGACAGTCAAACACAATTACTTTATCTGTTCTAAACATGAATAACTCCAGAGCCTGAAACTTTTGATGAATACATATGTACTTGTTACATAATTTGTACCTATCTATTCAAAATATATTTAGACTGCTTCTGCCCGCGACTTCGTCCGCGTGGAATAGTGACTATGGGCTAACTCTAACCCGCGACTTCCTTATCGTTGTACCGCGCGGCATGGTATCTCGCAGAGCTAACTGGGTGCATAATAACATACACGTGATGATGTTGTAAAATAAAAAATAACATTAGCACGTAGAAAGGATTAGAAGTAGGTATCAAGTGCTATCATTTTCGCACCATAAGTATGTTATAAATATTAATTTAAATAACAATATTGTACGATACGTAGATAGAATTAAAAGTAGGTAAAATTTTTTATCATTTTCGCACTTTAGGTTATCATTATCAATTAAAAAATAATGCACGAACACTAAAACACTACTTTTTCATTTACCTTTTTCCCTTTCTATCTACATTCCACAGTACGAGGAAGGACGATTATAATATTAATTGTAATGTTAAAATAACAGCTTGTTACTAAGCAAAAGTATAAACACTGGCGTTTGGTAGTGACCCTACCCTATGCGCCAAGAGTTGTGGGTTCGATCCCCACCCAGGACAAACATTTGTTTGTTTGTTTGTTTATGTTCGTTTGTATATTTGTAATACAACTGTAGTTTCTAATATAATTATTTATTTACATGGCATTTGAAGGAACTTATGCTGCCGATGTAATAATGAGTAACTTTGGCTTTATCGATTAAAAAAAAAGGATTTTATAAGTTTACCCTAACATAAATTGTTTGAGTGAAACAATAAATTTTATCATTAAACTGAGAAAAACAGGTTTTTTACTCAGTAAGACTTGCTTTTGAAATCCTAGAGTCCTAGACGAACATCATAAACTACTTTCGATTGCGTATTTCATGGTAGAAACACAAAAGTATGCGAAGTCGCGCAAACATTGGATTATCTTATCAAAATTATCTTATTGCAAAGAAAATTTATCTTCCCATATATTTCCCATTTATAGTCCCGTGTTGGTCTGGGACTTAAAAATATTGTTCCTAATGTGTTTCTTGCCTAGCATGTCGTAAAAGGCGACTAATGATATATCGGGTTTTGGGTATGTGGTTGTGTAGGCGACAAGTTAGTCTTATCTTTTTTACAATATTCTATCTGACCCAGCTCAGTTTTATTTTTGACTGAATGTGGTTAATGGGGCCTGCTGCCTCTTTGACTCTGCCTACCCCTTCGGGGCTTATGGGCGAGATGTTATATGTATATGTAAAATTTATCTTAAAATTGCAGGTACCAAGCCTCTTCCCCACGCTGTCTCATACGGAGTACGATTGGGATTACAGTATGAAGCTAGATAAAGATGTGGGCCGAGCTCACGTTAACCAGACCATCAATCTGATCCGAGGGAAGATGCTTGGAGGCTGCTCCGCAAACAACTATGAGCTTTACGCCAGAGGGGAGCCCAGGGACTACGACGATTGGGCCCGTGCCGCCCCCGGTTGGGACTGGCACTCAGCACTTCACTACTTCAAAAAGTTCGAAAACATGACTGACTCCACCGTCATGAGTAGCCCCTACTACTCCCTTTATCACTCAACGGAAGGACCGGTCAAGATCTCTCGTCCAGTGTCAAACGCATACTTCAGAGCCGTCAACGAAATCATTCTTCGCTCATACGAGGAGTTAGGTCTTAAAAGACTGTTGGAAATGAACGGTCCCGAATCTTTAGGGATCTCGTTGCCACATTTCACTTTTAATGATGGGCGTAGATCCAGCACAGCGGAAGCCTATTTAAGAAATACCAAAGACAAACACAATTTATTTATATCGAAGTACACAAGAGCTTTAAAAATACTAATCGATCCATCTACTTCGAGAGCCTACGGCGTAGAATTACTTACAAAGTATGGAAATCTAGTCAAAGTGTTAGCTAATAAAGAGGTTATTCTCTCTGCTGGCTCTATAGACACGCCTAAACTATTAATGCTCTCTGGAATAGGTCCTATAGAAGAATTAAAAAGACTAGATGTACCACCTATTTCAGATCTTCCGGTAGGTAGAAATTTGCACGATCATCAGTTTGTACCGCTCTTGTTCTCTGGGAAACGAGGATTTAAAACAGTGTTACAAGGTGTTGTCTCTGCTACGGAACTGAGATCAATTCCAGCGCCAATACAGAATAGTTTCATCAACGTGGACGATGGCATTTGGCGTCAGTTACAAGCCACCAACACGCACATAGGTGCCTTAACCTCGCCCCTGATTCAGGTCGGATGTGAATTAGTAAGTTACAAAAGATCGTTCTGTGCTTCTATTGCAAGACTAAACATATATAGAGCAATAGATTGGACTATTCTAGTGCTCTTGCATCCGTCGTCTAGAGGTCGAGTTACTTTAAGAAGCAAAGATCCTTTAGATGACCCCTTGATAGATCCAGGATATCTCACCAGTGAAGAGGACATTCGCGTTCTTACTAAAGGAGTAAAGTTTATGAATAGGCTGGTGAACACCTCGTACTATAGGCAAGTACAGGCGGATTTAGAAAAATTGGATGTGCCCGGTTGCGACAAAAAACGAATGAATTACGACGAGTACTGGAGATGTTATGTTAAGAATACTGTTGGGTCGCTTCAGCATCCTGTAGGGACCTGCGCCATGGGGGCTAATGGTGTGGTAGACGAGAGATTGCGCGTACATGGAGTTTCGGGGCTTCGGGTAGTCGACGCTTCGGTTATGCCTAAAATACCTGGTGGGAACACAAACGGGCCAACGATGATGATTGGTGAAAAAGGTGCGGATTTGATAAAGGCCGATTACGGATTGTTAGACACAAATCAATTAGAGCCAGTAAATCAATTTGGTTTGCAAGGATTGCGTGACTTTTGGGCGCATGCGTAATTCATGAACCGTTCTAAATTACGCATGTGCAGCGCTCGGCAAGGATTATTCATGACCTGTCGATGGAATTAAGAACAAGGTTCCGGAAGAAAGGCCTTTGTTCTGTTTAAGAAGAATAAGCCAATCAAGAATAATTAATGATCTTTTGAAAGAATTAGGTTCAAGGTTTCACAAGAAAGGCTTTTGTTTGGCACGCAAAATTTCGTTTTGGAGAAGAATAAGCCATGTTGTTTTGAGGAAGAATAAGCCATGTAATGACATAAGTAAATAATATGACATATCGATAGACTTAGGACGAAGATTGAAGTTGTTTCGAAGAAATATGTGTTTTGGTCTTCTCTCTAACTTTATATAAGTCAGCAAAATATTAACCCAAAGTTTTTTACAGGTATAGTGTGTAAAGTTAGGTAAACCAAAAACAAATATAGTTAACTGTTTTGAAATAACAAATGTTTTTGTTTTATTGTAATTCGTTCGTTTTATTTAGACAATTATGACCTCAAGCAGATTTCTATGGATTTATACAAGTACCAAAAAATCTATAATCTATATTAATATTATAAAGCTTAAATATATGAAGAGTTTGTTTGTTTACTTGAACGCGCTAATCTCAGGAAATACTGTTCCGATTTAAATAAATAAATAAATAATAATAAATAAATTCTTCAGACAGACACCAATTCCTTAGTCCCAAACTAAGCTTATAAGCTTGTGCTATGGATACTAGGTGAATGGATAAACATACTTAAATACGTTTATAAACATCCATGACTCGAGTACAAATATCCATGTTCATCACACGAAATATTTGCCCCTAGCGGGATTCGAACCCGCGACCCTTGGTTTCGTGGCCAGGGTCTCTGACCATTCGACCAACGGGTCAGTCTTCAGATTTGAAAAAATTTTTCAGCGTTAGATAGCCCATTTATAGAGGAAGGCTATAGGTATATATAACATTAACCATAAACACAGATAAAACCGCGGACACGGGTAGTATAAAATAAAGACATTTGTCCAATTACAAATGGGACAATAGATAAAACTGCAGCGGTACACGAGGTTTCCTGGATCTTACCACTGGTATCTAGGTATAAATTTGTATGATAGCTAATCATATTATCATATATAAATATAATAAATAAAATCCCATTGTCCTATGTTGGTCTGGGACTTGGCCCATGTTGATCTGGGACAAAAAAAAAGAATATGCCAACTGTGGTTCTTGCCTAGCATGTCGTAAAAGGCGACTAATGGTTTACTGGGTTATGGGTATGTAACTGAGTAGGCGACGAGCTAGCCACTTGTCACTCCTTTTTCACAGCTTTCCATCCAACCCAGCCCACTGTACCATGTTGGTCTGGGACTTAAAAAGAATATGCCAACTGTGGTTCTTGTATAGCATGTCGTAAAAGGTGACTAATGGTATATCGGGTATTGGGTGTGTTTGTGTAGGCGACAGGCTAGCCGCTTCGACCAGTGGGCGATTACTAATTCCGTAGAATTCCAAGTTAAGGATCTCTGGCCTGCACCAGTGAGTGAGAGGTCGGTATCGTCTCAATTTATTTTTTACTAGCATTCTACTATGTGCGAGGTTAAATTTTATTTGCCGTGGCTGCATTCGTCGAATGCAAGTGCAACGTAATGCGCTCAGAAAGTATTCGCATTTCGGGCACGTAGGTGGTTCAGGAGTAGTGTCGTGCTTAGGTTCCAGTGGAAGTAGTCGATTCCGGTCATTCACTGTGTTTTTTAGATAATAATAAATACGGGGGTGGTGGCATTTATGTATGTATGCACAACATACATACATAACACCACGGCCATAATCCCCGAAGGGGTAGGCAGAGTCAAAGGGGCAGTAGGCCCCTTAACCACATTCAGCCAAAAATAAAACTGGGCTGTGTTAGATGAAAAATTGTAAAAAAGTAGTGATAAGTGGCCAGCTTGTCGCCTACACAATTACAATCCCAAAACCTGATAAATGTACCATTAGTTGCCTTTTACATGCTAGGCAAGAACCACACACATTATTTTTAAGTCCCAGATCAAAATGGGACAAGTTATGCATAAGTTTTTCAAAATTGCGTACAAATTTTCTATCCAAACTAAGAATATATACATATATACATATCCCGTTACATATATCATATGTCATGTATGCATCACGCTTGCATTCCCTCCATATCTAAGTACTTAAATCTATTCATATCGATGATACTAGTTGTCTATGTGTTTTTATTTGGTGTAGGTATGTGATAGTGTAGGCGACGAGCTAGCCACTTGGCAATAATTTTCACAATTTTATCAATCTAACATTATTCAGTTTTGTTTTTGTTAAAAAATCGTTTAGATGTTGGGACTAGCGGACATGATGCAATAAAATAAATAAATAATAATAATGTATTTACGTGTGTATGTATGTTCGTGTACAAACTACAAATGCCCATATTCATCATACGGATGTTTTCTCAGCGGGACTCGGGGCATTTGGCTATGTAGCTAAGTTTCCAACACTGATTTTATTTTTTAATTAATCGAATAGTTTCCATATTTATCCATTACAAACGAATTACAAACGAATACCTATATACCATATAGTTAAGGCCACAAAACACTAAATAAATATAACATAAACGTCAAGTAACATTTTAATACCACTTCATTGATCACTCTGCGTCAAAGATGAAGCTGACGAAACAAAGGTGTGGCCCTTTAAGTTCAACATTAAGTTTTTTTCCAGCATCGATAGTGACGCAAGATGTCTCACTGGCCGGTCGGATTAGGTAACATGTTCTGTATTCCGATCATTCGCTCGTGCCCTTAAAGGGTGGTACTTACTAATGGGCTCAGGGAGATTGAGTGTATAGTATCTTAATCTATAATATAAAAATGTGTTGCAAGGCGCAAATCTCGAAAAATGGGTATTGAAAATCCGAGAACGGGGCGTTACGAAGTGCGCCGGGTCAGGTAGTAATATTATAAATGCGAAAGTTCGTATGGATGTACACAATGTTGTTACTCTTTCACGCAAAAACCATTGAATGGATTTTAATCAAATTTTACAATAATATAGTTTTTACATCCGAATCATACATAGGAATTTTTTATTGCCGTACCACGCGAGCGAAGCTGCGGCAAAAACTAGTTGTTAATATACATATAATATATTATACTTAACAAAACTTGTTTCAACTAGTTTTTGTGTGTTGCAAAATAGTTCCACTTGGGACAACGATAACGATACGATTGGTCTTGTGGTCCGAGACCCTGGCACAAAATCAGAGGTCGCGAGTTTGATTCCCGTCAACACGCTACGCGAATTATATGGCCTTGGCCTAAAATTTTACTTAAAATAATGAAAAATTACAACTCTACTTTTTGAATTGATTTATTATCCACCATCTAACTAACACAAAAATTTAATTACTTACACAAAAATTTACAAAAAAAGCTTCAATTCTAGTTGGTCCAGATTATCTAATACTAGTTGGTATCTTGCGTTCAAGCTGTGTACAATCCTGTCATCATCCTCTTGCCCTTCTCCCAGTTCATCTGGGGTCGGCGCAGCATGTCTTCCTCTTCCACACGTCCCGGTCAGCCGTCATCAAGCTATCCCATTTCTCTCATATTATCTGTGTACAATCCTGTCTAGTATTGAAATGCCATTCTTGCACTAACGCCTTTTGTTGCGGTTTTTTGTATATTCTTGAGATTACTATTTTAGAAATTAGTTTATAGAGCGTCGTCTTACGTCTTACTTCTTCTCGCCGATAAAGATCCGTTTCTGTTTCTTATCCCTTATTATATGTTTTACGGCTAAATATGGGTACACGTAAGTTTATGTTTGACGAGTGGCTAATGTTCGATTACATGTTTATTAGCGTCATGATATTTCAACATTAGCCAGCTAAACTGCACATTAGACGATGCGAATCGGTTAAAAATGTATTTAATAGATGCGCGAGTAAGCCTAGTCTATTAAACATCCAAATAGGCCCAAAATTATGATATAATAATATATTTATGACAGAATGTCGTCGAAGGAGTTTATTGCTGCTTGGAACCTGCAGGAATTGGGATGTTGACACCATGTATATTTAATTTTGTAATATCAATTCCGTAAAAGAAAGTATCGTAGTATGTTACAAAACCTTATTGATTATGAATTATATTGAGTGTACGATTTAAAATTTCACAAAAACTGCATAATATTTAGTTAGTTGACTATACGAACTAGTGACGTCATATGTTGACAGGCCCATACAAAATCTATAAAGTGATTGAGTTTTGACAGCTTTTTAAAAGTATCTTAATTGTATGTATTGTATTGTAGTATATGTATGTATGTGTCTTAATGTGATCTACTGACCTTCAGTATCAAGGGGCCATAAGAGTACAAAAATTGTTTTGAATTTTTGAAGCTATAACAATATAGGTGTTTAATAATCACTAGTCTTATCAGAAAAGGCACGATGTCTAAAAAAATTTGTTTTGTCGTCCTTAGTTAGACTTAAAAATAATATTGAACAAGTATTTTTTTATTTATTTGTCAAACAAAAATTGACGAAGATACATGTTGAAGTTGCGCGTGACGTCACAAATTCGTAACATTTTTACTAAATAGTGACGTAGCAAGCTCCCACTCCAAAACTTTTATGCTCTTTATCTTTGTGATTTTTTGTTAATTTGGTAAAGCCAAAATAATGTGTCTAGTGTTTTTGTATAATCTAACTGACGGATTAAACAGAGTTATAGTTTTTTATGCAGTCATTATCCTTATTGAGAAGCAATCCTTCATCAGCTTGCGCTTTCGTCGACTAACTTACTTCGTAAATGTGCCTGTTATTCATGCGCGGGGCATTTTTAATGTAATCAGGCTTATCGCTGATCCCATTTCGCGGTTCCTGCCGCTTTGCACGCAAATTATTCAATTTGATGCTTAAATCCGTATTTACGGCCATTCCTGCCGCTTCGCCTAAATCCTGGCGGTCTAATTATTGTTTTTTTTAAAGCTATTAGAGACTAAATCTACCGATTGTCGCTATACAGAGAACGGCAGTTTAGGACGATTTGTCTGTAAGGCAATGCCGTTTGAAGGAAGATAAAGAATTACAATATTCAAATTTTCGCGGTTTAAATAAGACCTTCCTATTTAGAGTTTTTCAATTAACACATCCAAAAGATGGCATAGCTGTGACGTACGGTTTTATCACCCTACTCATTGGTAAGTTTTCAGAATAAACAAACCGACGTATCACATTATGAAGGGTCCTGTCAACAAAGAGCCAATAAATTCTCCAGACATACTTAAATACGTTTATAAACATCCATGATTCGAGTGCAAATGTCCATGTTCATCACACGAAACATTTGCCCCTAGCAGGATTCGGACTGGCGACCCTAGGTTTCGTCGCAAGGGTCTCTGACCACTGGACCAACGGGCCAGTCAATAGTGACAGTGTTAAGAACACGAGACCGGGACTCCCTCGTGCCACATGGCGTTTTTTATTTTCTAAGACCCTGAATGAGGGTTGTCAAGGTTCAGCTGTAAAAGAATAAATCGAGATAGATTTAATTAATTTATTTCTGCAAATAGATTCATAACAAATATTTTTCACGTCAAACAGTTTTCCCATTTGCACCTCGAGGTGAATTGCATGCTGAGAAGAAATGCATGTATGGAAATATATTCATGATTTTTTTCTATGTCTATTCCTGGTTATCTAAGAGGTATTCAAAGGTCAGATATGTCGTCTCCGTCAGAATGGCTGGTTGCCTATGACATTTGGTTGTGACACTAGAATTAATAATTGACACATATTTGCTTTATATATTAAATAATTGCTACATACGATATTTTTTTAGAAATCCGCATTTGTCACTTCGTAGTTCAGCGCAAATTAGCAGAATTTCTTGAAGTGCTTAGCGGCAATAATTGCTACATAATTTCTTGATTTATATATGAAATCTCATATTATAATAACAAATTTGGAAAGAGCGAGACATCCCCAACACAAGTATTTATTACTTCCTGGGGCGTCTCTAAACTTGTAATTTAAAATTTGAGAAATAAAGATATTTTTATTTTATTTTTTACTTATTTTATATATTTCAGTGTCATCTTTATACATGTATTATGTAAGAAGATATCCTACCATTTATAGTAAGGTAGAAGTGCCTGACTAATTGTATAGGCAAAAATTATTTCCCCCGCTTATGAGCTGTTTAGTATGTGCAGGTTAAACGAAACTCGATGCAGTTAGTTGTTGCTTAGAAAAAATATCACCTACTTATTTGCAGTTTCCTTGAAATGGAATATAATGGTTATGGTCGAACTGGTCTGAAACGCCTTGACTGATTTTAATGATTTTTTGTGTATTTGGTAGGTAGGGTAGGCTATTCTCATATAGATCGTAAAGTATTTTCACGCTTCTACCCCCAGTTCCCATTTTCAACCGACTTCAAAAAAAGGAGGGGAGGTTCTCAATTCGACCGTACCTATATATTTTTAATTCAAGAACGCGGCAGAACGCAGTTTGCTGGGACAGCTAGTATCTTTAAAACGTGACACCGCTTTATTTGGAATTAACCCCCCAAAGGGCATAATAGCCCAATAATAAGTTGTCACAGTCCCCTCGCGCTCGTTTCCAGGCCGTCTGGGTTAAACAGTATTCCGCGACATTTAACACTGCTTCACATAAACTTGGCTGCGTCATTACCCTCGGCTTGGTACCATGGAATCAGATCTCACAGGGTTAACACTTGTATTAAGATTAGCCGCGAATATTTTTGATTTGTGTCCAAAAATAATAGTGTCCCATGTTGGTCTGGGACTTGAAAAGGATGTGCCAACTGTGTTTCTTGCCTAGCATGTCGTAAAAGGCGACTAATGGTATATGGGATTTTGGGTATGTGATTGTGTAGGCGACGAGCTAGCCACTAGTCACTACTTTTTCACAATTTTCCATCTTACCTAGCCCATTGTCCCATGTTGGTCTGGGACTTGAAAATAATGTGCCAATTGTGTTTCTTGTCTAGCATGTCGTAAAAGGCGACTAATGGTATATATGGAGTTTTGGGTATGTGATTGTGTAGGCGACGAGCTAGCCACTTGTCACTACTTTTTCACAATTTTCCATCTAACCCAGTCCAGTTTTATTTTTGGCTGAATGTGGTTAAAAAGGCCTGCTGCCCCTTTGACTCTGCTGGACTCTGCCTGCCCCTTCGGGGATTATGGGCGTGATGTTATGTATTTATGTATTTTTGATTTCATGGTTTTGGCGGTTTTAGGTACTAGCTACCACTGTACCAGCCGTATCGATGATACAGGTCCCTCGATCTATAGGGGGACCTTTGTAAGAGCGGTGGTAGCTCTAAGGTAAAGACACGCGCCACATATCCGTGTAGAACAGATTCAAACCCGGGCACGAACCTCTGGATTTTTCCAATCTATGTAGATACGTATTTTTACCACTAGCTCGGCGGTGAGGCAAAACATCGTGATGAAACCTGCACATTTATACAACTATGGTTGTGTTGCCCAATCTAAAGGCTATGAACGAATATATTTATAGTTGCTGTGCCTGTAAACTTGATTGTTTGTTTGAATTGAATAGGCAAAAATATTTCACCAATGGAAAGCTACTTTATCAGCGAGTAACACAGGCTATAACTTATCCTCGTATTCCCACGGGAACGGGAACTGCGCGGGTGAAACCGCGGGGCGGTGCTAGTGTGAGAATAGAGTGAGTGTAATCATATAGTATTGGCTGACCACAGATAATCATGTCCTAACAGCTTTTAACGTGGCTTTGTCATGTAAACGACAGCGGGCCCGGCTTAGTGACGTCACAGTTTATTTGGGGACATTCTAACGCAATTACTGTTTAATGCACTTAAGTCCTTAGAGTAGGTAGGTACCTTTTATTTGAAAAGCGAAATTAGAGTTTGAGCAAGTACTTAATCCATGAATTTTCCTTAACATGATATAAATTACTAGAGCCTTTTCGAGGATTGAATGTATCTTCTTCCTTCTCCTTCTTACTTCAAGTTTTTAGATGAAATTTGCTTTATCCGAGATACAGCATACAGCGAATCGGAACAAGCGCCATGGAATGCATGAATGTGCGTCAAAATGCCGCGTGTCAAGATAGTCAAGATTATAGCTCCAATAATTTGTAAACAGATGACGTCGATCGAACATGCAGAAACGCCATACAATCCTGCATCGCGTTGACGAAGTTATTCTCGCCACTAAGTATATATACATATATACACCGAGACAGTTAGTCGGACCTAGGTCCTCGAGCAAGCAACACCTAGCTCGGCGGAAGTGCTTCCACTTTTAGTGCGAGCGCATATGTTCGCACATAATGACAAGTGACTTTTGACTATTGGAACAGGTACCACGGTATCCTTAGACTGACTGTAAGACTTAACTAATAAAAACTCTAAGAAGCTTTCTCATTAGTATATAGCCTAGTCATCCTTGATAAATTATTATGTCTCTAAGGCTTGCATGGGGACATGGGTCCAACATGTAATGGCCCTTTGAGAGTTTGATCTTTTGTGATGGAACACCGGCCGGGTGTTGCCCTGTAGTATAAAACATTCAAGTTTAACGGCCAAATCATCTATACGATCGATAGGACAATCGATAGTGTCGATGTCTCTGTTAGTGCAATACTATCGTTAAATAGCAATAGGTACTATCGATAGTATCGATGGTTTCGATCGCTGCCAACCAATGAACTATCGATACTATCGAGTAGTCGATAGTTCAACTATCGATAGGCTATCGATAGACAATCGATATTGGCCTATCGAGCGGCAACAATAACCGTTAGTATTATTTCGAGTAGGTACGAGGAAAATGAGGCAACACAAACTGCTTGTAACTTTATAGATTAGCCAGGATCGTAGAAATAGACATGATTTGCCTACCCTGACGGGATAAGGCGTGCCCTAATGTATGTATGTAGGATGATAGGGTCTATAAAAACTAGATTTCTTAGGTGTATATTCGTGTAATCTTGAAAACTATTTACAGAATTTCGACTGGCCCGTTGGTCGAGTGGTCAGGGTTAGAAAAAGACTATAAACCCGCGACTACTACCGGTTCGGATACCGGCAAAAACTCTCCTCAATCACCAAATACTTTAGTAATATTTGACAACACCACGGACAACACCAAAAAGTAATAAGCCGCGAGTCTATCTCTCTAACAGTCTAACAGTCATTAATCTAACAGTCAATCTAACAGACAAATCTAACAGTCTCTAATCTATCTAACAGTTGACGTGTTTATTTTCTGTTTAAACTGCGATGCGGACTGTATTTTGAGTTCATGACAAAACTACACCAGGTTTATCAAAATTTCATATAGCAATGATAAAACTACACAATTTTTTTGTAATGAGGGAAATCCACTAAGGCCAAACTACAGTAACCCAAATAACTTATCGAACATTAGAAATATATTTCCTTAATAAATGGAACAGGTTGTCTTGTAAGCTTCACTACTTACTGCGGAAAAGTTGTTTCCTTCTAAGCCGAAGGGCGTGAAGGTTAGCATCGCTTGCATTCTGAGAAAAAGGTAAAAAGAGTCGGCGACATCAAAGATCCTCCCTGCAGTCGCTCTTCAGCCGGCACCGCTCGCTCATTAACATAGAAGCTTTGTCATGGAAATGAATGTCGCGAACGTAATGCTGATGACCCTTTTGACTCTAATTACGATATCTTCAATGCTGTGTACATTGATGACTCTTATTTCTTAGAATTTGTAAACTGGAAACGCTCAAGCTATAGATTAACATTAGATGATACAGACATATATTATCGACATGATTGCCGTAAAAGGAATTTTTTGCCGTAAAAAGCGACTAATGGTATATAGGGTTTTGGTTAATTGATTGTGTAGGTGAAGAGCGAGTTACTTGGCACTAATATTTCGAAATTTTGCATCTAACTCAGCCCAGATTGATGTGGTCCAACGAAACTGCTGTCCCTTTGACGATTGTGACGTAATATGTGTAGTATGTAAATAAATGGAAATCGGTATCAACGAAGATACCTCAGGCACCCAGACCCGAGACAAATAGTTGTTTCTTCAACAGTCATTTGTGATTTGAAGATCGCCACCTTGGTCCTGGCCTTCGACGCAGATTCAGATACCCTCAGGGAATAGAGCTCTTCATTGTCATAGTCCGGTGAGACGGCAATCCGGCATGCCCGGAAAGAGGCCAGGCGCATAACCAGCGGCTTAATGTACTCTCCAAGTCATTGGGGTAAAAAACTGTCCATAACCATAACTGACTTCGGGGTGGTACTGAATAGTTTCAATATTGAAACACCGAGCCACAGAATTTTGGGCCGATCCAGTATTTTAACTAAGAACTCTAGGCGGCTTGGTTTGAACCATTAATACTAGCGTATGAGCAACTATACAAGATACTGTATATATATGTATAAAGCTTTTGAATCTCGTGGTCCCCTGATAGAGATATCTGAGGGATGCTACCTCGGATATGAGACGCGTGTCCTCTCCATTGAGTTACCATCGCTCTCTTAGACCAATGAGGCAGTCAGAATGGTATAGCGTAGTCTTGTTAGTGTACCTATCATAAATCAAGGTGGCTCAACAAAAATGGCGCTGTAACAAAGTACCTACCTACCTAAACTTCACACGCCACTTCCCTAGCGGGGTAGGCAGAAAGAACCGAACGCCATATGGCGCGGTCCTTACAGACCTCTCTTGCTTCTTAAACTTTCTTCATGAATGTTAAAATACAAGCTCTTTGGTTTTTGCGGCTCTTAACATCGTCTTCTGACGACCAATCTGGTCGTGGTAGGTGAGCCTGGGCTTTCCGCGACTCCTACACCCTTCTACTTTCGCATTGTATATCTGTTTAGTCAATCTTTCGTCATCCATTCTTTCCCAATGTCCCAACCACCGGTGAAACAAAGTTAGCGCTCTATAGACCTTCGAGGGAGTCAAACCTACATAGGATAGTCTTGCTATTACACGGCTCAGTCAACATGGCAAGCTTCACTGAGGGATCACACGTGTTTACGCGTCGTAATCCTTTCGCAGCGGAGTCGTGAGACATCCTCCGAGCGCGGGATTACCTCACAAAGTCACGGAGTGCTCGCACACTCATTACTGTGAGGACATGTAGCAGTTTGATGGGGGATTGGAAATTACTTACCGGATGATTAGCTGACGTGACGTTGACGGAAAATGTAAACTAGCTTCTGATTTCGGCTTTGTTTAAGTTTCGTCTCATCGCCGAAGATGACATCACATGTTCTACAGGATTTCCTTCAACTTTACTGTCATTGGTACTACAGTTATACTTCTTCCTAGTAATTCTAACAAATAATTTAAAGGTCCCCCCCCTGTCGGTCTGGGACTCGAAAAGAATGTGCCAACTGTATTCCTTTCCTAGCATGACGTAAAAGGCGAATAATCGAATATTGTGTATTGGGTTTGTAATAGGCTAGGCGACTAAAAAATTATATTTATTCCATCAGTTAGATTATAAAAAAAATTTTGAACACGTATTTTTTATTTCTTTGTCAAACAAAAAGTGACGAAGATACAGTTTATTAAAGTTACACGTGACATGACACCTAGGTAAAATTTTTACTTGAAAGTGACGTCACAAGCCCCCTACTCCAAAACTTTGATGCTCTTTGTAATTTGTTGTTTATTTAATAAATCGTTACATACTTTATGGTAGCTTATTTATTAAACATTTTAATACTTAGACCAATAGATTAATATACATGCAAAGGACGTATATCTCCATTCCATTATGCCAGAGTCTGCTATGTATATTAAGTATGGCACTCGATAACCCTTCTAAAGATTAGATAGATACGACTCGACAATATCGATCCTACTTAACACACACAATATTGATGTTGTATACATCTATATGCCTATATGCTGTGCCTTTCGGCTAATTTCTTCAGCCGTTAAAGTTATTTGTGAAGTATTCGTTTCGCTTTCAATTAACGATATATCAGCGGAGGGTGGGCCCACTCGCGCTCCAACATTGGTATATACCTGTAGGTATGTAGATCTCATTGCGTCTCATCCAATATGTTGAGGAGTAGGGAGCTGTTACGAGATTTAGGTAGTAGATATGCTTAAGACTCACAAGTATATTTGTCACCGAGAGTAGAGAGAACCGAAAGCTATATGGCACGATCCTTAAACACCTCACTCGCCTCTTCAACATTCATGATCCTTTTTATACAGCCTCTACGGTTTTTATGACTCCAAACATCACCTTCAATACACGACCAATCTGGTCGTGGTAGGTGAGCCTGGGCCTTCCGCTCCTACATCCTTCCACTTTCGCATTGTATATATGTTTCGAACCGCCGGGCATGCCTCTTCTTACCTTGGCTCCGACGCTGTCATTCAGACCCACTCTCTTTCTTACATCATCATTCTGAACGCAGTCAAGCGCACAAGGCTTGGTGTAAAGAATTCAGTTGGACCGGCCGATGGTCGAGTGGTCAGGGACACTGAGTCGAAACCGAGAGTCGCGTGTTCGAATCCTGCTTAGGGCAAATATTTCGTGTGATGAACATGGGCATTTGTACTCGAGTCGTGGATGTATTTAAGTACGTCTATCCGTTCACCTCCATAGCACAAGCATAAGCTTAGTTTGGGACTAGGGAATAAGTGTGTCAGTCTGGAGACTTTATGTTATTACTGTTAGATACCATGACACAGAACAAACACAAGTATTCATTATGTAATGTTTGATGGGTGTGAATCGGATTGCATTATCAATACAAAGCACAAACACACTGATTAAAACATTGACTGTGATTACAGCTGATACTGACTGATTACATACTTTACTACTTACATACAATAAATAAAAAAATTAAAATAGCTTAATTAATCTGGATGAAATTTGGTGTAATACTCTCTCCGGGATCTACCGGACGGTTTTTGTAAAACATTGTCCTGGAAAAAGAGGCATCCTGGAATAGCGTATAGACTACTCGTTGTCCTACTCGGAAAAAAATATTAAACATCACTTGGGACGCACCACGACGTCCTTTGTAACTCATGTATTTCATGCGGGTGAATCCGCGTTAAAGCAAGTCTATTAATATCTATAATCTGGCTTCTAACTTAGTTTTTATAAGACATTATCATCTTCATTTAGCGAGTCTGGTAATTACATTGAAGCGACTGCCGATCTGACCTTCTTAACCCTAAGAGGGGAACCAGACAATTTTTTTTGGATCATGGTTACAAATCCAAAGTTGTTTGAATTTGCAGGTTTCATGACCCCCTCCCATTTCCCTCACCGTCGAGCTAGTGGTATAAACACATATATAGATTTGAAAAATCCAGAGGTACATGCCCGGGTTTGAACCCGCACTCCTCGGTTAAGAGGCGCGTGTCCTTACCATTGAGCTACCGCTGCTCTCTTAATATATAAAAGTATGTAGGTATACCTTATTTCCACATGTATCGAATCTCAGGAATCCACTGCAGGTACATAACAAATGTGGCCCATCAGGTCTTGGCGGGTGCCGCATTATCCCAGGATTGGGAGAGGCTAGACAAATGACACCCGGGAACAATTCACTTAGTCGTGATCGATACATTACAGGGGATGAAGAAATCAGCGTATGTAGATCCTGATAGATTTATCCATAAAGTGTGTCTATCTGAATGTTTGTTAGTCTATTCTAGTAGAATTTAGATGAAATTTGATATAGACTACATAGTATTTGAGTCTCGGAAAAGGACATTGGATAGTTTTATCCCAGAAACGACATTGTTACCTTGAGACAAGCGATGCGAATGTGATTGCGAAGTTTTTAGTAAGGTGATTTTTTTTTAAGTTTTTAAATTTTTTGGTCCAGATATAACATAGTATAAAAACTAATGCAATCGATGCTGTTAACGATTCTGTGTTATACAGTATTCAAGTTTCGTATATACTAAATATAAGTTTGTATAAGTGGTACGCTAATAGCAAGCAAACCCACGGGGCAAAGCAAGCTGGCAGCCAATAAACTCATTCGCGATCCGTGCGAGGTGACAAATGCAGGTGGCGTTTACGAGGCGTCGATAAACGTAGGGCTGCCACACAGCTGACACAGCCCAGCGTGTTCCGTGATCAATATTGCTTTTTATCTTTTTATTAAAAAAAATAATAACATAACATCACGCCCATAATCCCCGAAGGGGTAGGCAGAGTCCAAGGGACAGGAGGCCCATTTAACCACATTCAGCCAAAAATAAAACTAAGCTGGGTTAGATGGAAAATTGTGGAAAAGTAGTGACAAGTGGCTAGCTTGTCGCCTACACAATCACATACCCAAAACCCGATATACCATTAGTCGTCTTTTACGACATATATTGATAGATAAATCAACAACATGTGACTGCCTTCCATTTAACATTGCTTTTAGTGTTAAATACCTGGGGGTCACTATCGACTCCAACTTAAAATGTCACTTACAAATTGAAGCTCTAAATGGTAGAGTTCGTAAATTAATATATATATTTAAGATATTAAGGCACTTGGTCGACCAAGAAACAGTTAAAACTATATACCTTGCCCTATGCCAATCTGTCCTGTCTTACTGTATTCCGATCTGGGGAGGTGCTGGCAGTACTGTGATGCTGAGTTTGGAACGGACACACAGAGCAATCTTAAAGATAATGATTCGAAAACATGTATGATACGCACAAAATTGTTAAACTTGGAGTGCCAGGTCCTTACCGTTCGGCAATTATATGTTCTTCGAAGTGTGCTGACACGCCTCGCTTCATTTGGACACAAGTATCCTCACTGAGGATACCTCGATGACTGAGGATTCCGCAGTCATTGACGGGCCGCAACTCACGTATGTCCTACTATAAAATGCCGAACAGTTTTCGCCAAACGTCACATCACAATGCAGCTATTTCTTCAAAATTATATAACGGGATACATAAGGTGACACACATTTTTTATTTATTTATTTATTTCTTTAAAAGCTTATACTACCATTACAGGTGCCTTAACCTAATGCGATAGCATAGCCATCCTTATAATTAATTAAGAATATTATTCTATCTATTTATTTATTTATCTAAAGCCCTCAATACATGGCCATAAAAGTTTATAATAATCTACCCCAATATATTAAAAATGAAAAAAAAATCAAAACATTTAACAAGAAATTGAAACAATATTTAGTAACTGCATGCTTCTACACACTAGATGAATATTTTAAAAGTAAGTAAACATAAATAACAGGGTGCATACAAATGTTTTAATTTTAGTTTATAAGATAGTTAGATATAAAATATAATATTTTTACATACCTGATAACCTAAATACATATATACTTATATATAAAAAAAAATGGTGCCTATATAAACATCTATATAAACATTTATACATATATAGGCTATTATGAGGGGAAATAAATCTCACTCTAATAATATTAAATATGTAATGTTCTAGTTTTAAGTTGAAGTTTAATTTTAATTTTGATTGTTACTCTCAAATTGCTATGCCCTAACAGGGTGTCACATAGTAACTATTTTAAATTAAGAAGACCCTTTATACCTGTGACGTGCAATAAATGATTTGATTTGATTTGATTTGATTTGATTTACAGTATAAACATTTATTTATGTAACCTAGTCTTATTGATAGTTAACTATATTTAGTATATAATGTATATGTGAAACTTAACCTAACCTAATGATATAACTAATTATATTTAGTGCAATACTGGAAAATTCACTAAAAGTGCATGAAAATATGTCCAACGCCTCATGAATGGTGTTCATGATATGGAACGTCCGAATAAGTGGTGTTTTTGCGAGCATCTACACTCTTAAGATTTGAAGTAAAATAAGTAATCACAGCTTATCTATTGAAGTTGTCGTATTTAGATACATCTCCTTAAATAATATATGTGTGGACTTAGCACATACACAAATATAATATATATAATATTATCACCAACTCCTACAACACAAACACACACACACACACACAATTATTCACATCCTCATTCTTCATAATTTCATCACTCACCTTGATATGCATTGGTATTATATTCATGATTTTCATTAACTTTCTATCTTTATAAAACGCCGAGGAATCACTGACACTAATAATACAGTTTTATAACTAGTCTCAATGCAAATGTATCGATAAACCCTAGACAGTAGTGATGCCGATCGATAGTCTATCGATAGTTGACGTTATATCAATAGTATCGATAGCCTATCGATACTATCGATACTATCTATAGCTTAGATCCAGGCAATACTATGAAAGCAATACTAACAATACTATCGATAGTATCGATAGTATCAATAGTTCTAAACTATCGATAGTGGTTTTATTTTCGATACTATTGTTTAGAAATTATTGGTATAATGGTCACTAGTACGTGTAGGTTTATTTTACGGTAATTAATTACTAAGAGTTCATTACTTCTCTAGCGGTAATGCTGTATATTTAGTTTAACCTAATACTCTAAGTAATACTATCGAAAAATAAGGAACTATCGATAGCTTAAAACTATCGATAGTATCAATACTATCGATAGTTTACTCGCCATGAACAATAATAGTATCGATACTATCGATAGTTTGGTGATATCTAGCCAAAATACTATCGATACTATCGATAGTATTGCAAGTCATCAATAGTATTACCCCAATTTGGGCTATCGATATTCTAACTGATTTTCGAGGTCAACTGTCGATAGCGAAACTATCGATAGTTCGGCATCGCTACTAGACTGTCCATACGATGTATATCGTTTTGTAAACGCAATAATAGTGGGTTATAAATAAATGATTACTTATTATTATTATTTTTACTTATACGTTTTGTACTTCTCGAAATAAAAACGTTAAATATTTCGGTATAATACTGAGGCTCACGGGCCTAAGCCAAGTGAGTCTCAGATTCTGGTGTAGTTTGGACTGAGGGTGCTGTGTCGTCCTGTAGGAACTTTCGGACAATGCGGCAGGTGTTTAGGATTGCGGCTTTTTGCATGGTCATGTAAGTATTTTCCGGTATGTCTAAATTTTTAAGTGAGGCCAGTAAGTGTTTGGGGACAACCCCAGTGCTGGAAATGACAAGTGGGATAATATAGACTTTATTCATTTTCCAGATTTTAAGTATTTCTTCTTTCAGCTCGGTGTATTTATGTATTTTCTCCGTTATGGTTTTATGTAAATTATGTGTATTAGGTACTGCAATATCCACTAGGTAAACTACTTTATTATTTTTGTCAATAAGGGTGATATCAGGTCTGTTATTGTGTATTGTTCTGTCTGTCAATATAGCTCTATCATAATACATTTTATAGGTGTCGGTCTCCAGCACCGGTTTTGGTGTGTATTGATAATATGGCAAAGTATTTCCGGTTATGAGTTTGTGTTTAGAGGCTAATTTTTGATGAACTGTATTGCATACTTGGTTGTGTCGGTGAGTATAGTCGGTTTGAGTCAGGTTGGGGCAGGCACCAGTTATGTGTTGAATGGTTTCAGATTGTCTATTACATTTTCTACATTTGTCAGTTATGAGATTACGGTCTTTAATAATGTATTTTTTATAATTCCTAGTATTTATAATCTGATCCTGTATTGCTATTATAAAGCCTTCAGTCTCGGGAAACAAAGAGCCTAATTTTAACCATTTATTGCTAGCTATTGTATCAATGTGTTGCTGTTCTAGGTCGTGGTAGTGTCGGCCGTGCAATTCTTTCCTGCGCCACGATGTTAGTTTTTGATTTTCATGTTCTTGGCGACTAATAAAATCTATACCTCTGTTTATTAAATTTAGTGGTGTGTAGTTATTATCTAATTCGACTATGGTTTTGTGAATGATACTATTTAAAGCTTTATTATAAAAAAATCTTCTAAAATTTTGCACTTGTTCTCCCCACATTAGTTTTATATCGATCAGTCCTCTACCTCCCCTTTCTCTTTTTATAGTGGTTCTTTCAATAGCTGATTTTGGGTGTAAGTAATTGTGTTTCGTTAATGTTGTTCTAGTTTTAGTTTCTAATTTATTGATGTCTGTTTTGGTCCATTTAATGACGCCGAATGAATATGTAAGTATTGGCACAGCAAAAGTGTTAATGGCTTTAAATAAGTTTTTAGAGTAAAGTTGTTTCTTGCAAATCAGATTAATACGTCGGACATTTATTATTATTATTATTATAATACTATCGATATTATCGATACTATCGATACTATTGATACTATCAATTGTCTTATCGATCGTATAGATGATTTGACCGTTAAACTATTGATTTTAAAATTATTGATTTTTCGACAAAACTAGTTATTATCTTAATAATATAATAGTTCTAGTCCCATTTTGATCTGGGATAAAAACAATGTGCCAACTGTATTCCTTGTCAATGTCGTAAAAGGCGATTAATAATATATTTGGTTTTGGCTATGTGATTGTGTAGGCTATGAGCTAGCCACTTGTCACTACTTTTTGTTTTAGGCTCAATAATTATAAGCAGTGCCATTTACAACATAAATATTCGAAATTTTATTAAAATTATTGATTAACGTAGACTAGGTTCGGTTCTCTGCCACCCCGCTGAACTGGCGTGAAGTTTAGTTAGTTAGTAGACAAGGAGGTTACTAACATATATATGTATGTTAAACACTACTTTTTCACAATTTTCCATCGAACCCAACTTAGTTATATTCAAAGTCAAAGTCAATGTCAAAATTTCATGGATTAATACATATACAACTTTATTTTTTGGTATTTACAAAACCTGAAAACTGTTTTTACAGAATCGTTAATATAATTGATTGCAATTGTGTTATATTTTAGGCAACAAATATTTACAAAACCTTGTATATAGTTAAACCCTACTAAAAATTAAATGGCGCGTGCGCATTGCTGTCGTAAGGTCACAAGGTCGTTTAGTCCCGTTAGATATATTTATAATAAGCGCAAGCGCACAAAATAAAAACACTAAAAGCTAGTAACTTCAAGAGTTTTTGTAACACTGTTATAATTTTTTTATACTGATTTTTAAATGAAAATATTTGACCTACGTTTCGGAATTCGTATACAATAAAAATGACCTTGTATACCGACCTTAAATAGCCGAATTTTCATAAAGAAACGTGACACGGTGAACGGCAGCCCTGTCGCGCTATTACAGCAACATGTGACGGGACACTCAAATATCTTTAATACAATGTATTTTATTGGCTCCGCGGACGGTGCGAACTCATTCTTGCCATCGATTGGGAAAATCCTTTCTCTGTGTAACAGCTGAGTGGCCGGGATACGGGGAAAGTTTATTCAACTTAAATACTCGAACTTATAAATATTCGATTTATTTTATACTAATATTTGACTGGTCCGTTGGTCGAGTGGTCACAGACCCTGGCCACGAAACCAAGGGTTGCGGGTTCGATTCCCGCTAGGGGCAAATGTTTCGTGTGATGAACATGGACATTAGTAGTCTAATCATGGATGTTTATAAACGTATTTAAGTATGTCTATCCGTTCGCCTAGTATATATAAGTAGTTCAAGCATAAGCCTAGTTTGGAACTAGGGAATTGGGTTGTCAGTCTGAACAATTTATTATTTATTATTATTATATATAAAGCTGTAGAGTTTGTTTGTTTGTTTGTTGAGCTGTAGAGCGGTGGTAGCTCAATGGTAAGGACACGCGCCTCTTAACCGAGGAGTGCGGGTTCAAACCCGGGCATGTACCTCTAGATTTTAAAAAATCTATGTACATATTTATACCACTAGCTCGACGGTGAGGGAAAACATCGTGATGAAATCTGCAAATTCAAACAACTTTGAATTTGTAACCATGATCCAAAAATTGTCTGGTTCCCCTATCTTAGGGTTACGAAGGTCTGATCGGCAGTCGCTTCAATGTAATTACCAGACTCGCTAAATCCTGGATCATGGTCTAAGCGGACCCCGTCTAAGCACGGGACATAACGCTAGGAAGATGATGAGAGTTTGTTTGTTTGCTTGAACGCTAATTTCAGGCACTACTGGTCCAAATTGAAAAAATATGTTTTGTTGTATACTTAGTTCATTTATCGAGGAAGGCTTTATAACATTAACCATAAACGCGGGTGACACCGCAGGAACAGCTATAGGAAATAAAGGATTTTGAATATTAAAGAAGCAAATGAGGTATGTAAGGATCGTGTCGTATAGCGATCGGTTCTCTCTACCTACCCCTAGGGAAGTGGCGTGAAGGTGGGGAGTTAGTTATTGTTAGATATGGTTAATATAAATAAGGCACAAAATATTATACGGACATCTTCTTTATTGCACAAAAAACGGAGGGAAAAAAGTACCACAGATTATAACAAGTGAATGATTATTGCCGCCAATAATGTGTTGCCAATTATCACTAGATGGCGCTATATATATTAATTAAGATTATAAAATTTACCATAGATTACAACAGTTATATCACAAACAAATCATTTATGCTACTGGCTTGGAGGCAAAGAAAAATGTTATGAGGAAACATGAGACACCCAGAGGTGGACCTTATACGTTCTTTTTGAGTAGCAGCCCTGTTTCAAACATCTAGCATATATAGTTTTTCTAGTATCTAAATTACATACCTAAAGTCTAAGTATTTTGTTGTTTTCACTCAGCTAATAGTAAATACACGCATTGTGTATCTACTACTAGTTGCGAGGGAACTTTCTAATGCTAATGGTATAATATGTAGATAATTTACTTATCCAAAGGTACGAGGCAGATTTGAAACAAAATCAATTGCATGTAAGACGCAGTATAACCACTGAGCTGTAGGTAACTTCCTGACACTCGAATGTTACTATGTTGCATCCAAACAAAATATTTCAATAAACAAAATATATCCATAAATATAGTCTACAACTCAGATTAGAGTTGTTCTGTAATCTGAGGTCTACATATTATATACAAAGCTAAATTACCACTCACTTACTCACTGACTGATCGGAGCTATTTTGCGGCTGTAGAACTTTCTATTTATTTTTGTGGCTCTAACATCAGAAGTGGGATTACACCGAGCACGTCTGATCGTGTGATGTGCGCTCTAGTGCACTGTTTACAGAGACACTACCCGATCAAATGTCATTATCAGAATAGCCGAACAACCTTTTAAAACCAAAAACGTTTCAACTCCAAATGTGCTAAGGTGAAGTTATTTCAGCCAGGAGACTTTGTGCTTTAGATAAGATAAGATAAATCTTTATTTGATTATAACATGGCCACGGTAATACTATCTACATATAGGTAATATTACCGTGACATGGTAGTATAGTTAAAAGTTGGTACATTTAGAAATGAGCATTCATATTTAATCGATCTATCGATAAGCAAATTTTTTTTTACTATTGTAGTCATGCAAACATATTTCATAATGTTACTATGCTGCACCCAAACAAAATATATCGATAAATATAATTATTTTATATAAACTTATTATATAAAATTAAATTTTTGCTTAAATTTATCTATATACATATTTACAATTACTTATATCTAAACACACATTTATATTACGAGTATGAAGTACACAATATCACCTTTAACATAGTATAATATAATATATACTTACATACATAACATCACGCCCTTAATCCCCGAAGGGATAAGCAGAGTCAAAGGGGCAGCATGCCCCTTGAACCACATTTAGCCAAAAATAAAGCAGGGCTGGGATAGATGGAAAATTGTGAAAAAGTTGTGACAAGCGGCTAACCTGTCGCCTGCACAATCACACACCCAAAACCCGATATACCATTAGTCGCCTTTTACGACATGCTAGATAAGAACCACAGTTGACATATTCTTTTTAAGCCCCAGACCAACATAGGACAGTGGACTGACTTGGATGGAAATATATAATATAATATTTACTAATATCTATCTACACAAAACAGTCACTATGCGTAATAGGTAGTCGTCGTCGATATCGATTATCGAAATTTTGTCGCACTTGTCAGCGCGTGCACATAAGCCTGACGCGCACAGCACGCCGAGCTGCGCTCGCGCGCCAGTCGAGCGAGACTTGCTTTTGACCGTAGGCGCACGTCGCTTCGCTTACGCTTATATACTTACGCGCTAGTGCTCATACACTTGACTTTCTGTGCCTTTCTGTGAACTGACTATCCACTGTGCTTGTGCTTTCCATTCTTCTGCACCTTATATTTTTTGCTGTGTGTGCTTCGTGAATACAAAGATATACATAAACTGTAAGTTGGCGTGTAATTAATTAAATTTCACTACACACACATATTTATCGGAACACAACACATGTAACATCGCATAGGAACCCTTGTACCAGCACACATCACCTATCACCGCTCTACATAAATACACATACAGATAAGATTGGAGAATACATTTAAAAAGAAGTATTATATCACGGACCCCTTAGACTAGGTTAAGAAACCCTTGTATGTGTAACAGACTAAGAAACCTTACGAGTATTGCTAAGGGCCATCTATCACGTCGTCCGCAATAAGTTAAGGTGAGTGCACACGCGCGAAGTGGCCCGGACGCGGAAAAACACGCCTCGTTATTTATGCACGCGCCCTTATCCGAGATCACCTTGCGGCCGAAACTGATTGAATTCGCAGCGAGCGGGTTTGATGATGAGCGGGGCGATAAGCAGAGCGGTTTTTGCTTGTAGATTTACCACGGGTACGGGTGTAAGCATTCTCTCCGCCATGGCATTGAGCAGTCGTAGCGCTCGAACGAGTGGCACCCGTTGCAGCGGCGCGGTGCGCACGCGCGGCTCCTGCAGCAGCGGTGGCCGCTGCCACGCCGCGTACTCGTCCGGCACACATAGACTCATAGTCTCCAACAGCCGAGGGTTGTGTAAGAGACAAGTAGACAGCGAGAGCGACTTCCCTTCTGACTGCCAATTTGTAGTATCCTACCATGCCGAGCAAGAACAAAGTAGGATACAACAAGGGGTAACCCAGGTATAATGCTCTGAACTATTTCCTGTAGATGAACCTAATAAATGTATGTCGTATGCGCTCTAAACAGAATACATACATATGAAAACCTCAAATCAACCTCACTCGTATCATGAAAATTGTTAGAAATCGCTTTCCGCTTCTCCCAGCACAGAGGTAAGTCGTGATATGTGTTGGGTACATGATAGTACATTATTCAACCTCGGCCCAATGGTCGGGTGCTTTGTCTCCCCTCTATTCCTGGGATAGAATAACTTTTAGGTCAATTGCGGAATGGTTAGCATCGTTGCGTGTCCAAGACGAACATTGAAGCAGGATTTTGTGATAAATAAATCAACCTATCTATGTAGATAAGACAACGTCATTAACATTGATTAGATTACGTAGCTTAATATCTTGTATAAGCAACACTTCGCGGTTTCACCCGCGTAGCTCCTGTTCCCGTGGGAATACGGGGATAAAATATATAGCCTATGTTACTCGCTGATAAAGTAGCTTTCTATTGGTGAAAGAATTTTTCAAATCGGTCCAGTAGTTTCGGAGCCTAGTCAATACAAACAAACAAATAATCAAATCTTTCCTATTTATAGAATTAGTATGATTAGTGATAATAAATAGGCTTGTTGACTCAATTTTTTGGCTGTAAGTTAGATTATCGTAAAATATTGAATTTGTATTTTTTGCCTTATCTAATAAAATACTCTAATGGTATATGGGGTTTTGAGTATGTGATTGTGTAGGCGACGAGCTATCCACTTGTCACTACTTTTTCATAATTTTCAATCTACCCCAGCGCATCGTCCCATGTTGGTCTGGGACTTAAAAAGAATGTGCTAAATGTGTTTCTTGCCTAGCATGTCGTAAAAGACGACTACTGGTATATCGGGTTTTGGGTATGTGATTGTGTAGGCGACAAGCTAGCCACTTGTCACTACTTTTTCACAATTTTCCATCTAACCCAGCCCAGTTTTGTTTTTGGCTGAATGTGGTTAAAGGGGCGTGCTGCCCCTTTGACTCTGCCAACTCCAGGGATTATGGGCGTGATGTTATGAATGTATGTAGGTATGTATGTATAATTGAACAATTATAAAGATACAACGCGTCAGAGATCCGGAGCGGTTATTAAAACTGTGATGCTGAAGGAATTAACGAAGTATTTTTTGATGTAGGGTACCTAATGAGTGACGGGCCGATTACTAGAGCTACTATAGCCGCAATAACAACAAATGATTGGTCTTATAAGGCGTGAAATAATTGATTCCCATGTAATAGATGAATGAAATGCGATGGGGTATTTAATAAATAAAGAAATATCTCACAACATCACTTTCATTGATCTGACTCCGAACTAAGTAGCTTAAGCACTTGTGTTACGGATATCAGATTCAACAGTGGTATTACAAATATATACTTAAATATATTAGATATTAACACCCAGACACAGATCAAACACAAGTATTCATCACACAAATGTTATTCCTGGGTGGGAATCGAACCCACAACTCTTGGCGCATAGGTCAGGGTCACTACCAAATGCGCCATCGAGCCAGTCGATTTTGTCGATTTACTTTGGCGAACGGAGGAGCGTTGATGTTTTGCTATATGCATATCATCTCGGAAACTACAACCCTCCGCTGGAATCCAGCATGATAGTCTGTCTTAAAACGCAAAGCAATGCATCATCTTCAGCATCACCTTATAATCCATATCAATTCTTCATCTTGGCCACTCTACTCACACTAGCCAGAAGGTATTGTTGAGATAGGTTGGGACATACAAACAATACCACACCAGAATCTCTGCAGTTGCGTAAGTGATACAAATTTAAATACATCATCTTCTTAGTGTTATGTCCCGTGCTTAGACGGGGTCCGCTTAGACCATGATCCAGGATTTAGCGAGTCTGGTAATTACATTGAAGCGACTGCCGATCTGACCTTCGTAACTCTAAGATAGGGGAACCAGACAATTTTTGGATCATGGTTACAAATTCAAAGTTGTTTGAATGTGCAGGTTTCATCATGATGTTTTTCTTCACCATCAAGCTAGTGGTATAAATACGTACATAGATTTGAAAAATCCACAGGTACATGACCGGGTTTGAACCAGCATTCCTCGGTTAAGAGGCGCGTGTTCTTACTATTGAGCTACCACCGCTTAATGTAAGGACACGCGCCGCACCGATACAAATATATAGACATAATATAATAATATGTATCCTCCTAACGGATATCGGTCACGGCGGCTAATCTCAACGAGGATTAGTCAACTACGCAGGAGATATAAAATAATGCACAAGGTGCACTTTCTGTTCCTTCTCATAGTCTGGTGAGGCGGCAACCCAACATGACCGAAGAAAGTTCAGACGCAGGACCAACGGCTTAATGTGCTTTCCAAGGCATGGGGTTGTTTAAGGGAGCGTTCAACGTCTCCGGGCTCTTACTAAGTAATTTCAAACTTGAAATAGGTACCCAGGCACATTTTTGACCCGACCCGGAATTTGAACCCGGTAATTTTTTTTGGTCCGTAGGAAGCCAATGTTACCATTAGACCAACGACGCAGCCGAACACTAAAACACACATCAAAAATCCCGGCAAGGAGGTCGCAGTTATGTATCGCGACAATCCCTCGCAGTTTATCTAAACTTCGCACATTCGCGCAACATGGCGCGCGTCACGGCGCGATCACACGCCGATTTTATTGCGACACTTTTCAATAATTTACGATGCGGCGTATACTTACCTACATGCTTGTTGTACAACCCTCGGAACCCTCTTATTGTGTGATCAACTGGCCTGGCAATAAATGTTGCGCCTGTTTATGAGAGCCGGAATTGGTACTCGGATAATTAGGTGTGATTAATTCCGGAATTGATGGAATTAGTGTTGCCGATCGATAGTCGACTATCGATGATTAATCGATAGCCTATCGACAGCCGACCAATCGTGAGACTATCAATCGGCAATCTATATAGATATATAGTATAGATACTATCGAATGTATCATTGTAAATAAATAAACAGTATCGATAGTATCGATAGTTTTTTTATTAACGAACTACAATACTATCGCTAGTATCCATAGTATTGCACTCATTCGATAGTATTGGCTTGTTTTGTGCTATCGATTGTATCGATACTATCTATAGGCCTATCGGTAGGGTACATGATTTTGATGTAAACTATCGATACTTTTAATATGGAGCGGTGGTAGCTCAATGGCTAGGACACGCGCCTCTTAACCGAGGAGTGCGGGTTCAAACCCGGGCACGTACCTCTGGATTTTTCAAGTCTATGTACGTATTTATACCACTAGCTCGACGGTGAAGGAAAACATCGTGATGAAACCTGCAAATTCAAACAACTTTGGATTTGTAACCATGATCCAGAAATTGTCTGGTTCCCCTATCTTAGGGTTACGAAGGTCAGATCGGCAGTCGCTTCAATGTAATTACCAGACTCGCTAAATCGTGGATCATGGTCTAAGCGGACCCTGTCTAAGCACGGGACATAACGCTGGGAAGATGATGATGATATCGATAGTTTTAATATCGATAGTTCGGCAACACTAGATGGAATACGATGCTTTTTTTTCTTATAAGAAGTGAGTTTTCTTTTGTATTAGTATTTTTGTTTTGTCCCATTTTGGTCTGGGACTTGAAAAGAACGTGTCAACTGTGTTCTTTGCCTCGCATGTCGTAAAAGGCAACTAAGTAATGGTATATCGGGTTTTGGGTGTGATTGTGTAAGCGATAGGCTAACCGCAGTCACTACATTTTCACAATTTTTCATCTAACCAAACCCAGTTTTATTTTTTGGCTGTATATGGTTAAGGGCTACCTACTCAATTGATTTTGACTACCCTTTCGGGGATTACATGCGTGCTGATATGTATGTATATAAGTAACTATTTTCATCCCGCAGTTTTACCAAAGTGTAATTAGATCTATTACACAGAGCCGCTAGCCTAATTTTTTCCTTAGAATTTCTGTAATTATCCAAGTTGAACCGTACCTAGTCTATGGTTTTCCTAAAACATTTGTCATACATTTCATCACTTATCACAAACGATTTTGTGGTAACAGACGGACAGAGTTACTTTCGCCTTCATAATGTTAGTAAGGGCCCATTTACTATAGTAGAGGCAGTGTGACGTATAAGGTTTCGGCTTACGCGCCGAAGCCGGCCGGGTGAAAATTGCCCCGGGAAATGCCGACTTTGTGCCGGCTTTGAGAGAATTAGAAATAACTGCACTATTGCTAAGTGCTAATAGTATTTCACTATGATTTTTGTGTTATTCAGTCAAGTAACTAAACCTTTTGAGTTAGTGTAGTGAATTAGTGAAAGTGAAGTGTGCGTGCCACTCATTATAAGAACACAAGAACAATGTGTCTTCCCCTTAATATGAAATGAAATGATCTTTATTTACGTAGGCTCATATAAGCACTTATAAATCGTCAGTACATACAAATGAAAATAAAAATTTACCACCAGATTCGGAAAGTAGCTTCTACCGAGAAGAACCGGCAAGAAACTCGATAGTTACTCTTTTCATCGCCAAATTTACAATAAGTATCAATACCAATTATCATAATAGAGACAATAAGAAAAGTGTTAATGGACACATTCTTAGTTTACTATTCTTAGCAATCTAAGTTAAATTTAAATTACTAATTAGTCTTTTTAGACTAGATCGAAATATTAATGTCGTATTTATCGTATGAAAATACGACATAAAGTAAAAAAAAAAATCCGTCAAGTACCATGTTAGTCTGAGTAATGTAACAAGTTTATTCCTGGACTAGCATTTGTAAAAGTCGACTAATGGTGATTGAACATCGGGTATATGATTGTATAGGCGATCAGTTAGTCCGTTGTAATATTAACAGATCTAACTAAACTTGACGCCACTTCCCTAGCGAGGTAGGCAGAGAGAACCGAACGCCAAATGGCACGATCCTTACACACCTCACTCGCCTCTTCAACATTTACGATCCTTTTCATACAAACTCTACGGTTTTTATGACTCCTAACATCAACTTCTGTTAATACACGACCAATCTAGTCGTGGTAGGTGAGCCTGGGCCTTCCGCGGCATATTTATATCTATTTTACTAATTGCCCCTTGAACTCTGTCTACCCCTTTGGCATTGCCTACAGTGACCATGCATACTCATCATCTTCCTAGCGTTTCCTCGCGTTTTTGATTTTGATTTTTTGATTTTCTTAGACGGGGTCCGCTTAGACCATGATCCAGGATTTAGCGAGTCTGGTAATTACATTGAAGCGACTGCCGATCTGACCTTCGTAAGCCTAAGATACACTATCAGGGAACCAGACAATTTTTGGATCGTGGTTACAAATCCAAAGTTGTTTGAATTTGCAGGTTCATCACGATGTTTTCCCTTACCGTCGAGCTAGTGGTATAAATACGTACATAGGTTTTGAAAAAATCCAGAGGTACGTGCCCGGGTTTGAACCCGCACTCCTCGGTTATGAGGCGTGTGTCCTTACCATTGAGCTACCACCGCTCTTTAGCATAGTTATACCCACTTACACATAATAGTTAAGAGCGCCTAAAAACTCAATTTCTTTTTTTTAAATTGAAGTTGAATTTGTAAGGCTCTCTTGAATTTTATTTAGTTTCAGTGGCTATGAATGAATTTCACATATTTATATTACGGTTCAAAGGAAACAGCTGTTATCAACAGATGGACCAACAACGAAGTTATAAATTAAATAAATAAATTCTCCAGACTGACACACTAATTCCCTAGTTCCAAACTAAGCTTATGCTTGTACTATGGATACTAGGTGAACGGATAGACGTACTTAAATACGTTTATAAACATCCATGACTCGAGTAAAAATGTCCATGTTCATCACACGAAACATTTGCCCTTAGCGGGATTCAAACCCGCGACCCT
The DNA here is from genome assembly GCA_951394215.1 of Glyphodes perspectalis. Lineage (NCBI taxonomy): Eukaryota > Metazoa > Arthropoda > Insecta > Lepidoptera > Crambidae > Glyphodes > Glyphodes perspectalis. The sequence goes on from OX596218.1 coordinate 5,043,191, forward strand.
TGGTTTCGTGGCCAGGGTCTCTGACCACTCGACCAACGGGCCAGTCGATAATCAAGTCAAGTTGCAATAATAGTTTGCATTAATTCAGTACGGAACTCTAAGAAGTCGTTGCAATGTAAATGGCTGGTACACCAAGACAGTACTCAACCACAGATTAACGTTTAAAGTGGCCATGGAGCATTTATTTTTTAGACTCCTGTTAACGGAACTGTGCTGGAGCCATTATCGTGTACCATGTGAGATAAAGCTAATTGCCCGTCTTTATCTGAGGAGTACAATAGTCATCCCCCTACCCCCAGATTAACATGCACCGTTGGCTCCGGTAGAAAGATTTCCGGGATAACAAGAAGGAAAATCGGATAAGTGTTGTTACACTTGCGTCCTGAGGGTTCTGTACAAATATGAATAGGCAACTGCATTTTTCTATGTAAATTCCTTATTCTTTTCCTCTTTTCTAATAAGTATTTTCGAAAGATGCTTCCATTTTCCTTTGACTCTGCATACCTTTTTGGGGATTATAAGCGTGATGTTATGTATGTATGTAACAGTACACTCGTAAACAAAGATGGCTGTTTAGACATATTCCATTGGTTTAGTGACCCTTTCCATTACTGTTTTTGACCGCCAATGGTTCATTTAAACCAGTGATTCCAAACCAGTGGTCTGCGGACCACCGGAGGTCCGCAAGACTAATCATCTGGTCCGCGGTAGTCCTACAATTTTATTAACATAACATCACGCCCGAAATCCCTGCAGGGGTAGGCAGAGTCAAAGGGATAGCAGTCCCCTTTAACCACATTAAACAAAAAATAAAACTGGGCTTGGTTAGATGGAAAATTGTGGAAAAGTAGTGACAAGTGGCTAGCTTGTCGCCTACACAATCACATACATACCTAAAACCCGATATACCATTAGTCGCCTTTTACAATATGCTAGGCAAGAAACACAGTTGGCACATTACTTTTGTAAGTTCTAGACCAACACGGGACAATGGGTTAGGTTAGATGGAAAATTGTGAAAAAGTAGTGACAAGTGGCTAGCTCGTCGCCTACACAAACACATACCCAAAACCCCGTATACCATTAGTCGCCTTTTACGACATGCTAAGCATAAAACTCAGTTAGCAAATTCTTTTACAGTCCCAGACCAACACGGGACCATTTTATTAGATTTCATAAAAAACAGTTATTTTTAAATTAACGCAGTACATTTTTGACCTAGTGGATAGCTTGATGACGGCTGACCGGGACGTATGGAAGAAGAAGACATGCTGCGCCGACCCCACATGAACTGGGAGAAGGGCAAGAGGATGATAATGATTTTTGACCTAGTGAGCCCATATAACAATAATGAAATCAAAGTGGTCCTTAGACACTAAACGGAAGTAGCGGAGTCTTGGAGTTCGAAGAGTCTTCTACGGCTACGCTTAAAGACTCATCATCCTCCTAGGATTATGTCCCGTGCTTAGACAGGGTCCGCTTACACCATGATCCAGGATATAGCTAGTCTGGTAATTATATTGAAGCGTCTGCCGATCTCATGTTCGTAACCCAGAACTAAACAATTGGATCATGGTTATACATCCATAGTTGTTTGAATGTGAAGGTTTCTTCGCGATGTTTTGCCTCACCGCTCCAGCCAGTGGTACGTACATAGAATTAAAAAATCCTTTAAAACCTGGCAAGTACGGGTTTGAATCTGCACCCCTTATCATTGGGCTACCACCGCTCCTGTATCATTGATGAAAAGAAAATTAAATAAATATAGACCACGAATCAACATTAGTCCGTAGCAAGTACCAAAGGGAATGGTGACCGGGCGACTGGCCTCGCAGCCCGGATTGCGTCCTCCTGGCTCTGCAGTTTTCCCGCAAAAGATAGCCCGGTAATCTGGCTTTGCTCAGAGCGCTGACTGGGTACTGGACGCGAAGGGTGCCTACAGTTGTAGTATACGGCAGGACACTTGACAAAATACGTTTTAATGCGTAAACTGTCTTTTAATTTCAAGATTTCTTTTTCTCAAAATACCTCAATCGGAAACTAAAAAAGACACGTAATCTGTTACTATTTTACGCTCACGTTTATTGTAGGTATAACTAGCTGACCCAGCGAACTCTGTTCCGCCTTAGAGTCAATAAAGAATAAGCAGATTTTAGATGTTATCAAAACTATCCTTTAGATGGTGGTTTCCGGGATAAAAAATATTCTATGTTGGACTCCTGGTTCTAAGCTACCACTCCACCAATTTTCAGCTAAATCGGTTCAGCCGTTCTTGAGTTATAAATAGTGTAACTAACACGACTTTCTTTTATATATATAGATAATAACGACCTCAAAGTAATAAAAAAAAAATCGTCGGTCTAGATTTTCTCGTAACTAATTTTGTTTTTGTAAAATTAGATATTAATGCAGAAAGCTTCAAATAGTATTTCCGGTGCTAATTTAGGTGCTTACGTAATTACTTTTATTATAAATATATTTTCTATTATATTTTAAGTCTAAATCATTATAAAAATATGTTTAGCTAGGTTAAATATAAGTTTTTTGTCTCTCTCTTTTTGGTAGTTTGCATGCACGAGCTATCACATCCAGACCGACATTATATTGTAATTCTTTTCGAAAAAAAAACTATTTCGTTTAATACGGATTAGATTAAACTTTTGACTGTCTCGTTGGTCTAGTAGTAGCATGCGCCGCCTAAAGACCAAGAGGTCCCGGGTTCAAACTCCCGGGTCAAGCCAAAAAAAGTGTGGCTGGTTATTTCAATATTTAAATTACTCAGTAACGGTCCGGAGTCAGGAAGTTGGCGCTATAATTTCCCCCGTGCCTCAAAAAGCACATTAAGCGGTCGGTCCTGCTCCTTCCCCTTTCTCCGGTCATATCGTATTGCCGTCTAACCGGACTATGAGAGTGAAGGAATAGGTAGTGTACTTGTGTTTGCGCACACACTTGTGCACTATAATATGTCCTGCGCAGATGGCTAATCCTCGTTGAGATTGGCCGCCGTGGACATTATTATTATTACCATAAAACGAATTTAAAAAGTATATGCCACAGTATTGTCATATCAAAGTTTTATACCAAGAACTGCCAACACCACTGTCTATGTAAATTTTACAGTAAAACAATTTACTTTCCTTTTAGCATACCCTCCAACCATCTTGGACCATTTGGACGTGCAAAAAATTTGATAATTTCTCGAAGTAGTCAATATTACCTAGTATCTATCCCGCGAATTCCCTAAGTTTTGTGGCCACTGTGCGACGGACGGACAACATAATAAATCTTTGTAGGGATAATCCTGTATTGGGCTCGCCGTGTCTTTGTCCGCGGGCGATATGAACCGCCTATTGACGGTGTTGAGTATTATGTCCATTGAACAACTACAACTAGTGTTTACTACAACAATAGGATAGGACTTCGGATCCCGTTGGTGTAGGCACTAAAAGCAAGCAACCCTGTTGTGGTTGAAGGATGGGTGATCAATGAAATAAAATATGTTTTTGTCATAGTAATATCTAATAAATAAATATCACACTACACACCTATAAGGATCTGACTCCGAGGTAAGTAGCTTAAGCACTTGTGTTACGGACATCAGAATTAACAGTGGTATTACAAATATATACCTACTTAAATATTCAATATTAACACCCAGCCACAGAACAAACACAAGTATTCATCATACGAATGTTTGTCCTGGGTGGGGATCGAACCCACAACTCTTGGCGCATGGGGCAGGGTCATTACCCAATGAGGCATCGAGTAAGTCAAAGGTTAGGTAGTAATATCAGGGCTTTTACAGTTTTCTATCTAGCTTATCTGAAATGATTTTTAGCTAAGTATGGTTTAAAGAGCATATTACTCCTTGGATTCTGCCTACTCCTTCTCAAGTACTGCCAAAGTACCCGCTGATCTACTTACTATGAATAATAATATATCACCCCCCCTCGACCCCCCTCCTGGACCAAAGGCTGCGTATACCTATGTATGTATCTATGATATCGGGTAAAATAAATAAATAAATAAATTCTTAGACTGACACACCAATTCCCTAGTTCCAAACAAGCTTATGCTTGTACTATGGATACTAGGTGAACGGATAGACATACTTAAATACGTTTTATAAACATCAATGACTCGAGTACAGATGTCCATGTTCATCACACGAAACATTTGCCTATAAACTATAAGGCACTAAACCCCATATACTTTTAGTCTTTTATGAAATGCTAGGCAAGAAACACAGCTGGCACATTATTTTTAAGTCTCAGACCAACTTACTAATAAGTTGGTCTAAGACTTAAAAATAATGTGCCAATAAATGAACAACAAAAATCACCCTAAGGTGACGTTGTTCATTTATTTACATAGGTGAGGTTATATTATGGCTTTGTATCTAGTAACGTATCCTTCCTTAACATTAAGATGGTAGCTTATTCTAACGTAATCGAGATATTTTCATTTTATTTTAACTAAAGGTTTATTTTTCTCATTAGCGTAATTGAGAGGAGATTTTAGTATTATATTGGGAATATACTTAGTTATATTCTGTGTAAGTTAGTAAAGTAAAGCAGCATTACACGTAAATGTGAGAACAATGCCGTTCATCTATGCATAATGGGACCAGATGTGTCGGTAATTAGCGGTACGGATGAGTCGATTCAACTGGTTCACACTGCGTCATAGTGCGGTCGGCCACTCAATGAGACCTCTCTGAGATGATAATTATTATAGAGAGTAGTTTAGGAGTACATTCTCATATGAGATGTATGTATGTATTCACATATGCCCCATGTTGGTCTGAGACTTAATAATGTAATCCTAACCTAGCATGTCGTAAAAGGCGACTAATGGTATGTCGGTTTTGGGTATGTAATTATGTACACGACAAGCTAGGCACTTGTTACTACTTTTTTACCATTTTTTAACTAACCCCGCCCAGTTTTATTTTTGGCTAAATGTGGTTAAAGGGGCTTCTGACTCTGCCTACCCCTTCGGGGATGATTGGCGTGGTGTGGTGTTATGTTCTCCTACGAGGGTCAGTAGCTAGTTAGAGCAATGCTAGAGGATACAGGATTTTGGTCTATAGGTGTTGAGGGTTGGCCTATTGGACATGTTATTGAAACGCTGTTTGAATAGTAACTGAATGTCTTGGTCTTTCCACGAAGCTAGCTTCGTGTACGTATTCTATCGTAGTTTCAATTTTCATTTTGAATTTTATTCCTATTTGTTAGAAACTCTTTGGTGTAAAAAGGAATAAATTCCTTTTTAAAAGATTTTTTTTTTAGAGAGTTTCTATTGCCAATAAGATTTACACTATTAAGGAGGTTGTTTGACATGTGGGTTTTACCTAGGGTATGTCCTAGGTTAATACAACCTAGTTAAAATAAGTATAAATAAAAACAGATATAGGTACTCTTGGTCGGTAAATAGCTGTACGGATGAGTTAATTCAACTAGTTCAGACTACGTCACAGTGCAACCGGCCACCCAATGAGACCTCTAATTACGGAGAGTAGTAGAGGATCACATCACCGCTGGTCATAGCAAATATTCGAGGTAAAACTATAGATCGTCTTACGGCGCCATTTGGTTGATACTTCTACATTATCATCTTCCTAGCGTTATATCCCGTGTTTATACGGGGTCCGATTAGACCATGATCCAGGATTTAGCGAGTCTGGTGATTACATTGAAGCGACTGCCGATCTGATCTTCGTTACCCTAAGATAGGGGAACCAGACAATTTTTGGATCATGGTTACAAATCCAAAGTTGTTTGAATTTGCAGGTTTCATCACGATGTAGTAGTATAAATACGTACATAGATTTTAAAAATCCAGAGGTACGTGACCGGGTTTGAACCAGCACTCCTCGGTTAAGACGCGTATCCTTACCATTGAGCTACCACTGCTCTAATACTTCTACATCATCACATAAATTTAAGTACCTAAGAACAAATAAAAAAAAAAGAAAATGTAAGTCAAAAGTCGTTTTTAAAAACCTATAGCGGCAAAGTTAAATGGGACCTCTATAGGAAGACGAGCAGTGTTGCCCATTCGGCAGATTTGGAGATTGTTAATTTGATTCAACACTGCTAGATATTTCCAGTTGATAGTAACTACCATCAGACGCTTTGAAGCTTCGGAAAACACAGTTTACATTTGAGAGCTGCATAATGCATAATAACATAGACTAGGTCTAGGTTGAGAGATGCTCACTGCGCTATGTTCAAATTTTCAATATTTTTTTATTTTGTTGTTTATCTGTCCTATTTCCATCTCATGACGCTTTATTTATCACACAGTGGCGCCACCTATTAATTGACATTTGACGGAAGTTTTTCCCACGTAGTGTGTACTCCTCTTAACTACGCTTCATAGCTCTAATATCGGACAGGAAGTGACGAATGGTGACAGTTATGGCGGGCGGAAGCGGCCACGGCTGCGTGCTCGTTTCCGGCGGCACCGTCACAGGCCGGAACCGCAAAATGTATCCATCCCAGCTATGGCTTTTACCGTTATATCGATACTATTGATTGGATCTATTTCGAGGAAGATTACCAGGAATTGTGCTTAGGTAATCGTCTAATGTCAATCGCGTGTAGTGCCTCATAACTAAAGAACTTAGAGATACGATACATTTTCTAAAGTAATGGGTATCTCACTATCAAAACCAGCATTGGTGTTACTTACTTACTGAAAAACTAAAGATGTTGCTGACAATAACTTATTTTCCGTTGAAAAAGTTAAATGTCACTAATTGTCATAGCCTAGATTAATAGGTTTAAGTACTTCTCAAATAAGGATCCTTAAGTAGTTCGTCATCTGACTCTTAGACTTCTTGTAACGGCTTTATCCAGAAGAAAAACGTCCTGAACTCAAGAGAACAGTTCTTTTTTAAATAATGGCAGAGCATAGTCGAATGAAAATGAAAATGTTTTTTTAGCTTGTCTACTACTTAGGCTGCCTGTCTAGCGGAGCGGTGAGCAATTTAAAAATCCACCAATAGTATTGCATAAAATCTCTGCACCTCTGCAGTGGATATTTTCTATCGGCCGATTTTTAACCCGCTCACCGCTCCGCTCCGGTGGACAGGCAACCTTATACGTACCTAATAGCAAGCATTTCCAGGGCATAGGCTAGATGAGAACTGACAAAAGGCTAAAATGTAGGTAACTAATGTGGACAAATAACAGTATCTAGTGGTGTTAAATTTTGCTACTTTACGTACTCTATATCTTCTATGAGAAGGTAGTGCTTAACCGCTTCAGTTCGATCAATTCACCACTTAACCAGTTCTTGGCTAATGTTTGATTCTCCTCTTCCGAAATTTGATCTACCTCAAACCGTCCCATCCGTAAACAAAAACACACTTAAAAAAAACACTCTTGAAAACATCCGTAAAACAGATTCCGCCGCAATTACGGCTAAAACGGCGGAAGTCCCGCCATTGTGACGGACAATAAAATAAAAGAAATAATGATAAAAAATAATAGGTCCTTTGTAAGAGCCGCGGGCGCCGCGGGACACGACTGAAGAATTTAAATTCGATTCGGAATCACAATGAAGAACGTTTTCTTTTGAACGCGAATTATTCTTATAATGAGGAGATACCTATGGATCAGTGTGTAGCGCATCAGAACAATGTTTCAAGGGTTGTGATGGTCCGAAAACATGTGTCTCTGCATTTTTCAAAGTATAAGCATGACTCAGTATTATTGACTGTATGGGGATGGGCTGCCTCATGTTAGTCTAGGACTTAAAAATAATGCGCCAATTGTGTTCCTTGCCTAGCATGTCGTAAAAGGCAACTATTGGTATATCGGGTTTGGGTATGTGATTGTTTAGGGGACGAGCTAGTCACAACTTTTTTACAGTTTTCCATCTAACTCAACCCAGTTTTTACTGTCTTTTACTGTTTATATGACTCAAACATTATTTGGTTTGATTTATACAACGTGTAATGTTAAATGCGCAAAACCTCAGACACCCCAAATGATTTTTAATACAATTGACCTAATTATGAGAGATTTTAATTAAAAAAAAATGTTTAAAGATTTTATGTGATGTTTTAGTTTTACTGGCACTTCTGATCATTTATTGTGTCTGTGGACGACGCTCTGTCGAAAGTGAAGTCGGTAGATATATCGCCGGGCCGCTGCGCCGCGCTGACATTATTATTATTACTATCTACGTTCATAAAGAAATAAGGTTATCCTTGAACAGTGATTTAAATGTTTCCATCACACTTTTCCAGGCTTTGAACTGGCAACATAGGTAATCTACATTTTTAGACTTTACCTACAGTAAGATCTTATTATTAGGAAGGTACTACGTAACGTAAGTACGTGATGTTGGCGTGTTTAAAAGGTTTAAATCACTGTATTTACAAATAATTGGCACGTAATCAACTTATTTACAATTAATTAAGTAGATAATTTGGTATCTCCACTTACTGGTCCTGTTGTTGCGGTAGAAAAGATTCAAAATGTCTACCACTTTGTGAATACACAACACAGCCCGCTTTCTTAAGTAATTTTTCAGCGAATCGAGCACTTGAGTGTCACTTTTAACTTGTTGAAACGCGCGGACCCCCTCTGTCCATTGACCGAGGCGTAAATGTACCATAATCACGAAGCCTCTGTATAGCTGCAAGCATTGTCCGATTGGATACAGATACTCCAATCTCTTCTTAAAACCGTCGCACTGCCAAGTTAACGTTGTCATTACAACGCCCTAACATTCTCACCATTTCACAATACTGAATGTTTGTGTATAAAAACGCCGATTTTTTAAGCACACGCGCCGCCGGGTAACGAGATAATAAAAAAAATGCACCTGTGGCGCATGTGCCGGCGCCGCTGAGACTAGTGTAAACAGGTCAGGGCCATTGTCACGAATTTCGCACGCCCTACCCCCATTTCTTTTTCTTATTAGTTACGTTTAAGTTAAATAAGGATAAATAACATTGATTTGTTTACTTGAAATTGTCTTGTTCATTCCTATTTCCATTGAAATAAGAACTATTATTATCCCGCGTATGAGAAAATTTAAATTGGTCGACAGACATAGTTTGTTTAAGTATTTTGGCGCGTTTGTGCGCGTGATGGCTTGCCTTATTAGTAAACAGACAGGGCAAAATTTTTAATAAAGATTTTTTGAAAAATGTGACCTATATTAGAAAGTGGTTTAATTGATTCAGCTCGTTATTCTGATCATACTGTTTTCAGGTTTTGCGCATTTAACATTACACGTTGTATAAACAGCAACAAGCGAACGAAGGAGAAATAGTAATATCATTGTATATCGTTTAACTAAAAAAAAACATTAATGAACAATATAGAGTATATTGTTTATTAATGATTTTTTATAAGGCGAACATATCAAACAACAATAAGTGCTTGGACTGATGAAGAAGACGAATGAACAAAAAATGTTTCGACACAAAACACATACGATTACCAACTCGCCAAACACCTTCACCAAGTGTACATTATGTGATATGATAATTGTTATAGATACTTATTGTGAATTTAGCGATGAAAAGAGTAACTATCGAGTTTCTTGCCGTTTCTTCTTTGTAGAAGCTACTTTCTGAATATGAATCTGAGTGGTAAATTTTCATTTGTATGTACTGACGATTTAATAAGTGATTATTTAAGCCTACGTAAATTAAGATAATTTCATTTCATTTTATTTCATATTCTCAGCAATAACGGGGCAGGACCACCGGGGTGGTCATATATCTGTCGCAGTCATCTGGTTGAATCAGCTATTTAATTGAATGACTAGCGCGTTTATTAAATGACGGCATTTAATTAAATGACTAGGCCGAACGTTGATTGAACAAGCGTCACTCAACGTCCAACTAGTTAGCGGATTGTAACATAGCCTCTTGAACAGGGCGGACCAACAGAACCAGATGACTGCGACATATATATTGCGCCTTCCCTGAAAATCAAATTGCTACCAGAAACGAGATGCTACCAGACAAGTAGGTTAGGTTAGGTTAGAACTGTGATCCTAACAACACGCTTTCATTCAATGAATTCAATTCAATTAAATGTCGTCATTCAATGAACGCGCTAGTGATCCAATCAAATAGCTGATTAAACCAGATGACTGCGACATATCTTTAGTTAAATAATATCATTATATATTCCTATTTGAATCGCACCTATACCATGTCATTTGCCTCATCGTATTCGACATAAGCGCAGCGCAGCGCTCCAGCGTTCAAAGCTGAAAGCCGCTTTGCGGCTTCGCTGACGCCAGCGCTTAACTTTGCTCGCTGACGCTCACCGGACGCATATGAAATTATTTCAGGTTCTGTAGCTTTATTATTAAATATCAGACTACATCACATACATTGGTCTGACTCCGAGGTAAGTAACTTAAGCACTTGTGTTACGGATATCAGAAACAACAGTGGTATTACAAATATATACTTAAATATTGGATAATAACACCCAGACACAGAACAAACCCAAGTATTCATCACACGAATGTTTGTCCTGGGTGAGGATCGAACCCACAACTCTTGGCGCATGGATCACTACCGAATGCGCCATCGAGCCAGTAAAAAAAACTATTGGAGCAAGACTAGTTCTTTATTAGATACACATATACTTTTCAATACAGGCACTTCGAAAAAAGATCAAGGCTGTAAACTAAAGCCCCGGCCCCGACAGAATGAAGGATTCCAGGTTACTGGTAATTCCTAAAAAAAAACTATTTATGCCCCTGAGTAAGGTTAGGCCAGGCCTTCCCCCCCGCTGGGGTCTTCGGTTTGGCGTACCGGGGGGGCTTAGTAGGCCCTGGTGCAGGACAGGGCCGAAGCTAAGAGAGACCCCGAGGTGAGCTGCGACTGCTCGGCATTTCCCACCGAGCAGTTGCGGCACCTATCCTAGTCCGGCCGCAGGGGGCTGCGGCCGGACTAGGATTGCCGAGGAAGAGGAGGAGCTGAGTGTGTCGTTGCTCGCCTCCCTATCCTCGGCAACCCGACAGGGGCGCGCTGGGTCGCGCTGTGGTGGGTCGCAGAGGGATTGAGCGTCTCGATGCTCTCCCTCTGCGACGACAGGGCTAAGCCCTCAATCTGGGTCGCCGGGCGGAAGGCGGCCCCTTCGACGAGGTGCTCTCCGCGTGCCCCTCTGGCTTAGCAGAGGGCACAGCGCGAGAGTGGGCCCACGACGCCGGTCGCGGGGATGATCGGCGTCTGAATCCTGGGCGGAGTGGTTGAGACATGCTGGGTGGCCTGGCATGTCTCGATGCGCGCGCGTGCTCGGTGCTGTGCATCCGACGACTGTTGTCGTGGGCTGCACAGCATCGACCACCGACGCGCGAGGTGGGCCGCGTAGCGCGGCACGCGCATCACCGGAGGAGCAGTCGTATAGTCCCGACAGTGGGGATACAGGCTCCTCCGGGACTGCGCCGCTGGAGGCCACGTTGGGGTTTTAGTCGGTTCGAGTCCGACACACCGCCCTCTGCTTCCCCGAGCAGAGGGTGACGGCTCGTGGGAGTTTCCCCAACTAAAAAAAAAAAAAAAAATGCCAGGCTTTTTAAGCTCTGGACTTGACCATCCAGAGCTACTTATTGGAGCTATAACCTTGACTATCTTGTGGCGCGGTCGTTATTTATTTAATTTATTTATCTAAATATGCAAGTTCGCTAATGTTCATTTCATTTTTTCATTTGTTCAGTTCAGTTCATTTCATTTACTGTATTTAACACTAAATGTAATAATACTAGATATTATTTATTTGTAGTTGATAGATTACATAACTTAACATCACACCCATAATCCCCGAAGGGGTAGGCAGAGTCAAAGGGGCAGATAATAACACATTTTTCTCTGTATTTTGTATATTGCATGCATTGCACTATGTAGACTATATGTCATATAAAGTTAAGTAGTGCCTGTGTATACAAACTCTTCACTAACATTATAAATGAAATTGTCTTTATTTACGTAGGCTTAAAAAAAACACTTATAAATCGTCAGAATAAGATTAATATCTACCGGTTCAAAAAGTAGATTCTACTGAGAAGAAACCGTCATGAAACTCGATAGGTACTCTTTTAAAATGTAACTAGGTACATAAATAGTTTAGAAATAAATAAGTAAAATAAAATAAATTAAAATAACATAACATCACGCCCTTAAAGTAACTATATCTGTCTATTACATCTTCACACTTAATCTACTTATACGAGAGGGATAAAATTTAGTAAGTATACCAGAATTTTTAAGTTTCGAACCCCAGTGAATGGTCATTTTTAACCGACTTCAAAAAAAGGAGGAGGTTCTCAATTCGACTGAATTTTTTTTTTATTCTGTAAAAATTATAGATTCCTTAAGATAGGTACGCAAAAGAGGTTTTGTAGCAAACTGAATTCCTTGCGAGTAGACCCGCGGTCGGTATAATGTGCCGGTTTTATGAGACTAGAACATAAAAACGTTGAAACGACAATAAAAAAATAAATTTAAACGCATAAAACAAATTAAGCAGCCTAAGAAATATGAGTATACAAGTCCTCAGTTTTAAAAGGTTCTAATTAGGAACACATGATTAAATTTCATTAGAGAACGGCTTTACGTAGGTACTAAGTAATATTTTGATGACCTTGCCTTGATAACTTTAACAATTTATATGATAATATTTAAACTTCTTAATGGTAATAATTTAAGCTTTTCCATCACTTGAACGTAAAAAACTGACTATTATTTCCTTATAGTGTAATGGGTGTATTGAAAATTCGATTTTGTTCCTAAAAAAATAGAGTACACGATTACGTAAACTTATTCCTTTAGCCTTGTTTAATAAACAGTCTTCGGGCGTGCGCAATGCGCTGTGCTCGTCTCCGCGCGCCGCGTAATCAAAAATGGAACATATTTAAATAATACGCGGCATTTTCCTAATTCTGTAGTGCATTTTCAATTTGGCCATAAATGAAACGTGTTTTATTTATTAAGACAAGCTGAAGAGTCATAGGTTTGAAGAAAAGCAAAAACAAAAGCCGATCGTTGTCGTCCATCAGGCGCAACGCGTTTCATTTCACTGCGCATGTGTTACGCTGCTAAATTTAAGTGTTTGTTCCTATGAACTCGCGAGTATTGAAAAGCGTCTTCCGTACTTGTCTGGGTTATAACCACATGGAGTGGCGATTTTGAAACGTGTGCTTTTACAGGTAAAGTTCATTTTGATTTGATAGTATTTTGACGTGTTTGATGTTGTGAATGGAATACCTGTACGATCAGCTGTATTGTGCTTAAAACGTATAATTTTATTGTTTCGTTAAGTTGGTAAATATTTATTATGAGGTAATTTTTTCATCTTGAATTACTAATTTTAATTGAAAATAATCTACCTTTTATTTAGTTTATACTCACAACGTTACCTATATAAGATTACTTATAGGTTACTAGCTTCTGCCCGCGGCTTTGCTCGCGTGGTACGTCGATAAAACATAGTCTATATGTTATTTGGGTGTATAAGCTACATTATTCTTAAGTTTCATTAAAATCCATTTAGTAGTTTTTGCGTAAAAGAGTAACAAACATTCAAACAAATTTCGCATAGGTAGGTATATATAATATAATTAGTAGGATTTGTGATGTAAGTGGGAATAAAGATTTTTTTAATTATATGTAGATATAATTTTGTTTTGAATAGAAAAATATACTTGTGCTGCTCTACATAGCTATTTAAATGCGAATTAGATAGATCTAGTTTTTGAGTGCTTCATGTTTTATGTGAAATTATTTTCAAAATTTTCCTCAATTTGCGTCTCTATGTAGGTACTTAGTCATTGTCATGACAGTAGGTGACTAATGACTAAGATGATGTTGGCCATACATTTATTAAATCTATTGTCATATGTTTAAAGTAGGTACCTCTATGAGTAACCTTTGTACATAGTATGTACATACAAACATACATATAATTATTATATAGGTAGTATGTTACGCATTTATTGTCATAAAACAGTATGTTTAACTATATTGCTTGAAATATTTATCCTATTTGATGAATTTAGTGTCAATTGATTCGTTTTAAGGCTCTTACGACAAAAATTAAACAGAAACGCTTTAATGAACATCATCCTATTAATTGTACGTCTGCTAAGACGATTATATGATATGGACTATGGGAGTGCCCCAAGGGTCGACATTAGGACCTTTGCTTTTACTAATCTATATAAATGATCGGCCTTAAACAAATGATTTATGTGAGATAGTATTATTTGATTTGCCGATGACACATCTTTGCTTTTTAAAGTTGTCCGAAAAATACAAAATATTGACGACGTGAATAATACGCTCTAACTAGTATAATATAAAGATGAATAACCTCCTGATTAAGGTCGCAACCCGATGTACTTGTCAACATTAAAAACAAAAATATGCATACACAGGTTTACTGCATAGTTCTATTTACAAAAACACCAGAAACGTTTCGCTTGCGCGATCTAAAATACATACAGCGCCATCTATTGACAGTGCTGCGGAACAATATTTACTATGAAGCTGTGCAAAGTACACACGTTAAAATGACCACCACGGTTTAGGATTATCTGTAGATTCGGAAGTAAGTACATTATGGGTACGTTAGAACGAGGGTTTGCAATCCAGCGGCCGTTTTTTGCTGGATCCAGGACATGACGCAGTCTAAAATTATGCCGGACACAGCTGGATAACTTGGTATAGCATTCCGATCTCTAGTAGGGATTAAAATCCAGCGGCATCAAGCCAGCACATATTGCTGGATCTAGCATAGTTAAAATAAGGCCCGGCTGGAATCCTGAATACAGCACTGCAGACCCTAGTTAACATTAAATGGTAATGATAATAGTAAAAAATTGTATGTATCAATACTAAACTGTTTATAAAAGATTTTAGAGAATTATTTCTAAATAATATATAAGTTAGAAATATCGATAGTAGAACTTGATAGTTATATTGATATCTTACCACAAAGTCCTCATTAATTGGAAAACTATTTTAGACTTGAATTTATGCTGTCTTTCTAAATAGTGCCATGTGACAATTAAATTGACAGTTGTTGCTTCTGTCACGAACAATATATCATCCATTGTGACCTGTATTTTTTGTATACGAGTACAATATACAAATGATCCATCTAGTCTAAACTATTAGAATAAATAGTAGATATCAATAATTGTCTCTGTAATAAATAAAAAATTTTTCTTTCCAGGTGCCTCTTGCTGGGAAAAATGACAAGTTAGATAAGTGAATATACAAATAAAATCTCATAAAGCAGGCAATCATGCCTCTTCCAACATGCTGCGCAGAACTCTGGTCTCTCACCCCATCTTAAGGCGCATAGCATCACCCCGTTGCCTTTTAGTATTAACCTGCCTCACATTCGTCGTACCAATTTTCTGGATCAGCTCCGATAATAGGGATACTAACATAGTCCAGGAAGCGCTAGACAATGTCGCTCGGGACATCAGATATGCAGACGTGTACAGGAAAGCGACTCGACAATCTAAAAGTCTCAAGTATATACTCTTATGGACGCCTCCCGACTTTTCTCCTTTTTATTTCTTCGGGTCCGGCCAGAGAGCGTTTCTCAAGAATAACTGTTCGATGATCAACTGCTATGTCACCGCCAACAGAAATCTTTTCGGCGGTGACACAACCAAATTCGATGCGATAGCCTTCAATGCGCGTAATATGTTGCGTCTGCACAGGTCGCAGATGCCCAAACAGAGGTCATCTCATCAAAAGTACATCTTCTTCGCCCTCGAATCGGCAGATAACTACCCTATTTGTAATACCCTTTTTGAGGGATTTTTCAACTGGACTGCTACGTATAGACTGGATTCTGACATTCCTTATCCTTATATTGTTGTAAAGAATAAAAGAGGCGAGGTAGTTGGACCGAAGCTGAATATGGCGTGGACTAACGATGGTGGTGTAGATCAGAATGTGTCTCGCAAGCTGCAGTCTAAGAAAAAAGCTGCAGCTTGGTTTGTGTCAAACTGCTCAGATCGGAGTGGCAGAAGAGACTTTGTGAGAAGCCTTGAGAGAGCGCTTGCGACTTATAGCTTGTCTGTTGATATATATGGGTCCTGTGGAAAGCTGCAATGCCCGATCAACAACAGGGACGAATGCGATCTGATGCTGGAGAGGGATTACTACTTCTACTTGGCATTGGAGAATTCATTCGATCCAGATTATGTTACGGAGAAATTATTGACCGCTCTACACCATAATACAGTACCGATTGTCTACGGAGCCGCCAATTATTCGAGGTAATATCTTCTACAAAATTTTATTAGTTTAACTTCAAGCCTAATTCGCAATCAGAGAGTACGGAGTGTTATATGACGCGGACCTTTGTTTACATTGCAGAATCCCTCTGGATTTCTGTCCGTTTAGGGAGGAGCAGAACCGAGGATGTCCGACTTGTACGGACTAAACCCCTCACGGTAGCCCACAATCAGCGACATGTTCCGGGAACCCCATCGGACGAAACGCGCTAGTTCCCATAGCGTCTGACGCATCACCGAATACTAACTGAATCGCGTTTCCTATCCTTGCACGCAGTGCAGCAGAAGACTGCAAAGGGCAAGGGTATATGACACTGTCCTAACACAACTTACTGGCTTCTTTAACATTAATAATTCTTTTCTAACTAACATGCAATCTTTCACCCTAGAACGTAGTTTTAGTTAAGAAAATTTTTTATAACTTGGGCTATATTTTAACACTAGCTTCTGCCCGCGGCTTCGCTCGCGTGGTACATCGATGAAACATAGCCTATACGTTATTCGGGTGTATGAGTTATATTATTCTAAAGTTTCATTAAAATCCATTCAGTAGTTTCTTTGTGAGAGGTTAACAAACATCCATCCATACATACAAACTTTCGCATTTTTTATATTTGTAGGATAAAACATTCTAAATACTTGAATTGCCTAATCGGTACCTAATTGCTGTTCACACTTCTATTCGACACATGTTCACATTTTTTTATATTCAAAAGTGATTAGTGCAAATAGGAGTTTGTGCTAACAGAAAAGTAAGCAATGCTTTACAAAATAGACGTTTAGGTATGTACCTACCTATTAGTTAGGTACATACCTAAAACACATGTTTTACGACGCAGTTATGAAGGTTAACGATCTTATGGATTCGTTATTTAGAGGTCAAGGATCATACGCGTCATACAGATAATATCTACTACACTTAATATTTTTAAAATAAAGTAACATTTGTTAACTCGCTTGCATAAATTATGCTGAATGGTGTTCGTGTGGACCTTAACCTTAGTTTCAGATCGTCTTAAGAGACACATTATCTTAAGCCAGGAAAATTAAATTTCTTAAGACCATCGATTATGAGGTTATAAGAGAATGAGAATACTCAATTGACGCGTAAAGTTTGGTCCAGCATAAAATCTTACGTGCATTTAAATTTTAAAATGTTGTTTCAGGTTTCTTCCACCTGGCTCGTATCTGAACGCTCGCATGCACACCCCCGAGGTACTGGCTGCGGAGATGGCTCGAGCCATCGCATCCCCCAAGGTTTACGAAGAATTCTTCAAGTGGAAGCGCCACTATGACTATTTCGACGGAACAGCAGTTGAAGACGTGTGTTCTGTCTGCGCTGCTCTCAATAACAGGACCTTCGTGGAGAAGCAGACCACCTACCAGGAGTTCAGGAAGTGGTGGAACCCTCGCTTTGATGATCGGTGTGGGTGGATTGACCATTTGATGCAGGCTTGACTGGACATGGTGTAAATGTTGCAGCCATTTGGTTAAATCAGCTAGTCAATTAGAGGTCTAGGTCGTTCATTAAATGCCGGCAGTCCATAAAATTACTAAGGAACAACTAGCCAAATCATTGATTAAAATGTTAAACTTCTCCCTAGCCTTATGTACCGTGCTCAGACGGGGTCCGGTTATACCATGATCGAGGATTTAGCGAGTCTGGTAATTACTTTAAAGTGACTGCCGATCTGACCTTCGTCACCCTAAGATAGGGGAACCAGACAATTTTTTGGATCATGGTAATATTGTAGTATTTAGGAAACAAGACATGACATTTAAAAATCATTCCTATTGTGATATATTCAACTGTTATCTTTTATTTGGCTATTGAAATGAGGCCTTACTTGTGTAATTAAAAAACATCTAGACTGACTCATTCCCTAGTACCAAACTAAGCATATAAGCTTGTGCTATCGATACTAGGTGAACGAATAGACATATTTAAATACGTTCATAACCATCCATGACTCGAGTACAAACGTCTATGTTTATCACACGAAACATTTAGCCCTAGCAGGATTCGTACCCTCGATCCTTGGTTTCGTGGCCAGGGTCTCTGATTACTCGACCAACGGGCCAGTCGTGTAAAATATATTTAGAGCAGCTGATAGTTTATATTATCTTTTGGCGTGTCACGGACGGTTTCTATTCTTGTACTTTTAATAATTGGGATGTTTACAACATATAATTTAATTATGTAATATCATTCCATTAAAGAAAGTATGGTAGTATGTTGTTACCTTATTGATTTCAATTTTGTCGAGTGTACGATTTAAAATTTTGTCATTTGAATATACGAACTAGTGACGTCATATGTTGACAAGCCTATACAAAATCTATGAAGTAATTGTGTTTTGACAGCTTTTAAAAGTATCTCAATTTTATTAACAGAGTCAAAGGGGCAGGCAGAGTCAAAGGGGCAGCAGGTCCCTTTAACCACATTCAGCCAAAAACAAAACTGGGCTGGGTTACATGGAAAATTAACATATTTAGACAAAAATACTTTAGCTTAGTTATATAGTTGAAACGTTAAGCTGTGTCCTCGATTCTTCCTGTAGATAACGGAGCAACAGCGGATGTGAACAAATGTCAAGTTTATATATTTAATAATATAAAAGTAACAATATTTTAAAGTCTAAGGAGATTAACTTGTTGAATATTTGAAATAATGTAGTTTTGAATTTGAGTTTGAATTATATCGCGCCTTTAATTACAAGTAATTTAATATAAGGCCTCAAGTAAACATTTCCGTAAAATCTGAAATGCAATCCGCACAAAATGAAATTGTCTACTGGTTGACGCAGACAGAGACAGAAAAAAGGCAGTAATAACTCGGGACACTTGCTTTTGTCCCTTTCACACTCTAGATGGAATATAGGAAACCAGTATCTTTAAATGCGATTTTTTATTAAACGACGAATTATGCCCTTAAAATAGGGTTGCCATCCGTCCGGGTTTTCCCCAGATTTGTCCTAGTTTAGAGGGCATCCGGGGAGCGTCCGGGCGGGGCTTCATTTGTAGTCCGGGTTTGAAAATTTAAAGTCTTGGCCCGCCCGCGACGTACGCACTGTGCCCGCACGCCGCG
This sequence comes from Glyphodes perspectalis, assembly GCA_951394215.1. Classification (NCBI taxonomy): domain Eukaryota; kingdom Metazoa; phylum Arthropoda; class Insecta; order Lepidoptera; family Crambidae; genus Glyphodes; species Glyphodes perspectalis. The sequence goes on from OX596218.1 coordinate 5,062,577, forward strand.
ATCAGCCGACGAACCGACTCGCTAAATTCACCATAATTTTCAACTGTTTTTGATTACAATGACTTCCATTATATTATTTTTTTTATTAAAAAGTAATTTTCAGGTTGCCAAATATATTTTGTTAAAGGAAAATATAATTTTTGTTGTTAGGCGTCTAGTTATTAGATAAAAGGTAAGAGATAAGGATTTATTGTGAAATTAGAAATAATGTGTAAATAAAGTTGTTTTGAGAACTAATTGTCACGATTTTTTTTTATTCTTGATATTGCTAATGTAGCCTACCATGCCAGGAGGATGACCCTTGGCACTAAAACCTGATAGGCCAACCTCTTTTTTCCATTTCCCCCCATCACTTGGTTCATCACAGAAAATCACTTGGTTTTAAAAGCAAGATAGAAAACGTTTAGTTTTAATGTCTTGTATATGCGGAATCTAATAATGCACCGGTTTACATGCACTCCTATATCAGTGGCGATAACTATGAACGAGCTGAAACAATGATGTATTAAAAGATTACCGTCTATACTTCGATTTTAATCTCTGATGCAATATAAGGAAGGTTGTTTTTCATTCAACAGCTAGTCCACTACTTAATATAAGAGGCCTTTTTTAATGACATTAATCGATTACTGGTTCTGTTTAATCGGAGACCGTGCCAGTATTGTTCCGTAAAAAAGACAAAAGAAAGATAGTGTCGGAGTCAAGGTAAGAACAGGTGAGGTCCAGTGGTTCGGACATATGGAAATAATGGTAGACGAAAGATTGACTAAGCAGATATACAATGCGAAAGTGGAAGGAAGCAGGTATCGCGCGAGGCCCCTACTCACCTAGATGATCAAATTGTGTTAAAAGAAACTGATGCCAAGAGCCATAGGAACCGCCGAACGCAGAACCGCGTGTATGAAAAGAGTCACGAATGTCGAAGAAGCGATTCTCTTTACCCACCCATACATACATAGCATCACGCCCATAGCATATCCCCAACAGGATAGGCAGAGTCAAACCACATTTAGCCAAAACCAAACTGGGCTGGTTTAGATGGAATATTGTGAAAAAGTAGTGACAAGTGGCTAGCTCGTCGTCTACACAATCACATACTCAAAACCCCATATACCATTAGTCGCCCTTTACGACATGCTAGGCAAGAAATACATTTGACACATTATTTTTAAGTCCCAGACCAACATGGGAGAACCTGTTGTGGGGTGTTACCTACCCCTCTAGGGATATGTCATAAAGTTAGTTGGGTATTATTCCGTAAAAAATAAAGGGGGGGCTCTCTGCCCACCCTTGCTCATGAGTTGATGTATGTATCACATAAGCCGGATAACAGAATGTAAACACGTTGATCTGAATTCAACATGCAGTAAAATGAATCTGTTCTCACCTTTACATTCGTCAGTCTTGAGTTGCGTTCGCGTCGTGCATAACAGTGCGCGTGTGATTCTTGTATTACGGAGAAAATCTTTACATATATAACAATATCCAGAATTTTTAATACAGATATTTCAACCCGATACATATTCAACAATATTGAAGACACAAATACCTGATCCTCTCAAGGAACTCGTTTTTGTAGCCAGAGGAAATGTGTCGCCGTCTTCACTCTCGTTCAAGGCTGGTATTAAAAATTGTTTTCAGTTTAACATGCATAGTGACGACAGTCTACTTCTTGTACAAGAACATTTGCATTCAAATAATAGCAAAACGTACATTGTACATTTTGATATGGTCTCATACTGATTTTGCTCCATTTTACCATTTAACAGTTAAAAATGTTTTCGTTAACAACAACTGTTCGTTCAGTAACTGTTATATCACCGACGACAAACAATACTTTGGCAGCAACTTGTCTAATTTCCATGCTATAGCATTCAACGGGAGAACATTGAGTAATGGAACCTTTTTCGGGGTGCCGCGCTCGCCCCATCAAAAGTTCATATACTTCAACACAGAGTCACCATACAACGCCCCCTTTGACTATCCAAGTTTCGATGATTTTTTCAATTGGACTTCGACGTACAGACTGGATTCAGATATCCCCTACCCTTATATACTGATTAAAAATAGCTCTGGTGATATCGTTGGACCTAAGCCAGATATGGAATGGAGAGAAGATATGGCAGAAGTTGACAAGGAATTGACGGTTCGGCTTGAGAAGAAGAAGAAGTGGCATGCGGCTGTGACATTTATGTCTAACTGCAACCGCGGAAGTCAACGATATCATTATATACAGGAGTTGAGGAGGCTTCTAGCAGCCCGTGGGTATTATTTGCATATCTATGGGTCCTGTGGGAAAAGGAAATGTAAAAAAGGGTTGCTGGCTTGCGATACGTTGGTGGAAGACTATTACTTTTATCTTGCGTTTGAGAACTCGTTTGCGATTGATTACGTCACCGAAAAGGTGATGAGGCCGCTGAATCATTATGCTATCCCGGTTGTTTATGGAGGAGCCAACTACTCAAGGTGCAGTATATACGTGTATCTACAGTTTGCACAGCTTTGAAACTCTTTTAACCTTTTTCTTACCGGTGTTACACATAAAAAGTACTTAGAGAAAAAAGCACTTAAAATTTTATGATATCGTTCAAGTCATAGATTTAGGATGTACAAGATACACAATGACGGCTCGGAGACATGACCAAAATAAATTTAAACATGTGTTGGTTGATGTCTATGTGTGGGTTAAAATAGTGTTGTCAAAGACGCACTTTTACATTATCGACTGATTCGTTGTATACCTACTAATAGTATAGGTATTTAAAACCCTTTTTTTGTACTTATTTTCAATTATTTATGGCATTGATGAAATCAGCAGTTGTTTATATTAGGTAAATCGGAATTAGTCAGTAAGAAATCGCATTCTAAGCAGTTCTATAAACAATGAGATGGTAAAATGTATTCCTCGTATATTCAGTGTGTAAATAATGAAAAAAAATTAAAAATGTTCCATGATTTATACTTATAAGACAAAAAGACATGACTTTTGCTTTGACTGATGGAATGAAATGAAACAAATAATATATTACCAACTTTTAATTTGGTGACATTTAGTTATTTAAAAATAATATGTAGTGCAACAAATTTTTTGTTGCCGTCATTTGCAGTCAAAATGTTTGCCGCAGATAGTGGAGTTCTTACTGGGAGTCCAATCTGGTCTGTCTATAGTTCGCATCCACTTTTTACACAATGCTGGGTTGCTTGGAAACCTAGAAAAATTATCAGTTACTTAACTAACAAATTTACGGAGATAATGAGTTCCCAATGTGAATATAATTATATTTCAACATAACTTGGCTAAAAAATAACTTTGTATTTATGTCATGATGTCGCTAAAAGACGATTAAGTTTTTATCGATACTCGTGACGTCACCGCTTTGTCAAGCACTAGCGTAACCAAACTATTTACTATTTTACACAATATTTTCCCCAATTCTGTTTATAATCAGGATGTATACTTAAAAAGATCAATTATAACCAATATACTATTCTAAACATATTTTTCTAAACCGATTACTAGCAACAATTTGACAAAATATGGTTTGAAAAAATCTATTGATAAAATCGTATTTACCCGTGAAAAGTGTATTTATTCGGATTATTCCGTCGTGTAATCTCACAATCACGTACCGAACAAGTCACCTTAATTGCACATTTAATATTCTCGATTATAATCCAAGGTTTAATACATAAATGCACAAATTTCACTGCGACGTAGAATAGACCGGGACGCTAAGGCCTCTTACTCGCAAAAACATTGACATATAGGTACTTCATTCACTGTCTCTTTTTCTCTCGGGCGGTTTGCTTTTCAGCAGGATTTCTCGCTCCCACGCTTTATGTATCTTTAGCGTAGTCAAAAAATTCTAAATCTATGGTTCAAGTAGATACTTGAACGATATCATAAAAGTTTAACAGATCGATATTATTCTTTAGTGAGATTATAATTAATGTATGAATGCACACTAACTCTCTGCTTCTTAACTAAGTATTTATGCTTGTGTTATGAACACTAAGTATTTGATAGAAATACTTATTAATGAAACAAACATTATCGCAATTCCTTGGGACAACTTCCATTCTTATCCGGAACAAACTTGAGTTTGTGTTTAAATTCTAAAGTAACAAGTAATGTTGCCGCTCGATAGGCCGATATCGATTGTCTATCAATAGTCTATCGATAGTTGAATAAATTAATAGTATCGATAGTCTATTGATACTGTAAAACTATCGGAAAACAGCAATAGTATCGATAGTTTCGATGGTTGCCAACCAATGAACTATCGATGGTATTGCTCTTTAATACCGAATAGACTATCGATAGTTTTGTACTATCGATAGTCTATTCGGTTTACCGATAGTACTGCACTAATAGAGACATAGATACTATCGATACTATAGATTGTCCTATAGATTGTATAGATGATTTTAGCGTTCAACTATCGATTGCAAAACTATAGATTTTTCTGTAACACTAGTAACAAGTAGTTAGCTTATCGCCTACTCAGAACCAATACTTTATAGGTATTTACTTTATTAGTCGCCTATTACGACATGTACATAGGAATACAGTTGGTCTTTTATATTATAGATATATACGCGGGGCAAGCTTATCAGAAACAAATACAATATACATATATGTATATGGTCTGGGACTTAAAAATAATGCACCAACTATGTTCCTTGCCTAGCAAGTCGTAAAAGTGACTAATTGTATATCGGGTTTTGGGTATGTGATTGTGTAGGCGACGAGCTGGCCACTTGTCACTACTTTTTCACAATTTTCCATCTAACTCATGCCAGTTTTATTATTGGCTAAATGCGGTTAAAGGGGTCTGCTGCCCCTATGACTGCCTACCCTGCGGATTACGGGTGTGACGTTATTTATCAATATGCTTGCAATCTCCGAGCATTGTCAGTCAGCAGAGTTTAAGGAGCAGTGCTTAAGTTAATTTCATAATTTTAAGCCAAAAATATAATTGAGTTAGGTTAGAGAGGAAATTGTAAAAAGGTGGGGGAAATTAGCTGCCACACTTTATCAAGAATCCAATGCCCACTACACCCTAAAACGCTTTTAACGACATGACAAAATGTCATGTCATGAATGAACCTGACAATAATAAGTCCCAAGACCAACATGGGGTAAACGCTAATTTATAGGTTAATCAAATAGAGATTCATCTTTGATTTTGTGGCCAAATCATAAATTTGTAATAGATACTAATACGTCAAAGTAAGAAGAGGCATGCTCCGGTGGTTCGGACATGTGGAAAGAATGGTAGACGAATGATTGACTAAGCAGATATACAATGCGAAATTGGAAGGATGTAGGAACCGCGGAAGGCTCAGGCTCACCTACCACGACCAGATTGGTCGTGTATTAACAGAAGGTGATGTTAGGAGTCATAAAAACTGTAGAGCTTGTATGAAAAGCATCATGAATGTTGAAGAGGCGAGTGAGGTGTGTAAGGATCGTGCCATATGGCGTTCGGTTCTCTTTGCCTACCCCGCTAGGGCAGTGGCGTGAAGTTCAGTTAGTTAGTTAGATACTAATAATATTCGTTAATTTATAGAGATAACCCTGTGTATTAAACCAATATTTTTTGGACCTTTTCAGGTTTCTCCCTCCAAGCTCCTACCTCAATGCAGTGGAATATGAGCCTGAAGAATTGGTAAATGCCATGGTAGACCTCATCAGGCACCCTAATAAGTAAATAATTATTTCTTCCTTGATGAAATAGTAAGATTTATGTTGGATGAAAGGGGACAGGCTTGATCCTTCCACGGGACACAAAGTTGATGTTACTTTACAAAAACAAAATTGAGCTGGGTTAGATAGAAAATTGAGAAAAATTGGCGACAAGTGGCTTGTTAGTCGCCTACATAATAGTTTAAGACCCGAAGTAAGGTCGACCTTCACCTATCAGCCAACCGGATATAAATTAAGAGTATTAAGAGTATTGAGAGCGGTGGTAGCTCAATGGTAAGGACACGCGCCACTTAACCGAGGAGTGCGGGTTCAAACCCGGGCACGTACCTCTGGATTTTTCAAGTCTATGTACGTATGTATACCACTAGCTAGACGGTGAAGGAAAACATCGTGATGAAACCTGCAAATTCAAACAACTTAGGATTTGTAAACATGATACAAAAATTCTCTGGTTCCCCTATCTTAGGGTTACGAAGGTCAGGTCGGCAGTCGCTTGAATATTATTACCAGACTCGCTAAATCCTGGATCATGGTTTAAGCTGACCCCGTCTAAACACGGGACATAACGCTAGGAAGATGATGGCATAGCTAAAAAATCTAAGATCCTAGGCGAAAAAAAAAAATTTTTTTTTTCTAATTTTATTTATTTTATCAACAGGTACCAAAAGTACTTTAGATGGAAGAAATATTACTCCTACCATGACTCTTTAAAAACGGAGAATGTATGCAGTGTCTGTGCCGCCTTGAATAACAAGACGAAATACCAAACACCTTCAGTATACCAGAGTATGAGCAAGTGGTGGAATACTTAGGTCTTGACTGGCTCGATGGCGCAGTCGGTAGTGACCCTGCCCCATGCGCTAAAAATTGTGGGTTCGATCCTCACACAGGACAAACAGTCGTGTGATGGATACTTGAGTTTGTTCTGTGTCTGAGTGTGAATATCTTATATTTAAGTATGTTTTTGTAATACCACTGTTGATTCTGATATCCGTAACACAATCTACTTAACTCGGAGTCAGACCAATGTATGTGACCAATTGTGGGATATTTATTTATGGAAAATTCGACAAAAATTTGCCAAAAACAGTATTAAGTATTGGTTACCATTGAAGAGTTTTAATTTTCACTTTGTGGCAGTCATCAGGTCAGTTACTAGTATATTTTGTTTATAGTTTAAAAAAAGCTGCGGACTTAAGCCATAATTTAACTTGATATTTATACTTATTGAAGATACCCTAATAGTATTTAGACAAATATTGTTTTTATCATTGCATGAAATGATTATGTACATAAAAGTAAGTGAGACTGTATGATTCACTATATATGTCTATTTATAAGAATCTTTTCCTTTAGCGTTGCGTTACATTCGCAGCCGAGTTCTAATTACTTGATTGAGATGTGGAAAATTCATACCAGATCATAGCTGCACATCCGAGTAATCTTCAAGTGCAAGGTATTTCACGATGGCTTCTTTTACCGCTGTAATGGTAAAAATATTCCACCGTTTTTTAAAACAGAGGAATATATTTTTTAATTTGAACAAGCGTATTTCAATTATACGTACCTATAAGTATAGTTTAAGATCCGGACTTAAATCGACCTTCACCGAGCTGATAATAGAATGTAACATATTTTATAATAAATTCAGCACATTCGAAAGTATAATAAAAAAGGGTTGCTGTAAAAATCCTGGACTAACTATTTATATTATTTAAACAAATATATTTTTCACTACTTATCTATACTTATAATAAATCTGTAGAGAGGTCAATTCTGTACATGAAATATATTTTCAAAATAACTATCAGGGGGTGATTAGTGATCGATACTGATGCCAAAAATGCGATCAGTAAAATTTTTGTCTGTCTGTCTGTCTGTATGTTCCTTATAGAAACAAAAACTACTCGACGGATTTTAACGAAACTTGGTACAATTATTCTTCATACTCCTGGGCAGGTTATAGTATACTTTTCATCACGCTACAATCAATAGAAGCAGAGTAGTGAAGGGAAATGTTGGGAAAATGGGAGAAGTTACTCCATTTTTTAAGCTTCCGTCGCGTGTGCAGCCTTAATGGTTAAAGTTACATAGAAATCATGTATGACGGAAATAGTCTTTATAATATTAACCATAAACGCGGGTGACACCGCTGGCACAGCTAGTTAATACTACATTTATAAATCTTTAATATATAATAAATTAAGTATATTAGAAAATTAATATACTAAATTTATTATAAAATATGTTTCATTCTATTTATCAGCTCTGCGAATATAAATATGCGCTTGTGTTCAAATTCCAAAATATTCCATTAAGTTATACTTGTTGCTTGAAATTTGACTAGACTTGCTTGAAATAATAAACTGTTCGCTTTTCAATAGTTTTTCTGTAGAGATAAAAGTTGATATCTTTTCAAGCATGACCTTTTCAAGTACTTTAGATAAAACTGGTATCAAAGTAATAGGTCGGTAGTTGCCTAATTCTTCCAGAGATCCATTTTTGTACAAAGGTCTTACAATTGACCGTTTTAATTCTGCTGGAAACCGGCCCTCAGTAAAAGATAAATTAATAATATGAGCTAACGGTACAGAAATAGAATCGGCACATTTTTTCAGAATGCTTGTGTTAATATGGTCATGACCTGTTGAGGGAGTATTTTTAAGGCTTTTAATTATTTTACATACGTCAGTTTCATTGATCGGAGTCAGATACATGCTTTTATGATGGAATGGTATATTCTTTAATGCGTCTTTGAGATGGCGTGTCTTATTGACAGCTATGTTAGTATTAGTCATGTTAATAAAGTATTCATTAAATTTCTTGCATATTTCATAAGGATTCTCAATATAAATGTCATTTTGTGTTCTTAATTTTTGTATGTTTGTTTTTGGATCACAATTTTGTGTGTGTTTTTTCAATAAGTCCCAGGAGGATTTGCAAACATTTTTTGAATTGGCAATAAAACGTTTATTTGTAATTTTTTGTGCCTGGAGTATACATTTCTTTAATACTTTGGTGTAGCACTGGTAGTTGGTTTTCAGGTATTTTTTGTTAGTTGAAGACAGTCTGTATTTAAGATATAGCTGTCTTTTCCTGATACAACATCGTTTAATACCTTTACTAAGCCAACGATTTTTTATAGGTTTAGGTACTACTTTTATTTTTAAAATAGGGAAACAAAGATTGAAAAATAGGCGTAGGAGATCATGAAAGTGTTTGAAAGCTTGATTAGTATCACTTTCCTCCATTACTTCGTAAAATGATAATGATGACATACAGTTGACAAATTTATTAATATTTTCCTCACATATATCACGCCTATATTCAAACCAGTATTCAATATTTTTGCGGAATTTATGATTTTGATCAACTTTGAACGTAATACTTTGTCCTGTTTCATGATCTGATAGGCATAAACAATGTATTCTTGATTCTACATGTTGATCCAAATTGCTTGTGATTAGATCTAAGCATGCGTTTTTACGTGTGGGGATAGTTATGTGATTTCTCATATTATGATTACTTAACAGACTTATTAAATCTTTGCTGTGTTTGTTAGTTTGTTTTATGTCAATATTCCAGTCTCCACATAATATAATTTTTTTATTGAGTTTTCTTTATAATGTATTTAAGATAGATTGCAACTGTAGAAAAAATTGGTTTAAATTGGAATTAGGAGTTCTGTAAATGCAAGCTATGATAAGGTTGTATCCCGTTATTTCTACAGCACAACATTCAAACGAGTAAATCCTAGCTTGAGCTATATCAATTTTTTTGTAATGTAATTTTTTATTAATTAAAATACAGGTTCCACCTCTTCGTTCGTTTCGGCTAAAGGAAGCAACTAGTTTATAATTATTAATGCTAAGATTTTTCTCAGATCCTTTTTTCATAAAGGTTTCGGAAAAACAAATTATATCAACACTGTTTAATTCTTTCTTAAGTTCATCCAACGTTATCTCAAATAGGTCCCGTTTACTAAGAATGCTGGCTATATTCTGATGGAACAATGTCAATTTGGTCACTGGAACGAAAAAGCTCACATTTTTTGTGTATGTCAGTAACTTTAGTTAATTTTGGAAAATAAGAGGTAATGACTGTTTGTCTCACTGCAATTTGTTTATTTGCACTAATTACTTTCGTCTTAGAGTTGCGTATATTATGAAACAACAATGATTTTATCTTATGCGGCGCAAGAAATTCGTTTTTGTAGTGTATGTAATCTATTTGTATATTCATTTTAAAGCACAATTCTTGTAAATACAACTTGCTAGATCTTGTTTCTATAAATGTACAATTTCTATAATTTTTAATAAGTAATTTGATATTAGAATTTAATAAAGCTATGTTCAGGTATCGGTTCGATGTTACATTTACAATAAATACCTTTAATCGTTTTAGTTTATCAAGGGCAATCCCTAATTCCAAGAGTAAAGCATGAGGATTCTTGTCATTTGCTCCAATAGCCAATATGACGATGTCGTCTTTCTTGAGGGTTTCTTGTAGGTTGTCGCAGGAATTTAAAACTTGGGCGCAAGTTGCCTCTGGCTTTACCAAGGCTGTAATCTTGTAAGGATCATTCATGACATACTGTCGTGTATTAAGTAACTTCTTTGACAGTCCTTTTATTTGTTGGTCGCCAAGTATGAAGATTTGAGATTTATTTTCCGTTTTTTGTTTTAATGTGTCATCATGTAAGGTACTACTGGCGCCATCTGTTGGCATGTCATTGTTATTATTGTATGAGATTAATGGTTCTATCGCAAGTGATGAAGTCTTTTGTGAATAAAACTCTTTTTGTGGAGTAGTATTAAATAAAACTGAGTTGTCAAAGTGTAATGGGGATGTTCTTGTTACATTTTGATTTATATGTAAAATTTTACGTCGTAAAGGAGTTGCGTTGGTATTTTTACGTCCAAAATCACCACATATAGTTTTCAACAAGTCAATTTGTTTGTTTTGCTTGTTAATAACCCTATTCAATTCATTGTTTTCTGTACCGCATTGCCGCACGTAGTGAAATACAGCACGTACTCCACGTAGTAAATATATCATAAGTAAGCATACACTAACAGATTGAGAGATATATAAGCTGTGAATATGTTTTATTAAAGTTAGACTTATACCAACTGTTGTCTCAATTACCCCAGTCCTATACTCGGTTAAAGTGGTGACCCCGACAGAACAACAAAATGGCATCTCCGTGCAAATCATCGTGTTCCAGTGCACCACAAGAAGTTGCTTCCAGCATCGCCGTCACATCACGCATCCCGGACTTCTGGAAGGATCAGCCTCGTCTTTGGTTCGCCCAGTTTGAAACAGTCATCACACCACAAAAGCAAGGTGAAGACTACAAGTTCTCCATAATGTACGTTATGTCACTTTCATCGCAAGTTTGGAAAGTACGCGTATCGATGTAATAAACCATGCGATTGGAAACAAGCCTATATTCCTAAGAACCAGGGAAACTAAGATTAGCACAGTCAACGGCGGAAACCTGTGCTATCTCTCCTAGTAACCGCCTCATTATTACCGACCGAAAAAGTGGTATGAGGTTTTTAATCGATACGGGAGCAAACATATCGGTTATAAGCAAGAATAATATAAGAGAAACAAAGCCAAATCAGCAATACAAAGTATATGCCGCGAACGGTTCAAAAATAAACACGTACGGTGAAAAATTGCTGACCCTTAATTTGGGGTTGCGTCGAAATTTTGTGTGGAATTTCGTAGTAGCCGATGTAACGCAATGCATAATTGGAGCAGATTTTTTGGAGCACTACGAATTATTAGTCGATGTCGCAGGACGCAGGCTTATCGATAAAGCGACTAAATTGTCAGTCTCTGCAATGCTCAGCAACCAGTTATCCCCTAGTATACGTTCGATTGACGAAGGAATCAATACGGACGTGAAGCAAGTATTAGAGAAATACATAGATATCACCCGCCCATCGTCCTTAGCAATGATTCCAAAACATAAAGTAAAACACCATATTATCACAAAAGGACCTCCTGTTTTTTCTCGGGCGCGACCGCTGCCGCCTGATAAGTACCACATCGCCAAAAAGGAATTCCAACATATGATGGAGCTAGGAATATGCCGACCGTCCGATAGCGCCTGGGCCAGCCCACTGCATATGGTCAGCAAAAAGAATGGAGAATGGAGGCCGTGTGGGGATTACAGAATGTTAAACAACGCTACAGTTCCCGATCGGTACCCGCTTCCCAGGTTGACTGATTTCACATATATTTTGGAAAATGGAAAGGTTTTCAGTAAAATTGATATTCGGAAAGCCTATCATTGCATTCCAGTAGAGGAAGTGGAAAAAACAGCGATTATTACACCTTTTGGTCTGTTTGAATTTCCAAGAATGCCGTTTGGTCTTCGCAATTCTGGTCAGACCTTTCAACGGTTTATGGACTCTATGTTCAGAGAGTTAGATTTTGTTTTTGTTTATTGCGATGATTTATTAATAAGCTCTCCAGATAGAAAAACTGGACTCCAACACATAGAAAGGGTATTCAAGAAGTTATATGAAAATGGGATTACAATTAACTTAGAAAAATGTAAATTCCTGCAGAGCGAATTAGATTTCTTAGGTTATCGAGTAACGAGCCAAGGAATCCGCCCAACTGAGGAGAAGTATCAAGCTATCAGCGAATTCCCTAAGCCAAGGACAATTAAGGACCTAAGAAGATTTTTAGGCATGGTTAATTTTTATAGAAATAACTTACCACAAGCCGCTGAACACCAGAACATCCTAAACGAATATTTAAAGAATTCCAAGAAGAACGATAATTCTCCCATAGCTTGGTCGCAACAAGCCGAAAGAGCCTACGAAAAATGCAAAGATAGCATAAAACATGCTGTGCTAACAGCCCATCCGTCCCAGAATGCCGAGCTTGCACTTATGACAGACGCCAGCGCGTCTTGCGTCGGCGCAGTTCTACAGCAAAGAAATGGACGGAAATGGTGTCCGTTAGGATTTTTTTCACAAAAATTAAGTGACACTCATAAGAAGTACTCAACGTTTGACAGAGAATTATTGAGCATTTACTTGGCAGTGAGACATTTTCAAAGATTAATCGAAGGAAGAGAATTTACTATATATACAGATCACCGTCCACTAATATACGCATTTTCAAAAAAACCATCTGTTAGCGATACGCCGCGAAGAGTTCGCCAATTAGATTTTATATCGCAATATAGCACTAATATTAAACATATTAGCGGACGTGACAATGTTGTTGCTGACACATTATCACGTACAATAGAACAGATCGATTTTCCTTCGCCTATTAATTTCGAAGAGATAGCAAAATTCCAACGTGACGATAGAGAGCTATTACAACTTAAAAAGAATCCCAAATTGCATTTTAAAACCAAATGTTTGCCTGGGTCGAAACTAACAATTATGTGCGATATGTCCACGGGAAATGCTAGACCCTATCTGCCTTCGAGGTTTCGAAAGGAAGTATTCGATGTCATCCATGGATTAAGTCACCCAGGCACACGTACAACTAGAAAATTAATAACCCAGAAATATGTATGGACTGGGATGAATAAAGACATAAACAGCTGGTGCAAAACTTGCTTATCTTGTCAAAAGTCGAAAGTGCATAAGCATACAAAATCGCCGGTCGGAACCTTTTTGCCTGCGCAGCGTTTTGATCACATTCACATCGATATAGTCGGACCATTGCCGACCTCACAAGGCAAACGATACATAGTTACAATAATTGATCGTTGTACGTCATGGCCAGAAGCATTTCCGGTAGATAATATTACGGCGGAAACAATCGCACAAACGGTTTACGAAGGATGGATCTCGAGATTTGGGTGCCCGTCACGTATCACTACGGATCAAGGACGTCAATTCGAATCAGCAACTTTTGGAGCACTTTCAACATTCTTAGGCATTCATAAAATTAGAACCACCCCTTATCATCCTCAATCAAACGGAATGGTCGAAAGATTTCATAGAACGTTAAAAGCAGCACTGATGGCAAGAAACGCCGATTGCAATTGGGTGAGAGAGTTACCTACAGTTTTATTAGGATTAAGAAGCTGTGTTCGCGATGATACAGGATTCAGCGCATCGGAAATGGTTTATGGCTCGTCGATTAAACTTCCAGGCGAATTCTTTGAGGAACCTAAATTACACCATACTCACGAAGAGTTTGTAAGGAATATCCAGAGAAACATAGACAAGATGATTTCTATTCCGAAACGTCGGAAATGCAATCAAATAATTTTTATCCATCCAGAAATGAACAAATGTTCTCATGTTTTTATCCGCTGCGACAGAATTCGTAAAAGTTTATGTCCTCCATACGAAGGTCCATTTCCAGTCATCAAAAGAATGGAAAAAGAATTTTTAATTAAGGTCAGAGATAAAGAATCTCTGATATCAATAGATAGACTGAAACCGGCATTTATCATGGATAGCGAACACGATAACGTAACTATTAAGGATACTGAAAAAAACACGTACACAACGAGATCAGGAAGATTAGTTAAACCAGTAGTAAAATTCCGTTGCAGTTAGCCATGTATATAAGCGTCGCAATTTTGTTCCAATTTTTATAATGTATATTTTTTTTTTTTATTAATATTATTTTTTTTAATAAGGGGGGAGTACTGTACCGCATTGCCGCACGTAGTGAAATACAGCACGTACTCCACGTAGTAAATATATAATGAGTAAGCATACACTAACAGATTGAGAGATATATAAGCTGTGAATATGTTTTATTAAAGTTAGACTTATACCAACTGTTGTCTCAATTACCCCAGTCCTATACTCGGTTAAATTTTCCAAAGATAAGTTATCTATTTCTTGCTCGGCTCTTTCTAAATTATATCTTAATGTAGCCAACTCTTTTATATATTCTTCGCTGTGTGATATATCGTTCTGTTGTGATTCACTCTGTATACTTAACATCGTTGCATCAAGTATTGTAGAATTCAGGATATCTTGAGCCACATTCGACAAGTCCAAGTCAGATTTTGATCGGGGTATTTTGTTACGGATCGTGATATTATCCATTATTACAATGGTAAAAAGACAAATAATTATTCTCCTTAATCTGGATTTGAACCGACGTCCTTTGAAGTTAGACCGACGTCGTTACGCCCGGGCCAATATTGCTTAAGAAGACCTGTCGAATTTAGCGTCTGTATGTCTCGGACTACGTCACTTAGCTAGGTATTCAATAGATGTCAGCACTTGTTTTGGGCTGCGGTATTTGACAAGTATATGATGTAGAAGTTGGACGTTACGAACATAGATGGAGTTATTATGTATTGTCCTTGTGGTAGTTATGGCTAATGTTGACTAACAGTTCATATAACTCAAAAGTGTCGACGTGGGCGTTTGTAAGCCACGTGATGATTATGCACTATTTGAAACTTTTTTAAATGTATTTAAGTATTACAGATAGGTATTTTTTTATTTTTTATTTATTTAACCTATTGTGTTCCATTGCTGGGCAAAGGTCTCCCAATTCTACCCCAATAGATAATATTAAAGATTTTAATTAACAGATTAAGATTTCCATCCAACCCAGCCCACTGTCTCATGTTGGTCTGGGACCTAAAAATACAACTGTGGTTCTTGCCTAGCATGTCGTAAAAGGCGACTAATCGGGTTTTGGGTGTGTGATTGTGTAGGCGGCGGGTTAGCCGCTTGTCACAGCTTTTTCACAATTTTCCATCTAATCCAGCCCGGCTTTATTTGGCTAAATGTGGTTGAAGGGGCATGCTGCCCCTTTGACTCTGCCTACCCCTTCGGGGATTATGAGCGTGATGTTATGTATGTATAATTTACAGATAATATTATACAATTTATTTTTATTTTTATTCGGTATTTTAATAATTAGTTGAATCTATTTAACACAATTCTTCGGGAATGAAGTGCTTCAGCAAAATACCTTATTCCATCGTCCAGTTAAACCAAAGGTTCCCAAAGGTTTCCTACAATAATTTAATAACAACGTCGATAGCCCCGCTCACACAAGTGAGATACTAGTTCAACAAAACCACTTCGGCATAGAAGCGTTAACGGAAACTTTCCGAAGTTAATTAGAAAAGTTCTTCTCGGACGAAACTTGGGCACGTGTAGGGAATACTCATTTTTCTTTCCGCACTTTCGGGGGACCCTTCTGGAGGAAACTAGTTTGAGCAAACAGTGGAGTAGTAGTAACTAACGACTAAGGTCTGATAAAAGTATTTTTGAACACGTTTTCTCAGCAAAAGAAAAGTATTTTGATGAATTATATTTCGGCTTCTCCCACAATTGCTTTTCCTTCATTTGTGCTATTAAAATAAAGTTTTAAAAACATTATTTCATTTCATTGTTGAAACTTTATTTCATTGTTTATTTAATACTAGCTGTGTCAGCAATTTCACCCGTGTTTATGTTTTATGTTAAATAGCCTCACTAATCCTCGATAAATTGACTGTCTAACACTGAGAGATGTTTTCAAATCGGAACAGTAGTTCCTGAGGCATTATTTTTAAGTCTCAAACCAATATTATCAACATCTTCCTAGCGTTATGTTCCGTGCTTAGTCGGGGTCCGCTTAGACTATGATCCCGAATTTAGCGAGTCTGGTAATTACAATGAAGCGACTGCCGATCTGGCCTTCGTAACCCTAAGATAGGGAAACCAGCCAATTTTTGGATCATGGTTACAAAGTTGTTTAAGGAGCGGTGGTAGCTCAATGGTAAGGACACGCGCTTCTTAACCGAGGAGTGCGGGTTGAAACCCAGGCACGTACCTCTGGATTTTTTTAATCTATGTACGTATTTATACCACTAGCTCGACGGTGAGGGAAAACATCGTGATAAACCTGCAAATTCAAACAACTTTTTAGGGCTTTATAGGGCTTTCAGAGGCATGTAAGGTGTGAATGGACTGTGCCTTATGGCGCTCGGTTCCCTCTGCCTACCCTGCTCAAGGGAAATGGCGTGAAGATAATGTAGTTGTGTCATAAGTAGGCTAAAGCACTTAGACTCGTTAATCGTCAGTATAAATGGCCACCGGATTCGGAAGAGAAAAACCGGCAAGAAACTCGATGGTAGTAAGAGTATTATTAAGTTGGCAGCTCAATCGTTCACAGTCCGTGTCTTCGGTACGCGGTTCCCAAATAACCCAGACTGGAGTCCCCATGCACCCGGTAATGGCGTAATTGAACGCGAGCGCCGCGGGCGGCCGCCTCCGCAAATCTACTTACGGCTTTGTATTGACGATCGCGGATCGAAACGCTGTGGAACTAAGGAGAAGTACTTTTTTATTTTATTTACTTGACAATTTACTGCTGTAATACTAATACGCTTACAAGATAAAATTATACTTATTATATAGTGTTTGTTTGACAAATATATGAAAAAATACGTGTTAAATATTTTTTTATAATCTAACTGACGCTCCACTATTGTGTATGCTTTGTTCTTCTCGCCATCAAGTAAATAATATCTAGTATCTATCTATAATATCTAGTGTAAACGCGTGTGTTATCACCCCTACTTAGTTGGGAAGTTAGTGTGCCAGTTTAATACTTTATCACGTGTTTTTAAAAGAGCCTCCTCCTTACTCGAAGCGCGAGGAGTAGTCTGTAACGACATCAGCGAGCGATAGGCACTCGCTCCGTCCTGAGAGATTTTTATCAGGCCCTTTAAGGGGGCTATTTGTACTCTATAAACACGCGCTATACTTGCCTTAACCCGTGGGATGTCGCGTCGGTGACAAGCGGGGAGGGAGTTGAAAAAACGATGGGAAGATAAACGAATTGGAATTTGCTTAAGTCGAGAGTTGTATATACACACGACAGCATTTCAGGCTAAACACTGCGGAGTTTTATTCCGTTGTGATTAGGGCTGTTTCGCAACAAATATGTAGGTATAGCCTGATGTGCTGCCGCCTGTACAAAATAATTTTTAGTATATATAAATCCCTTACCTACTTATTTAACTCATTATTATAAGGAACTGATTTAAAGGATTTTAGAAAACGAACGAAAAAAAAAATTACTTTTTAAAAAAAATGCCAATCAACTGATCAACATTTATGTGAAAAGTAAAAAAAAAAATTATGCTCTTTTTATAAAAACGTTTAAATTAAATAATTTAAATAAGTCGGTAAGTGGTTTCACATAAATAAAAAAAATCCTTGTAAGTAGATAATAACTTGTAACACTATTTTAATCGAGTTTGACCACTTAATTATAGGCTGTGAGATAACGCTTTGGTTACAATAAGCAGGGGTTTAAAAAAAAACGATAGAAAGATCAACGATGGTTTTCCAAATAAGCAATTGTTCTGGAAATTACCTAACACACTTACTTTCAAATTCACGAAACTGACACTCTTCTTTATTTTAAGTTTTAGTTAGAACCTACTGTACGAAACCTTTTTAAGGAAACCAGCACTTTCAGTTTACCTTGAACGTGATTTTTTCAGTTTCCGTCATATTATGCAAAGTAAAATTGCAGCCTCTTGGTGATCTTGTCTAGCTAAAATAAAAAAAATGGTCAAAGCGACTACGACTTTAGACATAACGGAACGCAAAATAGAGTCGTCACCACCCGAAACCAAAACACTTTTTCGTAAATTAGTACAATAGACACTAAGTAGTCCACATCGAGCATCCACCGCCGTCAATCAAGACGCGCAATCCGGGATAATCGGCTAATCGAAACCGCGGCCCGAACAATGGAACGCTTTTACTGTAATGCCCTTTTTACAGGGCGTCTGTCTCTAAGCCGACCTTATTTACTGCAATTACTCGTCTTGAGGCGCACGCCAGAGAGGCTAACCGCCCGCGACAGAGCGGGGAATTCAGTAGGGCTAGTCCATTCAAAATATGTATATTTTGAAGGAAAGTAGTAGTAATAGTAAATAGCAAGATGGTTAGTAAAACTTAGGGTATAGAGAAAACGAAAGATTAAGACTTGAAAAATTATGCGTTCTTGTTGATTACTTTTTAGTGCTATCTCGTTCTCAGTCAGAACATGATCATTCATATATATCTAGAGGATTTTACATTAAAGCAATGTGCATTAGACTATCATAAACCCTAAGTTAGGAATTACACAAATTGGATTGGTCCCGTGTTGGTCTGGGACTAAAAAAGAATTGCCAACTGTGTTTCTTTCCTAGCATATGGTAAAAGGCTAATGGTAAATAGGATTTTGGGTATGTGATTGTGTAGGCGACGAGCTATCCACTTGTCACTACTTTTTCGCAATTTTCTATCTAACCCAGCCCAGTTTTATTTTTGGCTGAATGTGGTTAAAGGGGCCTGCTGTCTTTCTGACTCTGCCTACTACATAGTTCGGGGATTATGGGCGTGATGTTATGTTTGCTTGTTTCTTTGTTTACACAAAGTAGATCTGTGTTTACTCATCTGTATGTACAGATCCAAATAAGTAAGTTTCATATTTTTTGGTTTAATTAGTTAAATTATTCATTTGATTTTCTTGTTGAAATTAGAGGTTTAAAATATCAACTAAAAAAAATTCAGATGAATCAATGCAAAATAAATTTTGGTAAGTGAATTCTATTATATCATTTGACTATATATCGGTAACGCTTTAGATTGAAAGTGCTAAGCAAAATCCCAAATAAATAATCGCTAGACACCATAGGAATTAAAAAGTAAAAATTAAATACTATTATCCTACTCTCATTAGTTGCACTGTGGCTACCCATTTATAACAGCAAAAACATTACCCGCATTCTGTCGTATGACATTAGCTGCAACTTATCACTTTGTTTATATCTTATTTTCGAAGAGGATACTATTTATCTTTATCAGAATATTAAGAGTTAGGTAATTCGTTTGTTTCTGTAGAAGGTATTTATTTACCCCTTTAGTCTTTTCAACAAGTTTCAACCCCTACAGCAAAAAAATTTTTGAGTAATTAAAAAGATAGGAACGCTTTTATGGAACAATTGTTTTGGTATAGGTTAAAGTATTTGCACATTTTTTTAGACGTTTTAATGAATTGAACAAGCTATCACTTGTTCTAATTCGCTTAAGCGGTCATTAACTTGTTGACTAGTTAATTCGCCAACTTCTTGCCGGATTCTTCTCGGTAGATGCAACATTTCGAATCGGTGATAGAATCATATTATTTATCTCTATTCGACGATTTATAAGTGTTTCTTTCTATAAAAAAAACCGTATTACTACGATCGGTAAACTAAAAGTTATAATAGGATTATAAGGCTATTTCTTATCCCAAAGACATTGATAGATTTCGCGGGACCCTCTAACAAGGGTTCCTAAACTTTAAAGATACCAACACCAAGCAAATACCTTTATTTATAGAACCCCGTATCAAATGATTACAAATTTAAGCTGAAATTGATATAAGCAATTTTTTTATGAGATTTTTGTGGAACCCTGATGACTTTTCTACGGAACCCCTGGGTTCTGCGGAATCCACTTTGGGAATCCCTGCTCTAAATTTTCTCTGTATCAATAATTATTGATCCCTGTTATAGATAATTTTAATTATATCATGAAAACTTCGTTGCGACATTTTGACAGTCCTAAATCGGTGGTCAACAGTTTGTCTCTACTACATAATTGACAACTACAGATATAACGAATAAAATGCATCTACATATTATGCAACATAACAAACTGTGATACGTAAATGCTTAACAAAAATCTGAACGATTCTCGCAAAAAGCGTCCGATTAAACACGCGCCGACTGTAAAAACAACGAGGCAATTGTGAAAAAGCCAATGTTCGCGCGAAAACAATTTTCGCGGCCCGGGCCGCCCGCATCCTCGCCCGCATCGCGCGAGCGATGCGTGTCGATCGCAGGAAATAGTAGAGGTCTGTATTTACAACTTCCCGCGTTGGTTGCGGGTTGCGTGTAGGTTCACCAATGTTGATGGATTTGTGGGACGTTTGCCGGACAGATTTAACAATTAGTGGCGAGCTACGGTCAAATAGAGGTAAAGTAGAAATTATATCATACATCATCTTCCTAGCGTTATGTCCCGTGCTTAGACGGGGTCCGCTTAGACCATGATCCAGGATTTAGCGAATCTGGTAATTGCATTGAAGCGACTGCCGATCTGACCTTCGTAACCCTAAGATAGGGGAACCATTATTAACTAACTCGTTAATTCGGCATTAGTTTGTTGGTTCCATTTGCTAGGTGGTTACGCAGTGGCGTGAAATCATGAGTCCCCGCTCGGAGGGGCCTCCGGAGGGCCTTCATGGAGAGTCCCCTGGTCTAGCATTGATCTAGGTAATACTAATGGTGTGCTAGGAACCTAAAATACTACGCGGGCTTCAAAAGGTAGGAGAACCTATTTGCCCTTAGACAGTGTTGTACCTACTACAATCGTAATTCTAAAAAAAAACTCAAAAATAATGTTTAAAACTAGCTTTAGCCCGGGACTTTGCTTGCGAGGTACTACGATAAAACCTATCCTGATTTTTTTGACGTATGAGCTATATTACTACTGTTAAGTTTTATTAAAATCGAATCAGTAGTTTTTACGTTAAAGAGTAACAAACATCCATACTTTCATACAAACATTCTGATTTAAATTATTAGTAAGATGACCCTGATGATACATACATAACATCACGCCCACAATACCCGAAGGGGTAGGCAGAGTCAAAGGGGCAGCCCCTTCAACCACATTCAGCCAAAAATAAAGCCGGGCTGGGTTAGATGAAAAACAGTTTACAACAGGTAGTAGGCAAGGTACAACAGTTTCCCTATAGTTACGCCGCTGAGGCCAGCAACTATATCCCCACAATAGGGACGGTCCACATTTCCCGGGATGTTTGGAATCCCCAGTAGCGGGTGCCCAATTAATAACTTTTATCGCTTCCGGGGCCCGTCTCGCTCAATTAGCGGCGCAATAAAAATCTTCTCGCCTGATTGCGCCTCCGAATGGCTGATGCATGGTCCGGCGCAGGAGTGTATTAGCTGAGCGCTGGTGTGCCAATGTTCATCTTTATTTTTTTCTTGCGGCGTGCCCCGACTACGTCCGGGTACATGGTTAATAGTATCCCGTTGATCCAGTTACCGTTATATCTCGTTCTTGGGTCTTTGAACTTTAAACTACCTACCTGCATACAAATCATTGGGCTTTTGTTTTTCCATATAAACATACCCATCCCGTTGATACCCGGTTTGTACCCCGTACAAACCTGGTCCTGACAATTAAAAACACAATTTAGAATATATTATTCAATTTGGTGCATTCGTTCTACAGTTATGCGCGTACATACATTTAGATTCACTTTTGTTTATATAGATTAACAAATCTTTGTTCTTAGCTTCCTCGTCTAAGCTAACGATAGTTCAGGACAGTTTGATTGCTTCGGTAGGTATACCTATCTGTATCTTTTGCATAGAAAACCATTCGTAAATGGCGCATTTCAGATCCTATTAATATTATAAATGCGAAAGTTTGTATGTATGGATCGATGTTTGTTACTCTTTCGCAAAAAAACTACTAAATGGATTTTAAATAAACTTTAGAATAATATAGCTCATACACCCGAATAACATATAGGCTATGTTTCATCGATGTACCACGCGAGCGAAGCCGCGGGCAGAAGCTAGTAAACCATAATTTGTCAACCTCCTTTCCAGGTAATTTTACGAGTATAACTAGAATTACATAAATTAATTTTGGATTGTATTTCGAATTAAATTTGAATTTTAGCATGGAACCAAAAAAAAATTATACCTCATCAGGTATCCCAGCTATAGAGTAAACTGGTCCGTCCGGTTTGCCTTTTCCATACATAACTGAAGTTAGTTAAAAGAATCTGCAGAAAGTAAGGAACCCTTTGCCCAAACTTGAGCAGAGTCAAGAGGGCCAGTTATGTACCTGCCCTCTCAGCTTCCTGTGAGGGGCATTCTTTGATCTTCCGCAAGAGGGCGCTGAGTCAGGAGTGTCGGAAATCACTGTAATGGATGGGGATCTGAGTCAGGGTTGTCGATGGGCTTTTATGAGCTAAGGTTATATTAAAGAGAGCAATGATTTCTCAATAGAAAGTCTCTCATGCGAGAGGTTTTGGTTCAACTTCGAGAATTTCCTTAAAGAGGTATCTAAGTACGGATTTATACTGCTTAAAAGACGCGGCGATTAGAGAATATTGTGAAGAAAGTTTGATTTAAAATTTTAGTACGCATCTAATTTGTTTGGTTCTCCTGTTTTAATCTCGCTTATGTGTTGTACCTAATCAAAATCGTTTAATCTCATTATTGAGAAAGGAGACCCCAATGGAACATGAAGTAGGAAGAAGAGGAAGCAAGAAAGAAGAATTAGAAAATTATTTTGAATTAAATATTGTTTGTACAAAAAAATATTGAGCGGCTTTAGGTTAGCTAAGAGAAAAAGCACTCGTTAGGAAGCACATGTTGCGATTAAACCAAATATAAGGAAGTATCTCCAAATTCAGTAGAAATTTACATCTCTTGTTCAGTAGTAAAAGAAAACGTCGTGGTACTATGAATATCAATCAGGTCTTGTTGGTAGTTAACTGCGTTTTTAAATCATTTTCATACTCGTATGTGTCAGGTTCCTATCAAAAGGTTAAATCGTTTTTATATTGTAAAGAAATTGTGGAATTTTTAGCACTCCTGGATGGAGGCAGCCCTAAGTACAGGGTGCGTCTGCGGCTAATAGATATCCATTACTGGCCACTTGTCTCGAGCGCACGCAACGGCAGAAACTGAACACGCTGTATAAAAACGGTGGGCTTTCACGTAATATCTGTACAACCACTGGGAAGATAGAATGCGAATGAAATTTAGAAATAGAGGTCTCTTTGAGTGCTTTTTCTCTGACAGATATAAAGAAGAATGGTTCAGTTAAGTACTTACAGTCATGTGCTAAGTTTATTTGACGGTTCTTGATACATTTCCTATTGCTACCTGACCTAATAATAGTTGACAGTTTATTGTCAAGAGTTGTTAAAGAACCAGCCAAAAATGTATAGTGTAATAAATTATTATTCGAATGAATTTGATATAATAGCCTTGCCATATACTACTTCGACCAGTTCTAATCTAATAACCTGTGGCGACCACGCCACATGATAGTCAAGATTATAGATAGCTCCAAGAATATGTCAACCGATGACGTTGATCGAACATGCAGAAACGCCATACAATCCTGCATCGCGCTGACGAAGTTATTCTCGCCACTAAGTATATATACGATACACCAAGACGGTTAATCGAACACAGGTCCCCGAGCAAGCAACACCTAGGGGGAAATACTTCCACTTTTAGTGCGAGCGCGTATGTTCGCAAAAGCCTATTAGAAATTTGTATGGCATTGGTTCCAATTAGGCCGTCAGAGATTATCAGTAAGCTGTGAAATAGAGCGTTAGTAAAATACAAACATACACGTTCACAGTAAAAGTTGAAGCACTTCCATTGAGCTATGTGTACTGTGGTCGGGGATTTAGCTCCAACAAACCATTTTGGTTTATTTTATACCAAAGGTCGATTTTTCAATGGTAAGTTATGAATGAACCAACCCATAAAGTACAAAATCTCCAATTTGCGGATGTTATACGGTATTTTACATATGAAACAAGCAATCATATTTTAAAATCATCCGGATTGTGATTTATTTTCTTGTTATATTTTATTTGTCCGTTGAAAAATCTGCCCTCAGTGGCGAGAATAACTCAGTGCGTTGTAGAATGTATAACTATCGAGTGACGTATTCAGATCAGATGTCTATAGATATCGCCACAGTATAAAAACTAATAAGTTAGTACGTACCACGGACTATGAAAAAAGATGAACTCCGCGCTATCATACTACATAGAGAAGCCACATTTATGCATGTGTGCGCGAGATTATTATGGATACCAGATATCAGAATTGTTAATAATTGACCTATGAAATGTGATTCCGTCGTGCTTTTTTACTCTTAAGTGATAATTTTGGCAGCATCCCACCACACTCGACGTCATTTTGACAATTTGGTATAATTTAAATACGATGTGAATAAACAAAACAAAACTGTTAGGAGCTGTCATTTGGAGCAATAATTTCTATGTGTTATGTAAGTGAAATGTCATTTGGAGCATCGGAAAGGCTCACACGTTTAGTTAGTGGCGTGGAGTCCTCCTTTTTTTCCTAGTCCGTGGTACGTATATAATGTTCATGAATGCTATCAAATAATGAACGCAACTCCCCCCTACAATCAGTAGGGTAACGTATATTTAAATAAAGCGGCTGATAACTCCGGCGCGGATCAGACAAGAATCTCATTTCCTCCTCTGCTCATCCGATACGCACGCGCCGCTGCCAGCACCTTTGTTAGCGGGACGTCACTCAGCGTTTTTAACGCCCTTATGCTAAACGACTGAAGTTGACTTAGCGCGCATTTATAGTACACACATGTCATTACTCGCATTCCCTGATGCTGAAGGGATAGGTATAGTCCATGGGGCTGCAACGAACTTAAATTCTTAGGAAAAATTTTAATGTAATTAAGTAAGACGTAAAATTATGAAAAACTTGTGATTTGTCGCTTACTAGGTCCGCGCGATTTTTTATCCTCATTACTAAATAAGTAGTTCAAAATGCGCATAAGGGAATACGGTTCCGTTTAGAGCGTTGGTAGCTCAATGGAATGGACACGCGCCTCTTAACCGAGAAGTGCGGGTTCAAACCCGGGCACGTGCCCCTGGATTTTTTAAATCTATGTACGTATTTATACTACTAGCTCGACGATGAGGGAAAACATCGTAATGAAACCTGACAAACATCTTTGGATTTGTAACCATGATCCAAAAATTGTCTGGTTCCCCTATCTTAGGGTTACGAAGGTCAGATCGGCAGTCGCTTCAATGTAATTGCCAGACTCGCTAGATCCTGGATCGTGGTCTAGGCGGACCCCGTCTAAGCACGGGACATAACGCTAGGAAGATGATGAAGGGAATACCGTTTACCTTATTTAATACTTATTATAACAATACTATTAGTGTATATCACATAGGTACACGGTGATTGCAAACTAAGTAGCTTAAGCACTAGTGCTATGAAAATTAAAATACTGAAAGCACCACAGACACCCACACCCGTGACAAATACCATTTTTTTATAACATCACACCCGCAATCTTCGTAGAGGTAGGTAGGTTAAAGTGGCAACAATCCCCTTAACCCAAATTAGGCCAAAAATTAAATTTCGATGGGTTAGATGGAAAATTGTGACAAGTGGCTAGCTCGTCGCCTACACAATCACATACCCAAAACCCGGTATACCATTAGTCGCCTTTTACGACATGCTAGGCAAGGAACACAGATGGCACATTATTTTTAAGTTCTAGACCAACATGGGACCTATTTTTAAATACCTATTTCATCCACATACATTGTCTTCGTAGGGTATCACACACGCACCGTTTCCGTTCGACGCATTATAATAATAACATCAGCTAAGTTATGAGCAGTCTGTGAATATGTGTCTTACTTATAAGAACGAAGACAAAGTTCTAAAACCAAGTGGCAAAGATTACCTCCCGATGTTTCTCCAAGCGATAAGTAGCGCCAAGTTATTAAGAGCCTGGAGCAATAAAAGCGACCGTCTGATAACTGTCTAGTGCATACAGTTTACAATAATATTGGGGAGGGTGGGCGAGGGGGGGCTTCAACGCTCATTTCTCAGGTTCGACTCTCAGTATTGATATTGCCGAGTATTACGCGCCGAAAGCTGCTGTTGAGTTGGGCTTGAGAAGGCGTAGATTGGGCGAAATATATATTTTATTTGGTAAATTGAAGACATTTTTGGATAAATAATAAATTCTTCAGACGAACATTTTGGATACAAGGTGAACGAATAGACATACTTAAATACGTTTATAAACATCCATGACTCGAGTACAAATGTCCATGTTCATCACACGAAACATTTGCACTAGCGGGATTCAGACCCGTGTCCTTCGGTTTCGTGGCCAGGTTCTCTGACCACTCGACCAACGAGCCAGGATGAGTAACTTTTGTTAAACTACTTATAACTAAAAACTACTTATACAAAAATTTCGCAATAAACCACACTTATTTAGTAATTAGTTAACCTTATTATTTAATTAAATATTCTTTTTTTTCGACAAATCAGCCGAACATTCGGCCGAATACGAACTGAAAAAATATGCCGAATGTACCGAATACGAATATTCGACCGAACATTCGGCGAAACTCTAGTTTGTATGGTTGACATTCTAAGGTTTATTATTTCACTCTTAATATAACATTGTTTTTGTAGTATATGTATTAACATATTAAAGGATAATAGGAGTATTGATTAGAATATTTGCAATCTTGTAGAGCTTAGGTGTTTATCAAGTAAACAATATGAGACTTTGCACATTGAAAATATGGTCTGGAAAAGTCACTTAGGCAAGTGAAATATTATTTATTCTAGGAAGAAGGTATATGATGTTATTATGTTATCCGTTTTGTTTAGTCCTTAACTTCTGTTTATAATTTTATGTGATTTTAATTTATCTCAGGAGCTTGCTATCTAAATAAAAGATCCCACCAAAAACATTTTCATGTAAAATGTTTCTGAACTTGAAATTAACTTTTTTTTTTTATACAATCCCTACGGTGGTAGAATACGGTGGTAGAATCATATCTCTTGCTGTTTTTGACAAAGAATAAAGAATATTTTGACTTTGACTTTGAATTTTAATTTGACAATAGTTCTTGTAGAAACGAAATGGCTAAGCCACATATTTTGACTAAAGTTTAGAGTTTGTGAAGTTAGGGTTTGTAGAATTAGATAATTAAAATATCCTTTTTCATATAATACATATATGAAATTGTTTCCTATGTGCGTGTTTGAAATAAAATGCTATTTCAATTTTCCTAAACACTTGCAGACTTGACTGCTTTTTTCATATTGATTTTTGAGTTCACTGATTAAAACAATTACATCGCATTACATGACATACTGTATAGAATTTAAATTCACTTCGTACAATCGATTAGGTGTCAAAACGGCGCTTGCATAATTCGCGTTGCCGACTCTACCAGTTCCCAAGCCCCGTTCGATGGCGGAGTAATATTTGTTTAATCTGCAGCGCGACATCGCGCCGCAGACTATTGCTCGATAATCTAAGCTCTATATTTAACAGCGGGCGCCGGATTATTCGGACATATTAAGGAGCGCTTCGCCAAAACGGGAACAGGAACTCTATCGTCTCTACCGCTTTAGATATGAGCTCTACATTTACGGTTTGGGAACTTCTGTGCGCATGTAAACGTGTTTATATCTAGGTACTTTTTGGTACTTATCTATGATTCTTTTAGAGGCGTTTCGTTCTTACCTAAATTTATTGTAATAGCTAACTTGTATAAAAATATTGGTCTGGGATTCAATAAGGATGTAACAACTGGGTTCTTTGCCTAGCATGTCGTAAAAGGTGACTAATTGTATGAAAAAGGTTTGAGTTGATGATGTAGGCGACGTGCTAGCCCTTGTAACAATTTAATATTCACAATTTTCTATCTAAACCAATTCAATTACATTTTTGACTGAATGTGGTTTAAGGAGTAAAAGCTCTTTGGTCTTTGGTTGCCATTTCGAGGATTGCAAGCGTGATGATTTATAGTGATATTTATTATCTTAAAGATATTTACATTTATAAATTAAGAAACGTAACTTGTATAGGAAATGTGGGCATATTTTAGTAATTTAAAAAAAAGTTTATACAATCCCAAATAAATTAGATATACGTGTATGAATATAAGTAAGTATAATTGGAAGTTGCATATGTGCATTCGAATATCTTAGGATAGATGGATGGATGTGTAGATGTTTGTTACTCTTTCACGCAAAAAGTACTGCATGGATTTTAATAAAATTTTACAATAGTATAGCTTATTCATTAAAATAACACATAAGCTATGTTTTATCGATGTACCATGCGAGCAACGCCGCGGGCAGAAGCTAGTAATTAACAAAATCAAATTCATTCTGCTTATGAAATAAAAACACACGCTCCTATTCTATCCTGGCGTTATGTCCCGTGTTTAGACGGGGTCCGCTTAGACCATGATCCAGGATTTAGCAAGTCTGGTAATTAAATTGAAGCGACTGCCGATCTGACCTTCGTCACCCTAAGATAGGGGAACCAGACAATTTTTGGATCATGGTTACAAATCCAAAGTTGTTTGAATTTGCAGGTTTCATCACGATGTTTTCCTTCACCGTCGAACTAGTGGTATAAATACGTACATAGAGGCACGTTCTCGGGTTTGAATCCGCACTCCTCGGTTAAGAGGCGCGTGTTCTTACAATTGAGCTACCACCGCTCCAAATAATAACAAACACGCTCCTATTCTTATATATGACGCTAATACCTAATGCAAGTAAGTAGTCGTCTACAAAATTCAAAGTAGCTAAAAATTGTCGCGTCGCACCCGTAAAACAATTACTTACGTCCGCAACCCTCCTGGGAAATTCCGCAAGTCGCCCTCACACGGGGGCAAGTCCGCTAATTCCGCTCAAACTCACGCTGAATTTCATGAGGCAAATTGAAGCAGTCGTTAAGGTGTTAACAGTTTTAGTGCAGTGGATATCTATTTATATGCTCACTACTCAAATGTACATTGAAAATGTTAAATATTAAAAATGTATTAAAAATAAATAACTATTTACATATTTAGTAGTTAGTAATATAATTATTTTTAATTTACAGCCAAAACAATGGTTGTAGGCAGTCAATCATTAGGATTGTTTTATAAAAAAAAATTAATTAATAAAGATTGATGCTTTCATACAGCAAAGTTGAACTTATATGTTCAAGTAAATATACATCACGCTTATTGTATTTTGTAGCTTCAGATTTAAACACTCCATTAAATGAGAAAGCATCTTGCTAATGATAAATATTAATAAATTCAGCACACTCAGCAACATTTCACGGGCAATTTCTTGCATTCAAAGCTAAGAAATTTTCTTTGTGAGTATTCCAATGTAGCTTCTATGCACTTGATATTAAAATTCAAATCGTATGCCCCGTTGTAATGGAGGTCTTACTACGAGGTGTGTTTGCGAATGGTATTATTCGCTTAACATTTTATTTGTAAGAATATTTGTAACACAGTGGAAATTATTTATAACACAGTGGAAAGACCTCTTGTACTACAGATTTGCAATAGAATTACTAGCTAAGCAGCATTGGATGAAACTAATTTAGGTTCAACAAATCTCAGGAATTACTGTTTTTTTTTTATTGTGTTGAATAGTCCATTTATCGAGGAAGGCTAATATCACGATAAGATAAATCCTACTAATATTATAAACGCGAAAGTTTGTGAGGATGTATGGATGTTTGTTACTCTTTCACGCAAAAACTACTGAATGGATTTTTATGAAACTTTAAAATAATATAGCTTATACACCCGAATAACATATATGTTGTATCGATGTACCATGCGAGCAAAGCCGCGGGCAGAACTAGTTAACTATAAAAGCGGATGGAACAGCGGGCACAGCTAATAAAAGATATTATTAATTATAATGTTATAATAATTATCTCTGCCTACCCCGCTAGGGAAGTGGCGTGAAGTTTAGTTAGTTAGTTAATGTTATTTTCGAATGTATTTTAGTTGCTTTTTGAAATTGATGTTATTGGTTTTTATCGTGGAATTAGGGTTATCTATCATAGCTATTTTCATATATTTTCAAACAAGATAATACTTGGTTTAAGCCGATTCTACATAAAAGTGCATGTTTATCCTAAAAATGTGAGATATCCTGATATTTCTACTTTACTGCAGTCTTAGAACACACGTAATACTTAAGTACTACATACCTACTGGAGAAAATACCATTTTCTCTGTGCGTATGTACATAAAATCACAAGTCTCAATATGGCGTCTTATTCAGAAGTAGGGGCTCCGTTGGAAGCTGTAATTCCGCTATATTTTTCCCGCGTATCCGAATGTAGCTTGAATGTCTGCGTTCCGCCATCGGCAATTTAATAATGCCGTCTTGTAAGCCCGTATTACAGTCGGGAGTGTGAGATTTTTCCCTAATAACATTATGCGCGTGTGTTCAACAATTGAGATGAAAATTTTTATCTAATTTTCCCGCTGTTTTCGTTGTTAGAGAGAAAGAAGAGGGTGTTAATGAGATGAGCGAGAGATGCTATTTTTAAACAGGTTTTTACTAGTAGTAATTTATAAAAGACTTTCTTTTGACCTAGCGGAAACTTTCAAATAGTTTGTCTTAGTAACACTATAGGATTATGGTTGCTTTAGTATTTTTATTTTTCTTCAAGGTTAATATCAATAGATGTAATTAGAAAAGCTACTAAAAACTATGAAAAATGGCATCAGCCATTTGATATTTTTCTGGACTCTTCAGGTTAAAGGGTTAGAAAGCTTTTAAAAGCTTTTTGATAAATATTATATCGTTTATAAAAATTGTCGCTGTGCACTTTTACATTGACAATATTTTACTACTAAGTAAAACATAATGCACACATTTTTGCGGTTATGTCTTCGGTAGAAATTCTTTATTTAAAATGTTTAACAGCCTTAGAAAAGGCTTGTTTCCCGAAGTAATTGATAGACCCGTAAAATTATCTAACAGACTATATTTCACGAAAACCTAGTCGCAAGCAAAAGCTACTTCTCTACAAATTCTCAAGCGTCCAATAGTATCGTAGTAGGTACATTTCATACATATCCAGAACATAATAACATCATGTTCATTTCCCCAAGTCTCAATTTAGTCATGGCCCGGTTTATTCGGCCTTTAAACATTTGTTTATCGCTTTATTTCGTCTGCTCGGGCCGACCGTAAAAATTCAATCTGAAAATTGCTCCGCGGCCTACGGGCCGTAAAACTGGGCCCTGGCGTTGTGTGGTGCTATGAAGGACTCGAGTCTTTTTTCTTGGCGTAGACTCGATTTTGGGTATGAAGTTGTCTTAATACCCAAAATCGAGTTTACGAAATAGAGTTTTAAATTGGAGCAATTATTGGAATGTTGCCATCTCGGTTTTGTATGCTAGACTCGAAAGCTTAGAATACTAGATAGCAGTTAACATTTTAAGTAGTTATACAAATGTTGAGTCCTTGTTTTTTAAATTCTTTGTATATAATATTTGGCTTTGAGGCTAAATGTCCAGAGTACTGTCTGATTCTGTCTCAAGAGACAAACTCTCGAGGCTTGCAACCCTTGAATAGACGTGGTTATGGAAGTCGTCTCTTTATGGTTTAACTAGCTGTGCCCGCAATTTCTCCCGCATTTATAGTTAATGTTATATATAGCTCATAACTTTCCACGATAAATTATATATACAGCACAGAAATAATTTTACAATTCGGAACAGTAGTTCCTAAGATTAGCGCGCTTAAGCAAACAAACAAACAAACTCCATATTAGTAGATTTATGATTTATTTTTATTCTACTAAGGGCTAAAGGTCGAGTGACGATCATACTATTTATTTTCTACTTAAGATTTATGAATTTAAGCATTTATTACCTGGTATATGTATAATATAATTTATATCATAAAACCATTTAAACCAGCCTTGTTTTGTTTATTGGCGAAATGTGGTTTAGGAGCTTGCTGTCCCTTTGACTTTGCCTACCACTTCGGGATTACGGGCGCGATGTTGTGTATGTATATAATTTATAGGGAATTTGCTATTTAGCGTATTGCCCTGCAAGTTATTTCTCTAAGATTCGAGTCCTTCCCAGCTCTATTTTCGCGCAATCAAAGTGTGGAGAGTCGTGGATGAAAATTTTATCAACACGTGAAACATTCCGGTGTTATGAGCGGACGTGGATCGCGATTGTTTAAATGTTGTAAAATCGGGGCTGAAGAGGCGTTTTTTCATAAAAATAATCTAATAAAAGCCGACGGTTAGGGTTAAAGGCTGTAAAAGGAAGGAAAATATTTATTCGGCACATATCTACTTATGCTTATATATAACAACTAGCGAGTTTGTTTAGTTAAACGCGCTAATCTTAGGAACTACTACTGAATTGAAAAAAAAAAATGTGTTGAAAAACATCATTACGCTATGACACATTACCTTAAACGGGGACGAAACTGCGGACACAGCTAATTAAGAAAGTCTTTAATCTTACTATGTACTGGGACTCGAAATAATGTAGCAGTTGTGTTTGTTATCTGTCACAATTTTTTTATAATTTTTTCATCTAACCCAACTAAGTGAATTTGTTGGGTAAAAGTGGTCTAAGGGGCTACTGGGTCCAAAGAGCCTATCCATTTGGGGCTGCGGGCGTCATATTATGTACATATACA
The DNA here is from genome assembly GCA_951394215.1 of Glyphodes perspectalis. NCBI lineage: Eukaryota > Metazoa > Arthropoda > Insecta > Lepidoptera > Crambidae > Glyphodes > Glyphodes perspectalis. The sequence goes on from OX596218.1 coordinate 5,095,600, forward strand.
TATGTATTGTGAGGAGCGGTAGTAGCTCAATGGTAAGGACACGCGCCTCTTAACCGAGAAGTGCGGGTTCAAACCCGGGCACGTACCTCTGGATTTTTCAAATCTATGTACGTATTTATACCACTAGCTCGACGGTTAGGGAAAACATCGTGATGAAACCTGCAAATTCAAATAACATTGGATTTGTAACCATTATCCAAAATTGTCTGGTTCTCCTATCTTAGGGTTACGAAGGTCAGATCGGCAGTCGCTTCAATGTAATTACCAGACTCGCTACATCCTGGATCATGGTCTAAGCGGACCCCATCTAAGCACGGGACATAACGCTAGGAAGATGATGATACATATGTATTGTGAGTTTAATGTTTTTATTTGATATGTCTCTTTTTTAATCAGGTCCGCTTTAACCATGGCCCTAGATTTAACAAGGTATTATTTATTAGATTGATGGCTATTTGGCGTTCGTTAACCCTTAGATAGGCCAGTCCGACCATGATAAACACCACATAGTTATTTGTTTTCCTCAATATGTTTCTCACATCCGCGAGCTGCAGTATAAAGTATTAGGATTTTAAAAATACTGAGATTTTCACTTACTATTTACATTTAATAAATATAGAAGCAATCCGAGTTTGAATCAACCCCTCTGGCATTTGAGCCGTATATCCTTACCATTGAGCTATCTACGCTCCAAAGAATATATTAGTGTAAAATCTCAAAGACAGGCAGTGACACCGTATCTAGCACCGAGCTAAACCGACTACCTTCAACATGGGGTCGTATTTTCTCGTGTCGCATCTTAAATATAGTGCAGATCGCTTAGCTTCCTATTTGCTCGGGAATCCGCGGATTTATACAGCTCTTTTCCCAGCAAAAGATCTTTTGATATACCTACCTACAGTATGTTACTTAAGACGTAAAATATTACAAGTGTTATGGTGGTAATCGAAATTTTTTAGTGCTAATAGTATAAATAACTTTGTTAGTCTATATTATGTGCATAAACTTCTTAACGGATTGTGATAAAAATGCGCCAAAAGTTTGAACCTTAAAAAAGGCTATATAATACCTTTATTCTTGTAAAATAACTAAATTTCAAGGGAAGCATTATAATTTATTTATCAAGTCGACAAGTAATTAAATAGATAACTGAATGTTCGATATTTTATAGACTTGTCAAAAACCTTAGATTGCATATTTTCGGTGTTTTTTTTTTTCGAAAAAAATCCGAACTGTACCATACAAGAAGATTGTGTTTCGTTTATATTAAGGTTTTGTATTAATTAAATAAAGATTTCGTATAAAAAGACTTTAATCACTTGCACATGTACAGACAGCGCGGGAAAAAAGAAAACATAGTCTAGTAGAGCATAGACAATACTAGCGACCTCAAGTGTCAAAAGAAATAATTTTAGAGGCACAGGCAAACTCGTAAACAGCCAAGCGCATAAATAAAATTTATCTTTAATAGTTTATTCATGCAATTCAACTTACTCGATCGCAGAAATAGCCGAAGAGGTTCGCTGCCATTAACAAAAAGTCACAGCGATCGAATGCTCCTGAGAAAAACAACAAACAACGAGAAATGTACCGTTTTCAATCAGGGCCGGTGTCGACTTGCGAGGTTTCGGGTGACGCCGCGGACCCCCAATAAACACTGACAAAGGGTTACGAGGGCTATTTGTACGGGCCCCGCGATCGAGACGGGGCGGATTTTGTTGCAGAGCGCTGGTAGTGTTGGGTTTTATTTCTTTTAAGGTTTAAGGGTTTTGATTTGGTGCCGGGGAAAGTATTGCACGAATTCTAGTTGAAAGAAAAATCCAAGCGAATGAAAAGAATCCACGTCTTAAGTAATTTTGGCAGATAGTGACGAAATTTGGACTTTTTGGCATTTAAAGTCCAATTTTCATGAGTAGGTATAATAATGTCCTCCTAACCGATATCGGTCACGGCGGCCAATCTTAACGAGGATTAGCCAACTGCGCAGGAGATATTATAGTGCACAAGTGTGCGCAAACACAGGTGCACTCCCTGTTCCTTCCCTCTCATAGTCCGGTGAGACGGCAATTCGACATGACCGGAGAGAGTTCAGGCGCAGGACTAACGGTTTAATGTGCTTTCCGATGCACGGGGGCGATTAAACCGCCAACTTCCTGACTCCGGGCTGTTATAGGTATTGAAATACCCAGCCACAAAATTTTTGGCCCGACCCGGGATTTGAACCCGGGAAATGTATTATTTTTTTAAAAATAAAATAATAATACATTCCCAAACTGAGAATTTTCCTTTTTCCAAACGAAGCATGTATGCTTGTTCTATGTATACTAGGTGAACGGATACACATACTTAAATACGTTTATAAACATCCATGACTCGAGTACAAATGTCACACGAAAATTTCCCTGTGTGAAATTCGAACCGCGAACATTGGTTTTGTGGCCAGGATCTCTGACCAATCGACCAACAGGCCCGTCAAAAGTTTGATGTACATAGATACATACATACATAACATCACGCCCATATTCCCGAAGGGGTAGGCAGAATCAAAGGGACAGCTGGCCCCTTTAACAACACTCAGCCAAAAATAAAACTGGGCTGGGTTAGATGGAAAATTGTGAAAAAGTAGTGACAAGTGGCTAGTTTGTCGCCTACACAATCACACACCCAAAACCCGATAACCCATTAGTCGTCTTTTACGACATGCTAGACAAGAAATATAGTTGGTACATTCGTGTGAAGTCCCAGACCAACACGGGACAATGGGCTCGGTTAGATGGAAAATGTGAAAAAGTATTGACAAGTGGCCAGCTCGCCGTCCACACACTTACTTAATAATTTTTCAAAAAAAAATGTGCAAATAAATCAGCCCTTTGCTCTAAGCAGAACTATAGGTTCCTATATTTACTTTCTCTCAAAATTCTTATCGACCCTCAAGCAACCCTTAGAGTGATACAAATTTATAGCTCGTAAAATCGATCTGGGCGCCACCAGTCGTCACTCGACGTCTAGAGGCGAAACGGCGCCAGATAAAAATAATCACCCTGTGTGAACCGTTCCTTTTTATTAGGGTTCTTCGTTCATCAGTGGTTTAGGTTAGTGCTATCGAGGGTTAAGGCTGGTTATACCTAATGGTGTTGTGCATTGTAAAGGTTAACAATAAAAAAGCAATATATATTTACCTAAAATACATAGCTCTTTTATCAAGTAGGTATTGTTACAAAAGTTTGCTTGGCTGCTAAACGTTCATGTCTGCAATCCACGAACTAGTCAACGACTTTCAGCCAAAAAAATTAAGTAAAGTACCTTATTTAGAAAACTGTAGGTATGTGTATTGAAAAGTGGATAACTCCTCGCTTACATAATCAAAAACCCCATAGTCAATACACCATTAGTCGCCTTTAGTTAAGAAATGAACACAGTTAGCAGCTGTTATTTAAAGTCCCGTACATAGGACATTGAGGTATGGCTCCAATTTTCGTTAAGACTCTTGGGTATTTCCCAAGATCCAAGACCAACATGAGACAAATGGTCAATGTATAAAACACTATCTATGTCTATACTAATATTAAGATTTGTATTTTTAAATTTTTGTGTGTGTATGTTTGTAATACATAAACTCAAAAACTACTGTGCTGATTTCAAAAATTCTTTCACCATTAGAAAGCTACATTATCCGGAAGTAACATGGGCTATATTTTATCCCCATATTCCTACAGGAACGGGAACTATGCGGGTGAAACCGCGATGTGCTGCTAGTAATGTATAGCCTTAACGCGTAACGATGTTAACTTACTATGTCGTAACGTCCGCCCCCATCGTCTGTTTGCTACAAGTCAAAAGTTAGCTTCGTTTGCCAAACTAAACACAGTGTGTTTACCGAAACAATACATGTCCGCCGGATTACCCCCCTTTTTAGTTTTTGGTTGTGTAGGGGGTTCGAGGGTATCAGGTGAGACGTTGGACCTTGGACCTTTTAGATTTGATTAAGGTCGTTAAGAACGTGACACACGTATAGATCGATGTCGATAAAAAAAATTGCCAGGAAGGACTAAATATTACTAATATATTGACATACTACGAGTCTGATGATTAGACTGCCGACAAACTGCTTCGCAGTTTGGCAGATATATGTTTGCTGTAAGAATGTGTAATTTTGGAAAAAAAAAAATATATATGTATGTATATAAATAATACTTATATTAATTATGAATTTTATTTATCTAGTTACTAATTATGTGAGCTAAGTCTCGATTAATTAAATCCACTCTATTCTCTAGGCGAGCTAGACCTTATTTTCATCAACATAAATCGACGATAAACCATCCACCACAAAAGTATGCTTCAACATATTTCAGAAGCTTTCTGTTAAACTTGCTGCACATTTAAGATATTAGCCTCCTGGAGGTATCCCCCCTTCCCCCTCCGGACATGTTTGTCGGACACAGAACTCGGGCATATATGGGAGTTATTGAAATTCAGCCCCAAATATTGACTCTGCGGTGCGGCGTAGCTATAAACAGATCCACAAACTCACTCACGTTATAGTAGATATTAGTGCGTAGGTAGATATTGTATATTGGTATTGCACGTGGAGACCAAGAGGCTGAGGCTACGGGTTCGAATCTTGCTAGGGGCAAATGTTCGTGTAATGAAACGATATTTGATTTATGTAAGCATGTGTAATAGGGATGTTGACACATGTTACCAATTCATGTAAAGTTATGTTTTATACATTACATACAGTATTTTAAGAATACATTTCATCTTCCTAGCGTTATGTCCCGTGTTTAGACGGGGTCCGCTTAGACCATGATCCTGGATTTAGCGAGACTGGTAATAACATTGAAGCGACTGCCGATCTGACCTTCGTAAGCCTAAGATAGGGGAACCAGACAATTTTTGGATCATGGTTAGAAATCCAAAGTTGTTTGAATTTGCAGGTTTCATCACAATGTTTTCCTTCACCGTCGAGCTAGTGGTATAAATACGTACATAGATTTGAAAAATATATTTATACGTCAGAAATTAAAAAAAAATAATTTAAATTGCGTTCATTAATACCTATTATCACGTGACTGCAAATGCCGTCAAAACGCGATGACGTCACTGACCGGCAAACAAGCTGACATATCGTAAGAACTCACGCAAGATCAACTTTGACAGAGCGCGAGATTGGTTATCGGACTGTGACGTAATTATAGCCAAGTAACAGTTTGGAGCGTTTTGGCGGGAATTCTAAAAAATAATTTTTTTTGCGTATTTTTTTATTGAAATTTTACCAATTTTTTTATGAAATTATTATTTTCGTGTTTAAATAGGGTCTATCTATGAAATAAATACCAATTGTAAAAATTAGTCAACATCCCTATTGTGTACATCTGTAGGTACTTGTCTCGTATCTACAGCTCAAACATTTATTTATTATTAATTAATTAGTATGTTTCCAGGCATCATGTCCCGTTCCTAGGTGGAGATAATTTTGATCCATATTACAAATCCCATTAGAAAGATTCCCATCGAAACTACTTCACCCATAAATAGATGGTAATGGTTGCACATCCATATACAAGTATGTGTACGTACAGGATCATGATGTTTTCCCTGATTGAAGATTGCACTTTTGCCAAGATATTGATTGAGATAAGTATCAAAATGAAGGTCAAAAAGTGCAAGGCATGGTGTTGATTCAAGATATTGGATTTAGGAACTAGAAACCTAGTTACATTTCTGAAAATCCAGTCATAAAGACTCTTATTTAAACTAGAATCTCTAGAGCGCATCAGAGTAGATCTACAGAACCCACAAAGGCATTATTTGCGAAAAATATATCCTAATACATTGTGAAAAATGTACTGCAATACTTTAATGGCGTTCAAAGAATGTTATTTATTATGTAAGTGCATATTTCTCGGCAATACCGTACGAGGGAGAGGCAAATATTTGATTACGGAGTTGTTTGCGGCGTCCTCGGGCGATCTCCGGCAAATCTTATTAGCTAATAGCGATGTTGTTCCTTTTTAGTTTATTTACGGTTAGTTTAATGGCTTGTTGGTTGTATTGGCTTGTTTTAGATGGCGATGTTTATGGTGAATAGAAATGGAACGATGTATTCTATCAAATATATATTTGATAAAATAAATCGTAAAAGAACTTGTTTTGAATCTTCATAACAACGTTTTTTTTGCCCTTACTGCACCACCTCGATGTGTTTGGTTTCTTTATAAGGTATTTTCGATTTAACAATTAATTGTTTGGTTTTTATTTCAAACTTTTATTTTTTGTATTGGATTTTTATTAAATTATTGTATACTGAATAAAAAAAAACATGCGATCGATAATTTATCCTTGTATCTGCTAACATTGTGAAAGACGGAATTATCTCTGATCTGCCTTTTATTATTTAACAACACTGGTGTTTATAAAAAAAAAAAAAACATATTTACGTAGCTGCACTTTTAAATAGGTGGAAGAGGTTTTTAATTTTTTTTATATATATAATATTAAGCATTAGAAGATTCCATAATCTTTTTTAGCCTTAAGCTTTGCTCTGCCTATTCCTACAGATGTATAAAAGTTAGTCGAATTTTATATTTTCTTGAGTTAGCTTAGTATTAAAAGACATTCCGTTTTTATTTATATAGACTTTCTCTCAGTACCATACACCTATCATCCGATCTTTAGGAATCGTCGGTAACACGTGGATTTATTTATGAAGAGCCCACGCCGAGCTCATAAATATCCAATCTGGAGATTGGCCGCGACGCCTCTGAGGAGGATTAGTGAGTGCAATCACTCCGGTATAACTAGTCGCTGCCATGTGATATGTTGCAAGTGGTGTGAGTCTATCGACCTATCCCATCTGCTGAAATCCGTTTGACGAAATTCGGCGGTTGAATTTACGTTGAATCATTGAACTTTTGGTCTCTTATTAATGTCTCCTGTGCTCTTCATACGTTACTGCTAGTCATGTGATTCTAGTGACCCATTTGGTGAAATCGAATTTCGGCGGTTGAATTTATTTATTATTGAAGTTTTGACTGCTTGTTGAGCAGCTCGTATTCTTGAATCAATAAACAAATAAACGAATCATTAAACTATTGTTTGTGTATTGATTTTTCTCTTTTGATATGTTTTTGTTAGTAATGTAATTTTAACTAGCTGTAAAAATTGTTTTGACGAAATTCGGTTACTGAATTTAGTTATTAATGAACTTTTGGTCCCACATGGATCTCTCTTTCGCGTTTAGTTCGAATGGGTTATTGCACAATTGCCATAAAGTTAATTCGTCCCAAAAAAATGCATGTGTTAATTCGTCATAATTCTATTTTCGCGTAGTAAATTTGCCACACTCGTCTTTGATGAGTCCGCAAAAAAAATCAAAATGGAACAAAATAATGAAATAGTTATTTATTTTTCATAGCATCAATTAACATAATTAAACTAACATTTTGTTATTAACATTCATGAATAATCATAATTGTAACTACTCGCATTATAGATATTGAAAGTAGTAGTCTCCGTGCTTGCTTGGCAGCTAGGAAGAACTTCAATATAAAATCTTCGTGTATATTAGACATATTTTATGGATGCCATCATACAGTACATGTGTGTATGAGTTATTAAGTGTACACAAGTTATCTCATAAAGAAGGAAGGCAATAGATCAGAGTGCCGGAGGCGAGGTCCGGCTGCCCTCCGAATCTTAATACCGACCGCCTTTTATTACGAGGGAAAAAGCCGAGAATTTATATTTCATAGATCTACTGGTTTACGCCTGGAGCTTGTCGTGAGAGGAATTCGGTTTTTCGATAGCAACAAATAAAGAGAACGATGGTAGATCAATGAGTAGGTATGGACTCGCGTCATACATATAAATAAACTAGCTGTGCCCGCGGTTTTACTCGTGTTTTTGGTTAATGTGGCGTAGAGCCTTACTCAATAAATGGACTATTCAACATGAAAATATTTTTTTAATTCAAACCATCAGTTTTTGCGATTAGCGCGTTCAACTAAACAAACAAACTCTTTAGCTTTACATTACTGATGTAAATAGTTAAGTAAAGATTCATTGATCGGTCTGTGTGGATTAACTATGCCGTTTGGGGCCCGTTGCAATTTCATTGGTTGGGGTTCTTGCTCAATTATAGTATTGATTACAATGATAGAGAATAAGTCTTGGAGGCCACGGTGGTTCCGTCCAAAGCTCATGTGCCTCCATGGGTCTCACAGTGTCCCTGGTGTTCTATGGGTACCGTTGACCATGAGCGGCGATGATAATTTACCATATGAAGACCCGCTAGCTTATTAACCACCTGTAATATAGGTACTTTAAAAGTAATTACTGAGTTTCTTGCCGGTTCTTCTCAGTAGAATCAACGTATCAAACCTGGCGATAAAATCTTATTTGTATCATAACTATTCATAAGTGCTTTTGTAAGGCCTATATAAATAATGATAAATTGTCTAGACTGACACAACAATTTTCTAGTCCCAAACCAAGCTTGTGCTTGTGCTATGGATAATAGGTGAAGGGATAGTCATACTTAAATATGTTTATAAACATTCATAACTTAAGTACCAATGTCCATGTTCATCCCACGAAAAATTTGCTCCTGGGATTCGAACCCACGACACTCGGGTTCGTGGCCAGGGTCTCTCACTACTCGACCAACGGGCCAGTCTAAATAAAGATATCAATAGGTAGTAAAATTCTTTCACAAAGCTATTCTTAGAAATGAAGAAATAAAAACTTTGAAGTGCTACTATAAATATCTATACAATGAAAATGTCCATTCACGATGTACACAAAGTCCTCATGAATGTACAGCTGTACCTTAAACGGAGTCGATATCAAGATAACTCAGTTTGGCCACGTGACATGTTACCGAATGGCCGACAAAAACTCGCCCGCCCCCCCTAATCCAGTTTGCTATTGTGACTCGCCTTAACAACCCTATCCGATCACGTGTTTGCCTTAGAAAGGTTCACAAGACTTATTTTGTACGAGATTACGATTTTCCGGCTCTAGAGTTAAATCCAAATCGAGTTTACGTTAAAGGCTGAAATGGACTGCATTCAAAATTTGATTGTATACATACCTACATACATTTGCTACGATCCAGACACACAACTTTCGCTTCTTCTACATATATAAGTCTTTTCATACACGCTCGTCGTTGAGGGTGCTCTTTATCAGACCATTTGGTTGTATTTATAAGGAAGGAATATCGTGCTCACGACTTAGTTTTGATTAAAATTGTGCTTCATTTTTTTTTTAAAGTAAGGCACAACGTCAACTTTTTGGAATACAAAATAATAATGTCACTGACGGAAGAGATGTTGGTCATGAATCTTTTGCAAGATAGAAGTTGTTAAAGTAGGTCGTGCCGTAGGCTGTCAGGTAGCTAGGTAGCATACACATTAGTAAATTATGTTAAATCTGATGATACATAGGTCAGTGACGTATGCCGAACAGAGTAGATGGCATCACTGATCATTTAATATACTTTTTATAGGGCTATCAAAACGATTGCGTTTGTTTCAATATGTACTTTCTATCGAAAGTACCTATTGAAGCTATAGCTATTCTGTGTGTTAATGTCGTTGGTTTCAAATTAATTAAAAAACAAAATGTGCAAATTAATGAAATTTATGAATGATGTAGGGTCTTAAATAATGTATTCTATTAATTGAATTGTCTGGGGTATACTCGTGTTCATACTCGAGTATTATTATCATTATCCCTATTACGTACTATTGAAAAAATCACCCTTTAAACAAAAACACGTTACTTCCAATAAAACAAATGAATAAATTACCCAGGTGACTGAGAAGATATTCAAGGGACCCACGTCCCGCCGACCCTCGGGCAGACATACGCTGTAATACAATACTGAGGCTAACACTAAACTGCTATAAGTATTGCAACTTGGTCCGGCATTTGGGGCCGCGAGCCGAATACTGATGCACTTGTAATGGGAACAACGAAACTTCGGAGTGGACGCGGTAGTGCATTGAAATGGCCATGAGAGAACATCGAAGGCTGATGCGTATCACGTACTACCTCTTGGGGAAAGAGCGTTCTGAACTGTATTGAATGTTGGACCGCGTAACTTTTAATTAAGTCAAACGACGAAATATGTAGAAAGTATTGGCGAAAAACGAAGTTCCAAGATGAAGCACGAGAAAAAAAAAATCTAATCTGGTTTTATCACAGTATGGTGGAAGGAAGGTCAACTATTAAAATAAAAAAGATAAATTGTACAAAAACATCCCAACATATGAAATTTTAGCGTGCTCAGAAAGTGTCTACCAGAACATGAAATATCCGCCGATGTCTGTCAAATGTCATTTTACGATAAATAAATAGTCAAAACCACAGACAACAGATACTCCGTGATAAAAATCGAAGAATTTCAGTATTCAGTCGAAATTTTGCATAAACTACTACCCCAAACATGCCATATCCACCCCGATACTCTACCCGGTCCGCAGGCCGCTACTTTATTTGTGCGAGGTGAGACTCACTGAAAGTGAGATAGTTCACTCCACTTTAGCAGCGAGTGCTTGGCGCCCGGGACACGCGCCGGCTTTTTAACTTCTCCACAGTTTTTAGGATTGTTGTACCTGCCCATTGAGGGAGACAGGGGTGGCGAGTCGATTCAAAAAGATGAAATTACAATTGAAAAATAGATTCTTAGAATTACTGAATTCATCTATAATGATATGTTGACCAATCAACCGGACTTTTTAGTACATCCAATAGTTCGTTAGGAATTCGAATTGTTTGTTGACTTAGGTCACGGTATATATTTTTAATTAAAAAAAAAAACAAATAACATTGATGTGTTTGAATCCGAATTAAAACGCGGGAAATTATTATATTTTAATTGTATCTTGGGTCGTATAATAAAAATAAATATAGGTACATACGTCAGCTCAAATAATTAGTTTTTTTTTTATATTTGATGTTATTATCCAAAGTTTTAATAAGAAATATAAAACTACCTGCATGCTATTTTCCTGGCGGTGTAGGCAGAGAACTGACCACCATACGACGCGGTCCTTTCACACCTCACTCGCGTCTTTGATGTTAATAATTATTTTCATACATGCTCTACGGATATTATAGCTCCTAACATCTTCTTCTGTTCAATATTTAAAGAAGGGTTTTTTACAACTTATAGATTTAGATTAGACTCCTAGATCGCCATCCCTACTGGGAGTTAAAAGAGAACGTAACGCGAAGTGCCCACCAACTTCACTTCGGCCATGCTAGTTATTGGTAAAGGCTTTTTAAGGAGACGAGTTCTGAACGCATTTAATCTTTATCTTTATAGTATTACTGGCTCGATGGTGCATTCGGTAATAACCCTGCCCCATGCGCCAAGAGTTGTGGGTTCGATCCCCGCCCAGGACAAACATTCGTGTGATGAATATTTGTGTTTGTTCTGTGTCTGGGTGTTAATGTCCAATATTTAAGTATATATTTGTAATAGAACTGTTGATTCTGATATCCGTAACACAAGTGCACTTACCTTGAAGTCAGATCAATGTATGTGATGTAGTCTGATATTTATTTATTATTCTTAAGTTATGGAATAAAAGCCCAAAGTACTTGACCATCCGACTAAGTCGTTTTGAAGATTAGCGAAAGACTTACAGACATAAAACCTTTTAAAATCTTTTTTTTTTGTTGTGTCTGTATTTCCATAGACATTTAATACTAAGCTCTAGTTTTTGACATTACATAAATTAAATTTTATGAGATCCAACTAATTTATGTCCTATTCTGATTATTTTTCGCCAGACCCATTCAGCTAAGTCACTGGTTAATATTGATCAATGTAATGCGTTCCTCTACGCTTCCTCACGTATTTTTGCAATAAAACTAGACTCAAAACGGCATTCATCCATTTATAGTTTCAAAACACGCTTCATAGTGGTTGGCAACGGACATTCACTCGTGGATCCTGTAAAGTTAAACAGCGCATTGTCTTATTGGCGGCGACTATTGACAATGAGTGTACCGTCAATATTGATCCCAGACCCTTCCAACTGATCCACTGACCCATATGATCGGTTATGTATTAACTTTGATGCACATTTGTTCCTCTCTATTCGTATTATACATACACACATTCAAATGTGCACGACAAGAAGTGTTTTTTCAATACTTACAAGCAGACCTGGTGACTTATAAATACCACAGAAATGCATATTATGTTAGAAGTGGAATAAACATGATTTTTCTTGACACCTAGGCGCTTAGCCAAATGCGCGCTAGCGATTCCATAACGATCTTCGCTAACGCTCGTATCGCGCCACATCATTATTCGGGTGGACAAATCGGGAACTAACTCCGAGTTCCGCACTACGAGTTCTTAGTAAACAAGTTTGTGGCCGAGCGGTAGCGAAGTTCGTTATGGTCGCTGGCGCGCATTTGGCTAAGCACACTATTCAGTAGGAGGAAGTAGATCGATACTTATACATATCATCACACCCACAGCGCCAGAAACAGGCTAGAGTCAAAAGGACGGCAAGACCCTGCAACAAGGTAGAGGACTATTTAAATGATAAGAATAGCTGGTTGGCCTCATTATGAGCTGTTCACCTTTTTTTTTTTTTTTTTTAGTTGGGGAATCTCCCACGAGCCGTCACCCTCTACTCGGGGAAGCAGAGGGCGTATCCCCACTGTCGGGACTATACGACTGCTCCTCCGGTGATGCGCGTGCCACGCTACGCGGCCCACCTCGCGCGGCGGTGGTCGATGCTGTGCAGCCCACGACAACAGTCGTCGGATGCACAGCACCGAGCACGCGCGCGCGTCGAGACATGCCAGGCCACCCAGCATGTCGCAACCACTCCGCCCAGGACTCAGACGCCGATCATCCCCGTGACCGGCGTCGTGGGCCCACTCTAGCGCTGTGCCCTCTGCTAAGCCAGAGGGGCACGCGGAGAGCGTCTCGTCGAAGGGGCCGCCTTCCGCCCGGCGACCCAAATTGAGATCATTTCATTTAATTTAATTTCAACCACTTTGATCGAAATAAAAAACTGAGTTGGGTTAGATGAGATTTAAAAAAAAGGTAGTGACAAGCGACTCGTCGCTTGCACATACCCAACACTAGATACATAATAGTGTATCTAGTGTTGGCAATAAAAGGCGACTAGTAAGTCGCCTTTTAAGGCAAAGACGGAAGGAACACAGTTGGTACATACTTTGTAAGTCTCAGGTCAATAATAAATAATAAAAATAAATAATTACATAAAATATTATAGCCACTTTAAAAATGTATCCGTACTTCGATCAAATCGTAGAAATTGTAGTATTTAACGGACATTTGCGAAGTGGACATTTTGCGAAGTGAACATTTTGCGAAGTGGACATTTTGCGAAGTGGACATTATGCGTCTGAGCCTTGGAAAGTGCGTTTAGAGCCTACGGGCGATGCACGCTTTTTCGCTAACGGTAAACCGGTTTTGTAGGTACAGTCCGCTGTGCCTACATCTGAGCGTTGGAGAGCTCGACAAATATGGACTTGTACGGACGACGTGAGTATAGTGACCAGATGGAATTTGTATTTTCCAGGGAGTGTCACTGGACAGGTTGGTGGAGTGGTCAGAGCCTGGCCATGAAACCAATGGTCTCGGGTTTATATCTCACATAGGCAAATGTTTGTGTGATGAACATGGATATTTGTACTCGTTGTGTATTTTAGATGTAATAACCTTCTTAATTTTTATCTATAGTTTATTAATAACGCCGTCGTGATCCTGTAATACCGCAACAATTATGACTAGCTCGATGGCTCGTAATGACCCTGCCCCATGCGTCAAGAGTTGTGGGTCCGATCCCCATCCAGGACAAACATTCGTATGATAAATACTTGTGTTTGTTCTGTGTCTGGGTGTTAATACTGAATATTTAAGTATATATTTGTAATACCACTATTGATTCTGATATCCGTAAGACAAGTGCAAAAGCTACTTACCTAGGAGTCAGATCAATGTATGTGATGTAGTGTGATATTCTTTTTTATTTATTTATAATTTTAGTTGCTCGCAGCGTCCCAGTGTACTTACTGGGGCGACAGTTTTTTAAGTTAACTTTAAAGCATGCATAAATGTATTATTAACGTAACGTTTGTCCCATGTTGGTCTGGGACTTGGCCCATGCTGATCTGTGACAAAAAAAAAGGATGAGCCAACGGCTTTATTTTTGGCGAAATGTGGTTAAAGGGGCATGCTGCCCCTTTGACTCTGCCTACCCCTTCGGGGATTAAAGGCGTGATGTTATGTATGTAGTATTAACGTAAACTGGTTAACTTATATATCGTTTAATAAAGCGGTTCCGCCGTGGCCCAGTCGCTCCCATAACAATGTCAGTGAGCGACTAATCGCTGGCAGTGTCCCAGTGTCCCCGGGGCGCCTCGGGGGCGACAGTTTTTAGTTGTCCCCGTCACGCGCCCCGGACCAATAAAACGTCTATAAACCGTCGCTCGTAAACCGGACGCGCCTCTTATAATGTGCCGAATAAAAACGCCACGCCAATACAATTGGCTTTATTATTTCTGTGAACTATTCGGAAATATGGCGGCTTTTATGGTGCGGACGTTCGTAATAGAGATTTTATATTGTAAAAGTATGCGTTCGCTTCGGATGTGTCGTCGGAATTACTGGGGAGTCTTGATGCGAGAGTTTGCACTTTCAGCCAAAAGTAAAGCCGGGCTGGGTTAGATGGAAAATGGTGTAAAACCAGTGACAAGCGGCTAACCTGTCGCCTACACACACCAAAAACCCCATATACCATTAGTCGCATTTTACGACATGCTAGGCAAGAACCACAGTTGGCATATTATTTTTAAGTTTATTTTTGTTGTTTATAATAAAAGTTAATGATCAATTTTTAGGCGGTCAGTTCTGATCTAGAAGTTAAATAAATCAATAAACATGAAACTGGGAAATGTATATCATCATCTTCCTAGCGTTATGTCCCGTGCTTAGACGGGGTCCGCTTAGACCATGATCCAGGATTTAGCGAGTTTGGTAATTACATTGAAGCGACTGCCGATCTGACCATCGTAACCCTAAGATAGGGGAACCAGACACTTTTTAGATCATGGTTACAAATCCAAAGTTATTTGGCCCGTTGGTCGAGTGGTCAGAGACCCTGGCCACGAAACCAAGGGTCGCGGGTTCGAATCCCGCTAGGGGCAAATGTTTCTTGTGATGAACATGGACATTTGTACTCGAGTCATGGATGTTTATAAACATATTTAAGTATGTCTATCCGTTCACCTAGTATCCATAGCACAAGCATAAGCTTAGTTTGGGACTAGGGAATTGGTGTGTCAGTCTGAAGAATTTATTTTATTTATTATTATTTAAATTTGCAGGTTTCATCACGATGTTTTCCCTCACCGTCGAGCAAGTGGTATAAATACGTACATAGATTTTGAAAAACCCATTGGTACGTGCCCGGGTTTGAACCCGCACTCCTCGGTTAAGAGGCGCGTGTCCTTACCATTAAGCTACCACCGCGTTGAAACTGGGAAATGTATATACTTACTATAAAGTAACCATATTCTTAACACAATTTTTTTGCCTGAAATTTACAATCTTTCCATATATCAAAATAACATGAAAACATTTTATAACAGTTAAAAACAGTGCTCGTAGACCAATAAAAGTTCAATATATTTTTATTTTGAGACAAAAGCCGGATTAAAAACCATAACTCGAACAGTTGGCTTAATACTTCCGTTCGGTTTCGGAAATACGACGCGTTTTATAGAACTCTGTATATATAATGCAGCTTTTATTATTTTTTAAGAGGTTGTAAAGTTTAGTTATAAAAATAGAGCCTTTTATGTGCACGTTTTGTAAATAAAATGAATTGTGAAAAATTTACGAATTACTTTGTTATTTTGATATATTTAAACTATTTTATCTCCATTAAGGATCACTTTATTTTCGTTCAATATCCAAGATTCATGCCATGACTGAAATGTTTTCAATATTAAAAAACGGAACATTACAACCATTTTAGTCTCGAAGCTAGACACTGCTATTATCCCGATATCTATAAAGACGGTATCTGACTGGCATACGTGATGCGGTCGGGTAATAATCTTCTTACCTATCCGACTATAAAAAGTGAATCCAATATCCACTTTAGATCAGATTGTTTGAATGTACCTACTATAGATTCTCACTTGAAATTTGTTATTATCTTTATTAGTGACAATATAATTATACCCTTATGTTGTACATCCGAGAGATATTATTCAAGTTTTTTTAATGATATTTGACTACTTGACAACTTGACTTTACACATTTATTACATTTAAACGGTGTCCTCTTTTACTGGAAATTACTATAATATTAACGAAATTTTAAGAATGTTTTAAGTATTGAAATAACAATTTATTTCAAATTATATTATAATAGGTACATTTTATTTATAAAGTCGTGGTATTAATAGAACATCTTTCGTTAGTAATTTAGTTTTTTTAAATCTCTTATATTTCAAATAGTAATATATTGCATTTCAAACGCTTATCTGTAAACATAATTCTATTTTACTATACTTGTAGTAGATAAGCAGATTTTTCAGAAATGTACCTTCTACAAGTTGTAAAGTCGCTTTCTTAGCTCCAAGTCTAAACATTATTATGTGCATATTTCTAAGGATCGTTCATTCTTCAAAGGCATCGATATATCATTTACATTCACTTTGAAAATTCAGCGAATGTATTCGATAAAGTATCGAGGGGCTGTGGTAGAGTGCACCGATATGCATTCCGCCCGCACTGCGTCGGTGCACTGGTTATTAGGTAAGCTTGTTCGACGAATTGTGGGTGTAGGAGGGATGTGGGAGGTTCGAGTTTATATTCACTGATGCAAATAGATAATCTACAGAGAGTGTTTGTAAAGGATGGAACTATTTGTCACCTGCGTGGGCAATCCGTAAGCTTGTTTTCTTCCCATATTGTTTGGACTCTAGCATGACGTAAAAGGCGGCTAATGGTATATTAGGTGTGAGGATTGCTTGTTTGTAGATGATTCTTATTTTATGGTGGTCTTAGTTTTCTAAATTTTTCATCTCTATAGTCACAAAATGTTTTTTTGGTAAAAGTGGTTAGTTGTTATAAGTTATAAGGTGCTTACTGCTTTTGACCGCTGCCTACTTCTTCAGGGATCATGAGCGTGATGATATGATGATCACATTTTTCTTTAATCAACTCTACAGATTGATAATCTTTTTGGTGTACGTTAATACGTTTTATCTGTTATGTAGTTAACAATTTTGAAAGTTGCAAGAAATTGTCTTATCAGCCATATATATAGCCATATATTAGTTGACGACTGCAAAAAAAAAAAAAAATTGTTTATTTGACAAAAACACAAGCCAGTTTAGGTGTAATTCTATGACCCCCACAATAGGCTGGGAATCAGTACATTAAAGATAACTATGACAAATGGCAAGCACCTGAGACTAACTACTGTCTTATTATATTTTAATTTCGGCTTAATAGCGCTCCACCCTTCAGCGAACTCAGGAACCTAATTGGTACTATCTACTACATCAATTTCAATTATTTACAAACAGAAATACAATCAAAAACCATTCCAATAAAAATCACAAGGTGACCAAGAGAACTGAAATAAACTAAGTCACTTTAGTTCCCATAAAGAAATACTCGTTAAACGTTTAAGGAACCGTTGGCTCGTTTAAACTTTACTCAGGCGGGCTAGGCCATAAAAGATCTAGTTTACAGACTAGATGTCGCCTGGCTTAGTGTAGCCAATCTCGGTAGCTAGATGGCGCTAGCGACACGCTCGTAAAAGTTTAACGGTCAGTTGAGGTTTGAGCGACGGACGATGCGGTCGTGTGGATTTTATCTCATAAAGGAGATTTGAAATGTAAAGGATTGGATTTAATTTCTTCGGAGTTTTGCATTTGAGGTTTGATTTGATTTTAATTAAAATGGATTATATTTATCTGTTTATAGAATGTAAAATCATGAGTCATAAAATCTAGAAAGATTGTCTCGCTAAAATTCAACCTACTTAGGAACTATGCATAAAGTTGATTAAGTCTGAGTCTACATCTTTGTATAGAATTATTATCTATTTATAATCGCTTTTGCAAATGTCCTACTTTTTAACAAAAATTGTTACATTTTAATCTTTATGATCTTTACTTGATTAAGTAATTTTTATTTTCATTATCAGTTATTGAGGACTCAAGTTTCATTAAGTTAATTTTTAAAACTATGTAGTATATAGTGTTGCCCAAATGCAAGAACAAGACGAGACTTAGCCAGTCTTGGTCTTGGTCTTGCGCCAATACATCTGGTCTTGGTCTTGGTCTTGGTCTTGCGCTCCCAGTCTTGGTCTTGGTCTTGGTCTTGCAGCAAGAGTCTTGCAAGTCTTGCAATTACCTATTAGTCTATTGCTATTTATTAAAGTTTACTTTAAATCTTAGAAAAATGTATTAGAATTGGAACATTGTGAGCTTGAATTAACATAGCCATAGTAAAGATCAATCAGATTAATAAATAACTGAAGATTTGATAAGAAATTCGAAAAATCAACTGACCTATATGTCGTTTTCCATGGAAGTAACTGTTTCTTAATAAACATTTATGATTAAGCTTACATTTGCTAAAACATGTAAAAAAACAAATTAATTACAATAACTTGACTGTACTTTAAAGAACAATATCTGTCTAGAAAGAGATTGAACCCTCAACTTATATGAAATTTAATAAAAGAGTTTTACGATTTATCATTTATTTCAATAAAAAATAAAATACAACACAAATCAAACATAACAGTACACAACAGCTTTATCATTAGGTTATGTTACTTTATATCAATTCTTTTGACAAAGAATTAATACAAAGTAACCATCTGGCTGACTCATCACTTAACCTATTTCTATGTTTTCTAATTACTAATGATGCTTTAGAAAATAATCTCTCTAAAATCACGGGCCATCTTCGATAAAGTCGGATACTCTGTCTCATGCGTCCTCTACCAATCTAAAATGTCTTCCGAGCTGGCAGTTCTTGGTTTTCTCAGGTACTCCTCCAACTCGTCTATCACTAAGCCTTGAAGACAAGATCCAGATGACGTCGAGGGACATTCATAGAGTTTATCAAAGTCTATTACGTGTTCATCTTCATCACATACTTTATTTTCTTTTCTTGGTAATTCCAGAGATTTGTTCAGTGAGTGTAGACTTTTATATTCTTCATAAAGTTCATTGAACTTGCGCAGACTTTCTGTTTTAAGTTGCTTCCCCCACATTGTCAGGTCAAAAGTCTGAGCCTTATGCCTTGGGTCTAAAATAAAAGAAGTACAATAAATCCAGTTGCTCTTCTTATAATGTTTAAGCATTTTGTCTCGAGCTGCTTGGAAAGCTAGAATGAGCCTTTCATCCACTTCAGATCGATTAGGTTTCTCATCTAACTGTTTTACCATGGATTCAATTTTATCTAGCAAGAGATTGAATGATACAATGACTAGCGGTAATGTAACATATTTGTCCCCACCAACTTAAAAGTTTCAAGTTTATTAGAAATTTATGTAATTTTTCGAGTACCTGCTATTCACTAGCTGTGATTTGAAAATCATTCAATTCGGTGACAGAACTGCACAATATGTTAATGCCCGCTCTCACTTTTAAACCAAATCCAATCATATCATGTGTGGAATTCCATCTCGTTGGACAGTCAAGAATGGCATTTAGATTTGATGGCACGCCAGCTGCTTCACAAGCAGACTGAAACTTCTTCTTCACTATCTCACTTCTTTTTATTTTACTGGAAATACTGCGTAACTTTGTTACAGATGTACGCGAGTCAGCAATATTTGGTGCATATTCTTCATCTTCCTCATCCTCAGTTTCGTCTGCATAGTCTTCATACTGCTGATCTTGCGCGTTAGTGTCAGACTCACAGTGTAATGCTAAGGTCTTTAATAAATCTTGTACACCAAGGTTTAAAATGTGAGCAAAGCACCGGAAATGTTGATTGTCTGAATCAAAGTGTGGCGGCAGCTGTTTGCCCAGTTCATACATAAATTTGGTATTTGCAGTTGCGTTGTCGACCGTGATACCTTGTATTTTATCAATTATGTCATATTCCAATAAACATTCATGGAAAATCGTTGCAATATCTTCCCCAGTATGTCGACCGCGTGATGGTATAAAATCAAGAACTACAGATCGATACTTCCATTCGTTGTCTATATAATGCATAGTAACCCCGTAGTAACTCCTACCAGCAATTGACGTCCACCCATCAATGGTAAACGACATTTTAGATGATAATTGTTGAAGTCGTTCCTTGAGATTCAATTGGAGCTCTTCAAATCGCTCTTTGACTTTCCTTCTAAGTGTAGACCTTTTAGGAAACACCATATTAGGGCCAATACGTCGAAAATATACTTGTGTAGCTTCGTCATCGAAAAATGAGAAGGGAAGATATTTTTTCACCACCCAATCAACTGTAGCTGTCGTGATGTTGTCACTGCTGTTTTCCGACTGAAATAAAACAATAAATCTTGTGTTATTATTTAAAAAATACTAGGTTTGAGCGTTTAGGAGAAGGAGGTTTGTTGTTGTTAAATCGAGAAAATCGTTAAATTGACATTTGTTATATTAAGGTTGCACTGTACTGTAATTTACCAAAATAAAGTACTTAGTTGTTACTGGCCGATTATGAAAACAAATGAAAATATGGGTGTTTATAAAAAATATTTAAGACGATAATTACATACTTAATATGTCGCACCCCTAGATGAAAACACCACTAACTCAAAAATACTTACGTAAGTTAATGGCGTTTTTGAAAGTGTCGCATGAATAGCTACGCGGAGTTAAAATTCCCGTAGCGACGACAACTTCGACCATTGTTAAAAAAATATTCTTACCTGTCTACTTCTTCCAGCGGTTACTAAAAAGCTTGTGATATCTCCACTTAATTTCGGTTTAACAGGAAGAAATATTTGTGATTCCTTTTTGTGGAAAGATATTAGATGTTTCTTTAAGCCTGAAGTGTTTCTGTTTTTCATTTTTATTTCAATCTTTTTATGTTGGCACAATTTACACAAGGCAGTTTGGGATGCATGAATTATTTCGAAAAACTCCTCAAATTTGCTTTTGGGTCTTTTAGATCTGTGACTCAAACTCTCGTTACTCGGACTAGAATAATTTGAATCTTCGTCACTCATATTAAATTGTACACGTGATACGTTTTTAGAAAACAACAAGAATTAGTAAAAACAATTATTAAGTTAGACTCGAAGCACAGCTCAATTGGAAATGACTGGAATTAAAATAATTCCTTTGTTTATAGTACGTTTCCTTGCTTTCTACCGCGCCGCCACGCCACGTGCCGGCTCTATTAAAAGGATGCCGCCGCAAATCAAACGATGCCGCGTGCAGCGTACAAACACAGATTATTACCTACTTGTACAGACGCGACGCGTGAATAAAATATATGTAAAGAATTAGTGCCAATCACTATTCTTTACACATAAGTGAATGTTTTGGCGTACATCTATACTAATCTATACTAATATTATAAAGCTGAAGAGTTTGTTTGTATGTTTGATGACAGAAGTTTTAAAATAAATAAATAAATCCTGAACGTCACTATACCTCCAAAGTTACTATTTCTCGTGGACGAAGTCGTGGGCACTGCTAGTAAATACTTACTCTCATCATCTCTCTCAGAGATATTCGGGCTGGTAAGCAATACAAAACTCTTATCGCAGGCTTTTTATTTTATTAGTAGGTAAGTACCTACGCTTTTTATATTATTTTATTAGTTTTGTAGAATTTTTTTACACGTTTCAAGTATATTTAAAAGTGGCTACAATATTTATCAAACGGGTGATATTTGAACACTTTTTCGCTATTTTTTCTTGTAAAAACTTAAGAAATATAATGACTAAATGTACAATAATAGTACCTAAGTAATTAGTTTAAAACCATATAATCAATATTATAATATATACTTACTAGAATAAATTATTATGACATCTACTACCTATCCTTACCATTTTATCCTAATCATAATACTACTTGCGTGATCAGTATAATGTATTCATTTTCATTCTTAGCACTCTGAAAATTATTTATTCTTTGGAACACCTGTAGGTACTCTTAAAATTCGAAATTATTTTGCATGAGTATACCTACGCCCTGTGGCGGCAATCAAATAGTGTCAAATGTTGTGATTTCGGCGCGGCGGCAACGATTGTTGTATATGATTTCAAAAGAAGCCGCCGGCGCGTGTATCATAACCATGTACTTCCGAAAAGCGGCAAATTTCTTTGAGAAGTAAGTACAAAACCTTTAATGCCGCATTATCAAAGTGCCGATGGTTAAAACATAACTATGCATGCACTCAGTTTGATTTTAATGGATATTTTTTTATTTGCTATGTTTATGGTATTAGTCGTAATGCGCATAGGTCCAGTTTTTCATATTCTTTGATACAGTTTTTTGCGTCTCATAGAATTCCTAAGCGTACCTATACACTGAACTGTTACACCTAACTACTCTGTGAAATAGCGCTAAGTCTTAGCTGCAAGACGCAAGAGTCTTGCAGGCTTAGTCTTGTTCTTGCTCAAGTCTTGCACGGTCAGTCTTGGTCTTGGTCTTGCTAAAAATACGCGGTCTTGTTCTTGGTCTTGGTCTTGCAAAAACGCAAGAACAAGACCAAGACTGCAAGACCAAGACTGAATTTGGGCAACACTAGTAGTATATAATTGTACTAAGAGAGATTTCTAAATCTCCAGTACTTCAATACTTTCATAGCAAACGACAAAGTAAGTATCGTTAGACTTTTCACTAGCTGATATAACCTACGGACTCGGAGCTCTTTGTAGAAAACTGCGTTCACAAGTTGCAACTGACCTTTTGTTGCACGTCATATTTGTTGCTTTGAAATTTGTTACGAACGGTCAAGCGTGAAAAAGGCCTTTGGTGTATACATGTAGTTCAGAATTTGCGGGACAAAGTGAAGATAAAAGGAGGCTGACATGAGAGATGCAGTATGTAATATTATGCATCTACGTGTATTTAAAAATGGCGAGAGCGGTTGTAGTTCAATGGTAAGGACACGCGCCTCTTAACCGAGAGTGCGGGTACAAACCTGGGCACGTACCTCTGGATTTTTTAAACCTATTTACGTATTTATACCACTAGCTCGACGGTGAGGGAAAACATCGCGATGAAACCTGCAAATTCAAACAACTTTGGATTTGTAACCATGATCCAAATAAATTGTCTGGTTCCCCTATCTTAGGCAGTCGCTTTAATGTAATTACCAGACTCACTAAATCCTGGATCATGGTCTAAGCGGACCCCGTCTAAACACGGGACATAACGCTAGGAAGATGATGAAGTGTATTTAAAAATGTGTAGCAAAAAAATAAAGAAGTGGTGATAGCTCAAAAGTAAGGACAGGGATATACGTCAGGTATAAATCCGAATACACGGGGTATTTGAGTTTTTCATATTTAATTTTTTTTTTGTATTTACACCTCATGTTTGGCTGGACTGTGAGATAAAATAAATAATGAGCACTGTTTTCTGTGTTTTCTGATATCCGTAACACAAGATCTTAAAGCTACTTACCTCGGAGTCAGATCAATGTATGTGATGTAGTGTGATATTTATTTATTTTTATTATTTATTTTGTCCCATGTTGGTCTGGGACTTAAAAATAATGTGTCAACTGTGTTTCTTGCCTAGCACGTCGTAAAAGGCGACTAATGGTATATGGGGTTTTTTGGTTTGTGATTGTGTAGGCGACAAGCTTACCACTTGTTACTACTTTTTCACAATTTTCCATCTGACCCAGCCCGGTTTTATTTTTGACTGAATGTGGTTAAAGCCTGCCGCCTCTTTGACTGCCTATCCCTTCAGTGATTATGGACGTGATGTTCTGATTATTTATTACTGTTCATCCGAAATCACAGTGTAATCATGATCCAATTTGTCTGATTCGTTTATCTAAGGGTCACGGCCAAGGAGGTTAGATAAGCAGATAGTCGCTTCTTGACCACACACGCTAAAGTAAAATGATGAGCGGTAAACTCAAATGCATCAATATTTAATAGGAAGAAAGAAAAAAGTAAAGATCAGAAGATGTTAAGGATGATATTTAAAAAAATATTTTGAACCAGTTTTAATTTTAAGACATTTTTTTCTCATGTCATATGTAAATATATAATAAAAAGATATACGTACAAAGTTTCTCTCACATTTATAATATTTTTAAGTAAGTAAGGATTGGCGTAATGTCCTATAAAAAAAAAGTCTTCATAACCCAAGTAACACAAGTTGGCAACATTTCATCGAACTTTATGAACCGACAACTGCGATCGCTATTCTTACAAGTGACCTTTCTCCGTAAGTCATATTTATTGGGGTCCGGAGTGAACGAAAAGGTCTAATGGCTGTTTTAACAGACTTGCGAAAAACCCCGTCAATTTTGAAATGTGAGGTCTCGCTCTTATTTATTTAGTTAATCATGGGTGTTTAAAGGGACAATGATGACTTTTGGGATCAAATGACAATTAAAATGGTTGGTACGTTTTTTCTTTTATTATGTAATGTGTTTGATTCTTTCAAACTGTATCTTGATTGGTCTAGGATTAATTAATATGATTTACTGAAGAAGCCAATACATTGTTTTTAAATACTTAAAAAAAATATTTATAGAGCTTCAATCTGATAAAATATTCGAAGCTTAATTTTAAAAAGTCACACATTTTTATAGATATACATATAAAAAAAAAGAATAAAAAGATGAAAATGAAATAAAATATATAAAATTGTTTTAACCATGTTTTATTTTGATGAACATTCAAAACTATCCGGCTATCTTTTATGTATTCATTTTGAAACAAATGACGGCATCACATACTTTTTACTACTAATATGTTTTTATTACTTTCAGCTTATGGGATTCTTAAAGTGTTCCGAGAGACGTTCTGAGTCTTCTGTAAGTTTTGTGAAGATCTGTTATGTTTCCTAAAATTGAATAATGTGTAAACTCGACTGCCTCGTTGGTCTAGTGGTAGCATGCGCCGCCTAAGGACCAACCCGGGACGGGTTCAAATCCCGGGTCTGGCCAAAAATTTGTAGCTGGGTATTTCAATATCCAAATTACTCAGTAACAGCCCGGAGTCAGGAAGTTGGCGGTTTAATCACCCCCGTGCCTCGGAAAGCACGTTAAGCCGTAGGTCCTGCGCCTAACCTCTCTCCGGTCATGTCGAATTGCCGTCTCACCGGACTATGAGAGTGAAGGAATAGAGAGTGCACCTGTATTAGCGCACACACTTGTGCACTATAATATCTCCTGCGCAGATGGCTAATCCTCGTTGAGATTGGCCGCCGTAACCGATATCGGTTAGGAGGACATTATTTAATGTGTAAACTCATAATATTCCATAAGTAATCGATATATCGCATTCAATCTATTCATATCGCCCATATCTACTTACGGAAGCCTGCGAAAGAAATCGCCCAGCAATATTTCAAAGCCACACTACTTTATCTTGACCCTCCAGTTTGCAGTTGGTCTAGCGAGGCGCAAAGACAAATACTGAAGTGACCGCGGTCAGCCTTTATAAGGCGAACTTTTATACTCGCGAAACACGACCTCTCTGTAAAGTATACGTTTGGAGATAAACAGTTACTGGAAGAGCACGTTTTGAGCGTTATTCTTGTTCTTTGCGATTTAATCGAAACTTAAAATGTTTCCATACTGTTTCGGTGGGTTAAAATAACGTATCAGTTCAAATTTAGCCTTGGGCTGTAATACGAATGGAATACAGAGGATACCTTTTGTATTTTTTTTTTCTACAATGTGTAAGCGGTCATAGATGTCTAATCTAATACATAAGTAGGCAAAGCCAGGGCAGCAAACTTATTTAATCACCTGAGACTCTATATACTTTATATTTTTATTTTTGCGCTATGCGCCAGCTCAACCCCCTTATATTTCATCATCATCATAACATCACGCCCGTAATCCCCGAAGGGGTAGGCAGAGTCAAAGGGGTAGCAGTCCACTTTTACCACATTCAGCCAAAAATAAAACTGGGCTGGGTTAGGTGGAAAATTGTGAAAATGTAGCTTGTCGCCTACACAATCACATACCCAAAACCCGATATACCATTAGTCGCCTTTTACGACATGCTAGGCAAGAAACACAGTTATCACATTATTTTTAAGTCCCAGACCAACACGGGACAGTGGGCTGGGTTAGATGAAAAAGTAGTGACAAGTGGCTAGCTCGTCGCCTACACAATCACATACCCAAAATCCCATGTACCGTTAGTCGCCTTTTACGACATGCTAGGCAAGAAACACAGTTGGCAAATTCTTTTATAGTTCCAGACCAACACAGGACTTCTAGACCAACACGGGACGATATTTCAGGGTCTTTATTTATAGGGTATATTGCCTTCTATGTTATTCTTTATTGCATATTCTATCCTTATCTTTTCCTATCCATTAATCTATCCTAGTCTATTTACCTTTATTTCCTAATCTAATTTTGTTACTTTTCTTAATGCTACTACATTTTTCTTACTTGCTCATACATGTTTTCTTATTTCTAGTATTTTTTTTATTTATGTACTTAAACTTATTCCTTAGTCGCTTTTAGATTTTGATTATCTTATATTAACTCTATATACGAGTACTTAATAGCTAGGTACCTGTTACGATGTGCTACGACATCAAACGCAGTTAGTATCTAACTAACTAACTAAACGCAAAGGGCCCAGGTTTGATCGTCGCCGGGACAAATAGTTAAAAACTATCTAACTAACTAAACTTCAAGCCACTTCCCTAGCGGGGTAGGCAGAGAGAACCAAACGTCATGGCACGATCCTTACACACCAGTTAGTATCTACATAATTTGAAATCCAATTCTGGCGTACATAGAAAAGATACGATCTTTTCTATGTACGCCAGAATTGGATTTTTTAGTTTATCTACTTACAATGCAAGCATGAAATGAGCCTGTAAACCTCAAATGGTCATCTCATCTAGTAAAACATTTGATCTGTGTTCCGCCCTCCGGAGATTGAATAAGGCGAGGGAAGACGGCGGATTTATGAGGCTTCGCCCCGCGCCTCCGCTCGCCTCCGCCCCGATGCCGCCCCGTGCGTGGCGTAAGCGCGTCAAAGCGCGCATTAATAGCTGCTTTAAACTAACACTTTCTTGGCGCTAGCGACTTTTTGGCGGAATGGGTTTCGAAGTAAATTGTTTCTGCTGACGGGAAAATTTGTGCGTTTACACGATTTGTTGCGTTTGTAATGTGTATGATTGTTGAGGCTGTTCGGTGGGCGTTTTGGTTTAGAATTGTGGAATGTTGGTTTAATGTTGGTATCAGGGCTAAGGCTTTTACAAATTTAAGAGGTTAATTTTTATATTTGTCCCGTGTTGGTCTGGGACTATAAAATAATTTTCCAACTGTGTTTCTTGCCTAGCATGTCGTAAAAGGCGACTAATGGTATATCGGGTTTTGGGTATGTGATTGTGTAGGCGACGAGCTAGCCACTTGTCACTACTTTTCACAATTTTTTTTTTTCAAATTTTATTTTTGGCTGAATGTGGTTAAACGGGACTGCCGTCCCTTTGACTCTGCCTACCCCTTCGTGGATTATGGGCATGATGTTATGCATGTTTCATTTTTATACACATTGTATTGAGTTCTATTTACGTAATTAGCACTTAACACTTTAGAATAAAACCAGAAATAAGATGTTGTTATTTATGTGCCGATAGAAATGACGGACTTTGTTGGTGCATGTTCCGTCTCCGTGTCGAATGCAGAAGGGCACAATCCTTGCACAGGCATAAATGGTTAGTGCGATAACACTTCTTACTTTGGAATCAGATCAATCTGACATACATTGCAATGTCATACCGTTGTCTGATATTTGATTTTGGTATTTAAACTAATCGCAGTCAAAAATACGTCCAATTAATACGAAAGTATTAAGACTAAGGCACATGCCGTTACCTATAAAATACCTCCACTTTTACCAATGAAAATAAATTCCAAAGATCATTTGAAGTCTTCACAACTTCAACCCCAGTTGAAGACAAAATCAAATTCGCCGATACGTATAAAAGTTGCAGGCTTTTTGCCGACTGCAAACCGACGGACCGGACTTTATTGACTTCATGGAATTGAAGTCGGCGACTGTCGCACCTCCGGACCGGTATTGCTCAGCTTTGACGTGGGGAACTTGTCAATTGTACCGAGAACTTTGTACCGAGTTGGACTCGACGAATTTCTGTGATCCTATGTGTTGATTTCAAGAATTTATTTGTAGTTATGATATCAGTGTAGGGTAAATAGTCTTTTATATGTGTTTTACATTTTAATTATGTAATCTATGTTTTTATTTATAATGTCACTAAATTAGATATAAGTACATATGATTGTGACTCCTTTTTAGGCGATCAATTGTCTGCTTCCAGCTCATTCCGTCCGTCGCCTGGTGGAGGGCCACGCCGACCGGTAACTCCAATTGATCGGAGATCTGGTCTGATTGTCTCTTCGGTCTTCGACCTGGTCTTTTCCCTTCGACCTTTTCCGTCATCAAGCTACTATACTAACCTACGAACAAAAAAAGTAAAATTTATTAACTGGTTTATAAGGTATCCAAACTCGCCCGTTTGCTCAAAATCACGTATAAGAGAAGTTACACAAAAATCCACATCATTCCGTTAGAGTACAAGGTTAACCATCATTTTCGACTAATATGCTTTAAAACATATTTCTACATATAGATTTGTAACGAATTATTTTGCTCTCAATAACACTTCTCCGGCCAACCCTAAAACATCGCTGACACATCATCCCCGGTCTGCTTTCGTCATCTCGGCCGGTTATCTAATCTCCAAACACATGGGGGTCCATATGCCGTCGCATATATTTTTATCTGTCCCCAACGGTCCAATAGACGGATATCGGGACGTTTTCGGGTAATTTCGGAGCTAAGAGGGTATCACTTGAGTTGAGAATGTACAATATTTTTTATGAAGGTTCGGCTTGTATGTTGGTGCGTTTGGGAGAAAATGGAGACGTTTTCTTATTGTAAAGTTTGTTATACTTGGTTGTATGTATGTTATTGCACCGTTAACCATAATCCTAGAAATAGTATAATCAAATCAAGATCACGGCCAATGATTTACTAAAAATACTTGGCTGCTACATAGATTGAACTAGCTGCTAGGTGTCCTACATGGAATTATGCTTTCACTGCTAATTTCTCGCGATAATATTTAACTAATGGTACGGTTCCATGTTTAGCGGCCATCCACGTTAATCATTTAAAAAAAATTGACAGCTCACATAATTATGATAGAACTTCACGTACAGGGTTAGTTCGTTTTATCATTTTTTTTTTCGGAATTCATTTCGAATCTGATGGCCTGTCTCTATTTCAAAATACCTATACTAATAAAAACATATATATGAAAATTATGTAAATAAGATTGGCAAATTTACCCACTCGATGAATCTAAAAATAGACTAGCTAGCCAGTCACAACTTTTTCATCATTTTCCATCTAACCCAGCTCGATTTTATTTTTGACTAAATGTGGTCTAAGGTGCTTATTGCTCTTTGAACTCTGGCTTCCTTAAAATAATTGAGGAATTGATGGTAATTAATTAATTAAAGAATCACCTTTCCTTCATCATGCGTACGGCCAAGGAGTGGAATGCGCTGCCCGCATCCGTGTTACCGCAAAATTATAATAAGTACCTTTGCCTTTAAAGTCAGGTTGAACAGGCATCTTCTGAAGTAGCACGTCCCATCGTCGACATCATCTTGACCCTGCGTTCAGATTGATGTCAAGAGCAACCCCATTCTATGTTAAAAAAATATATATATAATTTTAATTTTATATAAAGACTTCTTATATCTTTCGAATCCCTAAAGGACTGCTAATAAAATTGAAGTACCCACGTTTATTCAGTACGTACATACGTACGTAATGAATGAATGTGCGACAAAGTTGGACGAAACGGCTCGCTGACTCACTCGTAACCACTTTGTGTCACCCGGGTATTCTGAGCTAGGGATGCCGGTTTATCGATAGTTCTGATATCGATAATATCGAAAATAAATGAGCGTGTGAAATACTAATAATAGAACGAATAAAGAAATGCTACTGAATAAATTGGAAATAAATAAATGAGTGTACGGGTGAATGAGTGAACATTTAGATAATGATGCTAGTTCCGTAAAGATTGCATCAAAATTACTTAAAATTGTTGATTATACTATTGATGTAATTAGTAAACATTTTCTTTTATTACTACTACTCATAAAAACACAGAAATACTCGATGGTTATTTTGATGCAATGTATTAGGTGCCACTGTTTGGATTAAGATTAGGTTATGATTATTTTCTTAATTTTTACTAATACATGTTATCTTATAGGTAAAGGTACCTACCTAGAACTAAAGAGCTAATATTAGCAAGTAACCCCTAGTCATTATACAATACATTATAATTATAATAAAGACCAAGTCATTAGTCTGTATCAAGATCATTCATTTCCGAATGCTATTAGGTACTTGACGCTTCGATAACAAACCATTTTTCAACTTTTTATCGATAGTATATAGGTATGTGGCGTATCGACATCCCTATTTGAAACCCCCTGTGTCTTTCGTCCACGTACCACCGCGAGTAGAATTAGAATGTCTAATGCACAAATTGAAACTTACCCTGACCTGTGTGAGCGAAAGAATAGCAAATAGTGGCGTTGTGTTGAAACAGTTTGAAATGTTCATGCATTTCCTTTGAAATAAAAAGACGCATAGTGATGGGTCATTCGGTTAGCTATTATTCGTTTTAAATAATAACTAACTAACTTAACTTCACGCCACTTCCCCTACGTTTAAATAATAAGATTATAATTATTATTAAGCGTAGGGTTTGTAAAACAAAATAGGTTCAAAACTTGCAGTCCCTCTATGATACATATGTATATCTACAATCATACCCTAATTCCCTGAAGGAATATGCCGTCCACAGAGCAATGTAATAATAATGTAATCATTTAACTAAAAGCGCCAAGAGTTGTGGGTTCGATTCCCACCCAGGACAAACATTCGTATGATGAATACTTGTGTTTGTTCTGTGTCTGAGTGTTAATATCTAATATTTAAGTATATATTTGTAATACCACTGTTGAATCTGATATCCGTAACACAAGTGCTTAAGCTACTTACCTCGGAGTCAGATCAATGTATGTGATGTAGTCGAATATTTATTTATTTATTATAACTACTTTGAATCTGAAATCGAAGCTTAATAGGGTTCCCGGTTTGTGGTACTTGGCGGGGGCTAAGTATGCCCTGGATCTGAACTCAGAAGCCAAGAAGAATCCAAAGTTACGGATCAAAATCTGTTAGTAGGATATTTTACTACATCATTGGTCTATAGTCACTTTGTGCGATGCACTTGCACCACAAATGCAGTGTTGTTAAGTTTCTGTCCCATTCCCGAGCGAGTCCCGGCAACTGATCGACGAAGTGCGCGCCCGCGGGACCCGCCCCACGGATATAATTCACGGGAGCGATTTGGTTTCGGTGTATCCAGAAAATTATACTTTAGTATATAAGATAGAGCGATGGTGACTCATAAGATGTGCGCCTCAATGGGAGTGTTGACTCAAATCCGGGTATGAATGATCGGCAGCAGTAGCTGAACGTATTTACTTATGTTCATGGACATCAGGTATACGCTTATTAGAAAATCACAGAGATCTCTAAGATAAGTCGAATTTACTAACCCACTTTTTTGTCTTCGTCTGACAGAGTACGGATCCTGTGTTCCCACATAGGATCTGTTGGCCAGAGTGGCGGTTTCTAAAAACCCTGCGAGTGTGATACATGACCCAGGTTAGAAAAACTGGTGTACCTATACTCACTAACAATAAATAAAATCTGATAAGCAAACAAAATATTAAGTTACTCAAAGAACTATTTGCCTGAGTCCAGTATTGGTTAAATTCCAACGCGATGCAAGGTTCTCCCGCCAATCGGCCGCGGGCCGCGAGGTGCGCGCCCGCGGGACCGGCTTCACGAATTTAATAATTCACACGAGCGCAGTGGTTTCGGTGCATTCGGCAAATCATTCTAGAGCTATATGACTTCGAATCTAGTCTATTCATACGTTAGGTATGGATCTTGAGATCTATTTTATTAGGTGTATGTCTTGAATTTCAGAGTCTAAAAGTTGTAAAAATCTTAAGTTGGCGAGATTTTTTAGACGAAGTGAAAAAAAGGCAAGCTAATTCAGTGCTCAATACACCATTAGTCGCCTTTTACGACGTGCTGGGCGAGGAACACAGTTGTCACATTCTTTTCCCTTTCTAGACCTGTTGAGTATCAACTTTATTTATGGTTAAAAGTGCTTAAAGGAGTTTCTGCTCCTTGAATTCTGCCTACGCTTTCGGGGATTGCGGGTGTGATGGTATGCATATCTATGGCTAGATGTTAAAAAAGTAAAGAAGTTTGCTACATACATAACATAACATCACGCCCATAATCCTCGAAGGGGTAGGTAGAGTCAAAGGGGCAGCATGCCCCTTCAAACACATTCAGCCAAAAATAAAGCCGGGCTGGGTTAGATGGAAAATTGTGAAAAAGCAGTGACAAGCGGCTAACCTGTCGCCTACACAATCACACACACAAAACTGGATACACTATTAGTAGGCTTTTACGACATACTAGGCAAGAACCACAGTTGGCATATTCTTTTTAGTCCCAGAGCAACATGGGACAGTGGGCCGGTTGGATGAAAAAAAGAAGTTTGCTGCTTCTCGGAATGCACTTCCATAGGAATTCCGAAGAACATTATTCCGAGAAAACTGAATTTTGGAATTCCTGAATTAATGCAATTCATGACCTTCTACATACAAACATATAATGTGTTGTCATGAACGACATTCATGCGATGGCTAGTTATGTTGATTGGAATTTGTAGACAAATAATATGGAAATTCCAAGATGAATTATGTAGAAATTAATTAGAAAGAAGTACAATTACGGCTTTGTAAAATTATTTAATTTCAGTGCAATGTGATTGAAATAGCTCTCGAAGGTTATCACGTTGCATTTCTTAGCACGAGCGCAGTTCTCTCCCGGCGGTGCACGCTCCCGCCAATTGATCGGGAGCGAAGTGCGCGCCCGCGGGACCCTCCGCCGAATTTAATAATTCACGCGAGCGCTGTGGCTTCGGTGCACCACGGGTCAATGAACTGTGCTCCTGTCATTTCTTGTATGAGTATAGGTAACAACATTATTTTAAAGAACGATTATGACACAATAAGTAGACGATTGATGAAGAAAATAACTCAAATTTATATAACTTTTGGATATCACACGTAGGCATATGATTATTTTAAAGTCGCCACCGAGGTTCTACTTCTGATTCTCCGGTCTAAGGTATTTTACCTTATTACGAATCTCGATAGTTAGCAATTTTATACCGAATATTCCCGTTCCCGTGGGAGCACGGCGATAAAACATAGTTTATATATTATTTGCTGATAATGTATCTTCCAATTGGTAAAAGACTTTTTAATATTAAGTTTGAAAGCGTAACAGACGAACAAACTCACATTAATATTAGTTAGGATTGATATTTCCGTAAAAATATTAGCTTAAAAGCAATTTTATTTTTAAAAGTAAGATCTATAACACAGGTTTCTTAATTTTCTTTTCGGCATACCATGTCATGGATGAAGTACAGAACCGAACTCGAAAGGCCATTCGATTGGACACGAGTCCTCTCGTGTCCACAAAAAACGCAATCAAAGCCTACAGGCTGGAACGAAAACTGTCCCGAAGAAGCGGATAGTGTGAAAATGTCGGGGAAAAGTAAAAAATGAACACCGGCCAGCGTCAGGGCTGCCGAGGGGTTGAAATATATAATGCCTTGGATAATACTCGTCAATCACCTAGTGATTAAGTAGGGCTTTGTACTAGATGGCAACTATTGTTACCTCTTTGAGCTGGTTTTTAATAATCAAATAATATTTTTAGCTAAGGGTGGATAGAATGTGCTTGTTGCTCTATAAACTCTGCCTACCCCTTCGAAGACTGCTAGTTTGTTTAATTTGAATATTATGCTACAATTTTTTTTATATTTTATAATTTTGCATGACCTTATAGCATTAGACATGGTCATATAGACCATATCTGTTGCTGGAGCGTGTTTGTTTTGGGCCTTGGCGTCTTATTGATTTTGGGTCCCATAATACAATTTAAATAAGATCCTATAATAAAATTATGTAGGCCCAATATTGTTTTTTATAAATAAATGAATTTATTATTATTATTATTAAATTAAGCTATTTGGAATCAAATAAATTTTAGTTATGTGTACATTTATTATTGATCTGCCTCGTTGGTCTAGTGGTAGTATGAGCCGCCTAAGGAGCAAGAGGTCCGGCGTTCAAATCCCCAGTCGGGCATAAAATTTGTGGCTGGGTATTTTAATATTGAATTTATTGAGTTACAGCTCGGAACCAGGAAGTTGGTGGTTTGACCCCCTCAGTGCTTCAGAAAGCACGCTAAGCCGTTGATCCTGCACCTGACCTCCCTCCGGTCATGTCGGATTGCCGTCTCACTGAACTATGAGAGTGAAGGAATAGAGAATGCACCTGTGTTTGTGCACACACTTGTACACTATAATATCTCCTGCGCAGATGGCCGTGACCGATATCGGTTAGGAGGACATTATTGTTTGTTTGCTGTCACGACGATAAACAACGTTTTAAAACAAAATTTACAATAGAATACAATATAAACTTCTTTGTGGGATTTTTTTAAATCGATACCTATGATAAATACTTGATAGTTAATGATCTACTTAATTAAATACGTCTAAATTGCCACGATTATAAAGAGTATTTATTCTTACGAGTGTAATTTTTTTATTCAATTCTTGTTACCAAACTCGGCAACCCTGTTGAATCCCGGGTGAATCCACGGACGGCGGAATGAAAATTGGATTTGCCTCTGATTGGATTTTTATTTACTTAAGACAAGAAAAATTCTCCTTGAACCAGCGCAGGCGACGTCTTTATAAATGATTTAGAGATCCGTCGCGGGCCACTCCGCTTGATTAACCGGGTTCCGCACCTTGGATAGTGTTTGCGATGTCGTGGTGGCTTTTTTTTTGTATTGGCTTAGTAGTCTAAGATTCGAATTAGGAGCGTTTTTCCCTATTTGTTTACTGGGTGAGAAATATTTTTTGGATATGTTGTATGTTAGTTTTTTTTTTAATTTAGCCATTTACCTCTAACTGCTGGGCAAAGGCCTCCTCCTTTGACCGCCACTCCTGTCTGCACTATGCCATGATCTCGCTTATTGCTTACCAAAGTGGGAAGAAGTATGTTAGTTAGTAATAAAAAGAACTGAAATGCTTGTCCGGCCGTGCCGGCCAGTGTATGGTTCCGTAATGGTCCAATACGCATATGGTTTTCTAACTTACGTGTAATAACTAATTTTTAACAGAATTTATAAACTTTTAATTTTCTAAGTAAATTTTTATAAGCCGGTCGATTTTTCCATTTAAATTCTTTGTATGAATATAACATACATACATATCATCACGCCTGCAATCCTTGGAGGGGATAGAGAAGATACAAGGAGCGATGAGGTCCTTAGATCATATTTAGCCAAAAACCAAGTTAGTTTTGATGGAACATTGTGATTACAAAAGCATCCTAAATTCAATAAAATATTTACATTATCATCTTCCTAACGTTATGTCTCGTGCTTAGACGGGGTCGGCTAAGACCACGATCATGGATTTAGCGAATCTGGTAATTACATTGAAGCGACTGCCTATCTGACCTTCGTAACCCTAAGATAGGGGAACCAAACAATTTTTGGATCATGGTTACAAATCCAAAGTTGCTTGAATTTGCAGGTTTCATCACGATGTTTTCCCTCACCGGCGAGCTAGTGGTATAAATACATACATAGATTTGAAAAATCCAGAGGTATGTGCTCGGGTTTGAACCCGCACCCTCCGTTAATGAGGCGCGTGTCCTTATCATTGATTGAGCTACCACCGCTTGGTCAATTCAAGAAAATGTTTACACAATTTACAATACTTCCAAACGACCCATTGACATTCTAAACTATGATATAGAAAAAAAATCCCAATTAGCCTAACACTCGACCAATCAGTTTATCACTTTTTTAATAATAGGGTATTAACCTCAAAAAAATTGTTTTGTCCTTAGTTAGATTATCGAATACATAATATATATAGTTTTTGCTTTATCTGATACTCGACAAATTACAAAGATACAGCGCTTCAAAAACCTGAAATTTAGCACTGTATATTAATAATTTTTAGTTTGTTGAACAAAAGAAAAAATACGTAAAGCAATATTTTTTTGTAATCTCAATTGGACTATATTTTTTTAGGGAAGTTAGCTGATTCTCTAAATCCCTCAAAAATTACTAATCTTACAGTCTCCAGCTGAACTGACAAAACACTCCCAAAAGCAGTGAAAGATACTCCCTATAAAAACCAGGGAGCGAACCGACGATCCATTCGGGTGGCTTCATTTCCTGAGCGTCCAGCATTATCAGCCAGATAAATATTTTGCGGCGCTTCCCATAAATAACCAATAATGGATTCCTTCGCGCGAATCACGCCTTCGGTCGACTTTCGGCGATTTCCTTTTTCTATAAAGTGTCTGGTTTGTTTACGAAATAGATTTCGTTTAAATCGAGAAGCGGGGAGGGTGTTCCCTCTTTTTGTTTGTCAGTTGTATAGTTGGAGATATAATAAATAAATAAATAATAAATTAATAACTTCTCTAGACTGACACACCAATTCCCTACTTCCAAACTAAGCTTATAAGCTTGTGCTATAGATACTAGGTGAACGCATAGACATACTTAAATACGTTTTATATACATCCATGACTCAATTTTAAATATCTTGGCAAGCATACCTTATTACCTACTTTGTTTTGGCGATAATGAACACACAACAAAATACTAATTACTCAATAGGGTATTTTACTATTGCACTTTATACCTGATGAATTATGTTAAGTAGGTATTATGTCAACTTAATATTAAAATACCGAATATCATGGTTCAAAAATTGTTATAAATACATTTTAAAAGTCACAAGTAGCAAGTGATTATCACGTGGCTAAAAACGCCGTTTATGTCATTACGTCTGTAGGTGGACATTATTTTCAATACATACAGTTTAGTCCAAAATTCTCTCCTGCATTTGACAGAATGTGAGTTTTATCTACGGAACCGATCTCAATATGTTATCATTTCGGCACCATAATATCCAAACTGAAACGTCAACTCGTAACGTTTAAACGGGATTTTTTACGAGTTATTTTAAAATATCCTTTTATGCTTTTAATTTAACTATTTTGTTTATTAAAAATACTTTTTCTTGTTAATTTTGTGCCTAACTATATTGTGAAAGTGGTTTTAAAAAATTGTAAAATATCCTATTATGTGCACCCATTGAAAAGTTATGTATGCATTGCATTAATTTCTTCTTTCAAATTGCATTTCTGAACGCAACCTTTTCAGATACCCTAAGGTTGGTCAAATAGACGAATAAATGTTATGGGTAATGGTTACATGTCCACCGCTGTCCCTATTCATTATGTTTTCCCCACAGTTTTGCCACACCACCGAGCTAGAGGTATAAATCTGCAGTGAGAATAAATAAAACCTCACGCCAGCATTCCTTAAACGCTAAAATACCATTCAAATACCCGTAGCTATAGCTCTTACCACGTAATCAACATAAAATATGTTCAGTATCCATCTCCCGCGGGCTAGCACCCAAATTTATAGAGTACATGCGGGCAATTTTTAACCAATCCCGCCGCTTGTTAGCCCCTGAAATATGCCCCAACGGGAAATTGAACGCTGTAGCTGTAAGCACGAGACGCCGAGTAAAGATATTCATGAAAAAACGGGCGATGTAAGTGGAAGTTGCTTTGATCAAGTGGTATGTCTGATGAGTTGTAGAGGTAGAAATCTATTTAAATGGCTTATCACATCAGATATTGAAATAAATGAAATAAAGGAAAATAAATTTTGTTTCCTTGAACAAAGCATCGAATATTAAGTACCTGCACTAAATGTTAACCCATGTTTGATGTTTTCCTGACGTTATATAGTAACAAATAATCTATTCTTTGTTACTACGCCGACTACTATAGCCGTCTCTGTTCTTAGTATTTTGTATAAAGAGGGACTTTCCACAAGTTCAGAGAACCGGTGCTCAAGGAAAAGATTGCACATATTTTTTTTATCTCAGACAACCATGGGTCATTGCGAACTTGATATGAAATGAAATGAAATGAGCGCTTATAAATCTTCAGTACATAAAACTTACCACCGAATTCAGAAAGTAGCTTCTATCGAGAAGAACCGGCAAGAAACTCGATAGTTACTCTTTTGATCGCCAAATGTACAATAAATATCAATAACAATTATCATATTCTTAATCTACTATGCTGTAAAAATCTATAAAAGGTAAATATAATAATATGTAGTAGCTCTTTGCTTTAAAATATGAGCGTAGGCAAAGTCGCAGGCAGTAACTAGTACATAAACATATTCACATTGAACCGTGCAGGCTATAGTGATATAATATGCTCGGAGCGGTCCGCACCATCTAATTTCCCGCGCGCCGCAAATCGGATATTGTCGCCGCGCGATATTCGTATTTGCGACTGATCGTGTGTGATTTGATACTTAATACGAGTATTATAGCCTGATTTGGTGATCAAAAATAATACTGAGATATAACAATGCTTTAAAAATATCTTTATTTGTGTTAGGCTTCAAAAAGCACTGCAGAATCGTAAAGAAAATAACAAAAAATGAGAATCTAATACCGGTTCAGAATGTCTCTTCTACCGAAATGAAACTTAGTAGTTACTTAAAACAATTGTCAAAGTTATTCTCTGGCTGTCAGCTTGTTTCATTTTGGGTAATATCTGGAATAGATAAACCGAGTTCGATTTCGGTGAGAATTTCACTGAGTGGATATTGTGTTATTAGGAGTAACTTAGCCTACATTCACTTGAGGAGATCAAGAATTAGGAATTCGCGCAAAAAAGAAACACTTTATTTTTGTTAAAATCCGCGCAAAGTCACTGTCTACAGCTAGTTTATTTCATTGAAGGCCGATTTTTAATGGTCAGATAAGAATTAACCATCTGATTAAGTACCTATGAAGTCACCAATTTGCGAATGTCATACGGTATTTTACTTAGGAAACAGGTAATGACATTTTACAATCATCCGAAATGTGATTAATTCGATTGTTATCTTTTATCTGATTGTTGAATATCAGCCCGTAGTAGGATTACAAGCAAATTTGCTGAAATACCGTCACTGAATCATGAGTCCATAATTTATGCATCATCATATTCGATTAACACGATACTCTATATTGATAATAACGGATCGGAATTATTATTGATGTTGCGTTAATCACTACTTGAAATATTTAGTATTGAAGAGATAATAAATAAATTCTCCAGACTGACACATCATGTTCCAAACAAATTTTATAAGCTTGTGCTATGGATACTAGCACGGTGAACCCATGACTCAAGTACAAATGTCCATGTTCATTATACGAAACATTTGCCCCTAACGGGATTCGAACCCGCGACTATCGGTTTCGTGGCCAGGGTCTCTGACCACTCGACCAACGAGCTCTCCAACTTAATTCGGTCGTATAATAGCTGGATTTTTGGACCATTAGGGTATACAGACATAAATAATCTCAGAAGGGGTACACAAATAAGAAGCAGCAAGCCAACTTAGTCACTTTTAAGTAAAAAATAAATCGACCAAAGCTCCTAAATATATAAAAAAAAAGTAAGTTGTGTTTGATGGAAGCTTCTGAAAAAGTAGAAGAACACGAAGCCTATACTCAAAGCGTCATTAGTTGTTTATTTTTTGGCACGATTTTTTAGTCAAAAATAGGATCCCGATATGGTATGCTAAGATAATAGGTAGCAGTTGTTATAATTATCATAATTATAAGAACCATTTATCTTTATCTATACTAATATTATAAAGAGGAAAGATTTAATTGCTTGTTAGTTTGCATTAAATAGGCTCCGAAACTACTGGATCGATTTGAAACTTTCTTTCACCATTCCATTGGTGCATTATCAGCGAGTAATATAGGCTATATTTTATCCCCATATTTTCACGAGAACGGGCGCTATGCGGGTGATTCCGCGGGTGAATGCTAGTCTATCATAAACTATGTAGTAGACAAAAGATAATAATCCCCATATCTTTTTGATGTGTATTTGTGAAATTGTAAAATCTAACACGACCCCTAATCACGAAGTACGCAACCCCAATAAAACAATATTCTCTACACGTCAAATGCAATGCATATTTTTCCAAGTCCATAAAAGTACAGTCCACTACAAAGATATGAGTTAATTGCTTTTTTATTTGCCCGTTTCAATGCTACAATTAATTGACCGTGGCTTGCGATAATTTTGATACCTGTAACTAACTTATGTAATCTGATAGTATCAATAAAATGCGGTAGTTTTATGTACGTACATATTGCTTCATGTATAGATAATACCCCTTACAAATAATTTAATATCATTTATACATTTTTAATTCAAAAGTCTGTATTCCTGATTGGCATGTAACAATAATGTCCTCCTCCTAACCGATATCGGTCACGGCGGTCAATTTCAACGAGGATTAGCCATCTGCGAAGGAGATATTATAGTGCACAAGTGTGTGCGCAAACACAAGTGCACTCTCTCTCTATTGCTTCACTCTCATAGTCCGGTGAGACGGCAATTCGACATGACTGAAGAGAGGTCAGGCGCAGTTCCAACGGCTTAACGTGCTTTCCGAGGCACGGGGTGATTAAGCCGCCAACTTCTTGACTCCGCACTGTTACTGAGTAATTTTAATACCAACTTGAGTTACCAGCCACAAATTTTTGATCTGACCCAAGATTTGAATTCGGAACCTCTTGGTCCTTAGGCAGCGCATGCTACCACTAGACCAACGAGAATGTCACACTCATGTAACAATATATTAATCTGGGACCCAAAAAAATGTTCCAACTGTGTTCTTTGCTTAGTAAGTCGTTAAGGCGACTAATGGTGTATTGGGCGTTGGGTTGGTGATTATGAGGACGATGAGCTATCCACTTGTCACTACTTTAAGCGCAGCTTTCCATCTAACACAACTGGATTATTGGCTAAATAC
Source organism: Glyphodes perspectalis (assembly GCA_951394215.1). Lineage (NCBI taxonomy): Eukaryota > Metazoa > Arthropoda > Insecta > Lepidoptera > Crambidae > Glyphodes > Glyphodes perspectalis. Next base: position 5,136,959 of record OX596218.1, read on the forward strand.
GGTTTAAGGAGATCATTGTATTTAGAAATTGCCTACGACTTCTGGGATTTCGGGCGTGATTACAAAATTATAGATAGTATATATTTTTACAATATACCTATATCTTAAATGTCAAAATAAATTCACACTAATCAATTTATTTTAATATTGTACAATATCTACATTTAAACTTAGTGAAGTTTAGTTAGTTAGTTACCTACATTTAAATTCCTACCAGTTAATTATGGACCTCAACTGATACGTGACATTCTATAACGATTAAAGTGTACACTTTTTTGCAGTGAAGTGTACAAGATAGTAGAACACCGTGACAATACTCCAGCATGGGGTGAATCGCGAATGCACTTGACGTTATCTGTCCGTTTTAAATGTGCATTGTTTTGCAAGCCCGCTGTGGGACTTTTTCCATTTTATAAGTTGAAATGTCCCATGTTGGTCTGAGACTCAAATATATTTTACTAACTGTACTTAGGCGCTTAATTGTATATAAGGTTTGTGATTATTTAGACGACGAGTGTCCAATATATTTTCGCAATTTCTGATTTGACCGGTGGTTAAAGAACCTTACTGTTCCTTGGAGTTTAACTACCTCTACATACGTTTCTTTCCTTCTTCTTTTCTTTTTTCTTCTTCTTAATATAAAGCTGTGATGGCTAAGTGGCTTCGACATACATTACGTCTCTCTTGCGAGAATTGATGGTTTCGAACCGGCGATGTAAATATAAGTTAGATCTCAGTCGCTACCTTGACGGCATGCGAAAACATCATAAACTTCATGACGAAAACATTATTTTATATACAGGCTTGTATAATTAAAATTTTAATATTTAAAATATAACTAAAACGGTGCTAAAATAAAACGGTGTTTTTTATATAAATAAAAAAACCTTGTTTGTCTGTTATAGACGGGACGTTCCACGGTAACAGTAACTAGTTCAATTTATATGATGTTGGCGCGTGTCCCATTATACGGGGTAACTCAGTTAGGGCGCACTTAGCCACAATGGATGGAATACCAGTAAGGCAACTCCTGTTGAATTAAGACAATACTAATCGTAGCTATAAAGTTAGTCTTGAATAAGTAGTATTTATAGAGATTATTATACCCAAGACAAGACGGTCTACTAACTGTAATTGTCGTTTTTGTTTGAATGTTTTAATTCAAGCACATGTCATTTATTATTATTTTAAATTTAAACAGATCTTTTGATAAATCCTTCATAATATTTTTAATTACTTCATGGCATTACACGTTTTGTAATACGTTTGATATAAAGTGTAGCTATGTTGGCACTTATAGCTCGTTCAAATGAGCAAATAAAACCTATTAAATGGTTTTAAAAAAGAACATTATATTTTTATAGATAATTAACTTAATGATCATCACATATGACAGTAAAAAGCTATGGTTAATTCTAATTGCTTAATTTGCCATTCAGTTCAGATATACATAATTTTTATACTTACTCCTTCATCTCAATACGTAAGCGCAGTGCATCACACAAATATTACCTTTCTGAGTCCTAACTTACTTCACTGTTACCGTTTCTGCACTATGTGTAAGCCCCGACGCCGTCGACGGTTAGCTGGACACCGATCAAGCGGTTGCTACAGTCACTTACTAACAGGCTATACGACTTTTAAACAACATGCGACTTAGTTAGGTCAGTGGAGTAGTCTTTACTGAGTCCGATACTGAGTTGCCTTCTATATATCTGGAGTAGAACAGTTTTAGTTTCAGCATTGCGTAGAGGGCCTTGAGTATTAGGGCGGGCAAATGTCAACAATTTTAATTTTATTGTGAAAGTATGCTATTAAGTTATTAATTTTATTCACTTAAAATGTCCTAAGACTATTTTTGAGATTTGCATGATCCAAATTGGTTATGTATGTACATGTCAAGTTGGTTTAAAAAGTACAAGCTATAAAAAAAATTGACAAATGCTTATTTATTCGATATGTTTTTTACGACAAAATTTTATACATTACTCGAAAATAGGGATGACGTAAAACTAAAAAAATATATAACTCCAAAAAAAAGAAAATTCCTAAAACTTTTAGGTATATTTACTTTATTACTGTCTTAATTTTTTTTCAAGAATCTGACAATATCATTGATAAAGGCCCCTTATTTTAGACATCAGAACGAAGAGTTATGAGTTATGATACATATAATAATTACACGTACTGAAACCCAAACTTCAACCATATACATTTTAATTAAATTACACACTCCCATTATTAATAAATGACACAAGCCGGTATTTAATCAGCAGGCTCACAAAGCTTCGATCGGAACACCGAGCCGAGTGCCACTGAAGAGATTACGTTATGCGTCGATTATTCCCAATGCGCCTTTGAGCGGCCGAATAGCCGGACGATTTATAGCCGATGATTTAGAATGTCAGTTAAAAGCCACTTCGCTACTAAATTTAAGTAGTCACTCTCGTTGGGATGTTTTAAAAATGGGTCGAAAGTGTTACGATAAGCTATACGATAACCTTTCAAAAATTCATAAACTATTTAAACATGCTTAGAAAACGCTATGTAAAATCCACGAAGTGAATAAAATAAACTCTGTGGTATGAAGATCTTACTTCGTGATAGTCGTATAATTAAAAAGACAAATACAACATAGTAGTAAAGCGCCAAGATTCTAATACCTAATTTTAAGTTAATACATAGATATTCTAACAAAAAATTATACTAAGCTCCGCGAGTGTCCAAGGTATTTACGTATTTTTTTTAAATAAAACGTTGTCATGTCTTTTTAGATTAAAATCAAAATCATGCTTGAAATATTATCATAAGTCCATTTCCTTAATGTGTGGTTTAATATATGTCAGAAACATAATCGTTTTATATTCTGTTCCTACCTTCACTATTACACTATTTTAAGAGGCAGCATGTCAATGTTTAGTATTTAATTAGCAGAGTGTTGGCTTGGGAACACATTGAGCCGCGAATGCGTTGCTGAAGAGATTATCTCATGCGTCGATTATTTCCAATGCGCTTTTGAACGGGTTTCAATAGCCGATCGATTTATAGCTACCGATTTAGGTCATCAGTTGAAAGCTTACCCTAGTAAACAGTGTATTAAAAATACGTGTACTTACATTAAATGTAATAATAAAACGTGTTTTGGGAAGGCTATGTGACATTGATTCTGTTTTATGTAAATTGATTGAGTTTGTCATGTTTGGAACCAAAAAAATATGTACCAACTGTATTCCTTGCCTAGAATGTCCTATATGACGACTAATGGTACATTTAATATTGATTGGACTAATGGTGTTTTAATTGGGTTTGCGATTATAAACCGCGTAATTCGGTGTAGTCATTTTTTTTTTTTTTTTTCAAAACGCACGCAAGTCAATTGCTTGTTTACTGAAAATCGACGACCCGAACCGCGACCAGTTCAGACTCAGAGGCAGATACTTGTCACTACTTGTTCATAATATTCAACTTATCTTATTCTACTTTATTTTGGCTACATGCGATTTAAAAGGCTTCACAAATTTTTGGTCTCTGCCAACCTCTTCGAGGATTCAGGGCATCAAGATATTATTTATTTATTTATTAACTAGCTTCTGCCCGCGGCTTCGCTCGCGTGATACATCGATTAAACATAGCTAATATGTTATTGGGGTGTATGAGCTATATTATTTAAAGTTTCATTAAAATCAAGGGTAACAAACATTCATCCATACATACAAACTTTCGCATTTATAATATTAGTAGAATAGGTACACCAACAGTTCACATACAGTACTTTAAATAAAGAGGGCATTTAACATTCCAATTCTTATTCTAGTACATGTACTATTAACAGGTGTACACGTTGTCTAATTAAAAAATAAACAATATTATGAACGAAAAGTATGCACAAGTGAGTGACAGCGCCATCTTAAAATATTTAAGCTGTAGACTTTAAACGCATTATGCACCAAAATAACTGCATGTCGCATACTGCAAGATGCAACTTTAGATTGGTTCCGGGAGTGCATTGTTTACGGAACCCATGTTGGAGCGTGAACGAAACTATTGCTTGCACATGCTTGAGTCAAATAACTTAATACACTTGTTTGTGTAAAGGACTATTTGATAAAGTACGGAAATATAGTGCTGAATTGGGTTAGTATATGACGGGTACTACTTCATAGTATGGGATACCTTTAACAGAAAGGTACAGTGTATTATATCTATAGTATAATATACTATGACACCCGGAGTCCAAAGAGCATTTAAGTCCTTAGACCGCATTAGCCAAAATTATATTTCAATTGATTTAGGTAAAATATATTTAATATTGGAACCTAAATTTATATCTATGAATTAAGAATATGTTATTTATGATGCTTGTCCGCAAACTAAAACATAAAAAAAGTCAACTATTAATTAAAAACAGACACCTTAAACCTGCTTTATCAAATAGAGATGATAATATCTTAATAAAAAAATTATATTGATTTTTAATAACATTAAGTCTGTAGAAAAATACTCAATTTTTTTTTCGTATGAAGAAGATCCTACCCATTGTTACTACAAATTGGCAGTAATTTCCTCTCATTAGTAGAGAGCTATTAAGTTCTACGCTTTCGAACGAAATCGTACACTATAATCTCTCGAAACATCCGATCAGACCTATTCTAACGTCGGGAAAGAATTTTCTAAACTAAAAGTCAGAGTAAAAAAGAGCTGTTTAGTTTAAGAATAGGTTATTCTTGTAGCTTTATCGATGAAGCATTAAATACAGAAAACAAAAAATAGATTATATTTAGGGTATTTAAAAAAAAGTTCATTTATGTATATCTACATATTTTTTTAGAATAATGGAAGGATTACCCCTGAAGGCAATTCGTATTAATTTATTATATTAATTCATTCAATCATTCAATTCATTTTTCAAATTACAGAGTAATGGCTACTCTAAATTGTTCATTAAAATTTTGGACAAAAAATTTGTAATAGCAATTACAAAAATTTGTTCATTAAATTCGCAATTATTTTACAGACTTGTAAGTAAAAAACTGCTCCTTGGCTCTTTTATCTGGAATTGCGGGCATAAGGGTATGTATATATAAAAACTTATTTACTTAACTCTAGAATAATGAAAAAGTCAAATTGCTAGTTATATTTTTAAGTCTAAACCACTTAACCGTTTTTTTATGTTGGAATATCAATATGCTAATCCTTAAATAAAAGCTGGCATTGAGATGTAGAAAAATCTATAGACATATAACGCGCGAAGCTAATTTTGCTTAAATAATTAGTTAATAAGCTGTTTCAAAAAATACTTCAGTTATTTTTAGTTGTCTACGATACAATTTTATTTTCTAATTTCGCTCTAGAGCAGCGATTGGCAACGACTTTTTTGTAAATAAAATAAATTATAAATAATAATAAATAAATATCAGACTACATTCAAGAGTCAGATCAATCTATGTAACATTGATCTGACTCCGAGGTAAGTAGCTTTAAGCACTTGTGTTACGGATATCAGAATCAACGGTGGTATTGCAAATATATACTTAAATATTGGATATTAACACCCAGACACAGAACAAACACAAGTGTTCATCAGACGAATATTTGTCCTGGGTGGGGATCGAACTCACAACTCTCAGCGCATGGGGCAGGGTCACTACCGAATGCGCCATCGAGCCAGTGCAATATAGGTACATATATTAGGTACAACATTATCTTACAAGTACGGCCCGTCTTTATAAATTGTTCACTATGTGGCCCATATCTGCCAAAGGTTGCCGACCCCTGCTCTAGAGCAACCACCACTTCCCAGTACTGGCCAGTATTTTAGACACTCGAAAATCTAGGCTGAATTTAGGCAAAGTTTCGGGGAGCGTGTATCGGAAATTTCGCCTTGCCATTGAAAGTTAATGGGTTCCTGTGGGCTTAACAGTTTGCCGTAATCTGGATCGAACTATCATGTGTGGGCCTAGATAGAATGTACTAGTGATGTCAGTGGGGTTTTGTTATTTCATCGATAGCTTACGATAACAATTTTGAAGTCGCAGTGCCGCATATAAGGGAGCTATGGTAGCACTATGGTACGGAAACACGCGTCATATCCGAGTGATACTGGTTCAAACTCGGCCACGTACGTTGACATTATTCCAATACTATGTATGTATTTGACAGGCTCGATGGCGCATTCGGTAGTGACCCTGCCCCATGCGCCAAGAGTTGTGGGTTCGATCCCCACCCAGGACAAATATTCGTATGATGAATACTTGTGTTTGTTCTGTGTCTGGGTGTTAATATCCAATATTTAAGTATATATTTGTTATACCACTGTTGATTCTGATATCCGTAACACAAGTGCTTAAGCTACTTACCTCGGAGTCAGATCAATGTATGTGATGTCGTCGGATATTTATTTATTATTATTATTATTATGTATTTATTACCAGCTAATTACGTAGACTACAGCCGGAGGATTGAAAAAAAACCAAAATTACTTCAACTTAAATTTATTTAAAGAGTAAAAATTACAATTAACTAATTATAGCTTAGGTCTAAGTTCGGACGATGTAGGTACCGAAGTACTGTATATTTCCATGATCGCGCGGTGCTCGCTGTAAGTAGGTTACACGAGTTGCTGAATCTGCTTATCCGCATATCCGTCAATGGCTTGGTTTCGACATCTATCAGTAGGCATCAAACTTATTATATTGGTAAATTATATGGTGCGATCTACGTCAGCTATCTTCATATATGCAGCGCGTGTAACAAGCTTAGCGGTGAGGGAAAACACTGATGCATCCTGCGGCAGGATGCAGGTGCAAGATTCCTGCACCTTAAAACAACTATGGATGCGTAACCATTATACATTATCTGAGTCCCCTATTTAAGGGTTGCAATGGGCAGATCGGCAGTCAGTTCTAATGCAATAACAAGACAATAACAAGACTTCTTAAAATAATACTGACGGGACTAAACGCGATATGCATTATGTAGTACATGAGCACTTACAGCTTGACGTTTCGGCCGTGTTGCAACGACCGTGGTCACAAGCGGACTGAGTTTAGTCCCGTCAGTATTATTTCTAGTGATAATGCAACGCGAAAGCTTAAAATCGTATAAGACTTCTTAAATCCTGGATCACAGTCTAGGCGGACTTTGACTAAGCACTTACGCTAATTTTCTACCTAACCCAGCCCAGTTTTATATTTTGGCTGAATATGGTTAATTCTTTATCCCTTTGGCTCTGCCTACCTCTTCGAGGATTACGGGCGTGATGATATGAATGTATGTACTAATACTACTAATGCTAGCTATTTTTTACGTGAGAACTATCGATATCGATACCTAGGCGGCACTACCATGTAGTTTTGGCATAGGTTATCCGAAGAGAACTTCCTAGGACATGAAACGGTGTAATGCTGAACAATCCTTATTATTTTGATACTATAATTTTGGCTACTATCAGCTTATAGTTGTATGAACCGCATAGTTTGATGTATTTAACGAATGACTAACTATTTTTAATCCGAGAAAATATGCAGGTATAAAACAAACTATTTCCATTAAACATAGTATTCTTAAGAACGCTTGTCAAAACTATCAAATCTTGTACAATAAACGCATAAGTCAGTTTGTTTGTATGTTTGTCACTCTTTAATGTCTTATCGATTTAATAGATCATATACGAGTGATCAAAATTTTTTAAAGTTTGATCTTTCGGTATCCCAAAATTGAACCATACTTAACACGATTTTAGAGTATCTAGACATTAATTTCTCGGTTTCATGACTCCACGCAAAGCCTTAAAGAATAACATTTCCCGTCAACCCAATCAAAATTTTAAACCTTTAAACTGAGAAAAATTGTGTGAAAATTCGAGGCGTAACTTCTGAAGGGAGCGCTGAATACATTCGCAAACGTCGGCATGAATACGAAATGAATAAAAACGGACGAAAATGAATAAGAATAAAGGGCGAAGGGCACGGCTAATCATCCAGTTTGAATATATTTCCCTCGCAGATTCGAAAACAAGTATAAGCAACGAGTGATCTTTGTTCTAGTACTTATCTTTGAACTAGCTTCTGCCCGCGGCTGCCTCGCGTGGTACATCAATGAAACACAGCTTATGTCTTATTCTAATGTATAAGCTATAATATTGTAAAGTTGCATTGAACATTGAAAACAAACATCGTTTGTTACTCTTGCGTTTATAAGATTGGTAAGATTAGTAGTTAGTAGAGCGGTGGTAGCTCAATGGTAAGCGCGCTTCAGATCCGAGGCTTGCGGGTTCAAACACAGGCACGTACCTGCCCCTAGATTTTTCAAAACTATGTATTTATATTATCTGCTTGACGGCAAGAGAGAACATCGTACGTAATGAAACCGGCACATTGAAATAACAATGAATGTGTAATTACAATCCAAATTGTATTGTTTTCCTATCTTAGGGTTCTGTAACCCTACTGTAACATTGAAGCGACTACGTATCTGCATACGTAGTCGCTTCAATGTAATTACTATAATCACTAATTCCTGGATCATGGTCAAAACGGACTCCGACTAACCACGGGACATAACGCTAAGAAGATGGTGTCATATATGGACAAGTTAAAGCTGTCAGATAGACAAACTGCAAATTTACTGTTTTTGGAAGTTTCTCTTAAGTTAACTAATAACTAAACTTCACGTCACTTTCCTAGAGGGGTAGGTAGAAAAAACCATATGGCACGTACCTAACACACCTCACTTGCTTTTTCAACATTCATGACTGGCGCATTGGTTTGGTAGTGACCCTACCCCATGTGCCAAGTGTTGTGAGTTCGATTCCCACCTAGGAGAAAGATTCGTATGATGAATACTTGGCGCATTTAGTAGTGACCCTTCCCTATGCGCCAAGAGTTGTGGGTTCGATCGCCACCCAGGACAAACATTCGTGTGATGAATATATGTGTTTGTTCTGTGCCTGGGTGTTAATATTTGATATTTAAGTGTATATTTCTAATACCACTGTTGATTCTGACCTCGGAGTCAGACCAACGTATGTGATGTAGTCGGATATTTATATTTATTTATTTATGATACTTTTTATACAACTTAACAAAAATTTGGAAAAAAGGCATATGACACAGCTTTCAGCCAAATTTCAGGATTTTAGCCAAGGGATTATTTTATATTTGTTTTGTTTTGAGCGAGTGTCCGATAGTTGAAAACTTACGTCATACATTGATATCTGGTATCCATAAGTATCTCATTCACACATGCATAAAAACTTGGCTTCACTCTATAGTATGGGAGCGTGGAATCCTTCTTTTTTTACTAGTCCGTGATATAAGGATACCTTATTTCCATTTGAGATACGGAACACTAAAAATGACGAATCTCTATGCTATTAAAGTTGCTATTGAGTCTATGTCCTCATTGTGAAACTGTTTCAATATTCCATCTAACAAAACCTCATTATTCAATGTTTCTTCAACATCTATATTCGAAAGCTTATCGGAAGGTTCGCGGGAGCAAAAATATTATTCGTCCGACATTAATGCGAAAACTGTGTATTGTGGTGGTAATATGATGGATCGGGATAGAGCCGAGCCTTGCTGGGGAAACTCTAGTGAGGAGTCTCAGTTTATTCTGGCACTTTTTATGCATAAATTATATAGATAAATAAAGTTTAATAAATAAATTCTCCAGACTGACACACTAATTCCCTAGTTCCAAAATGAGCCAGTCCTATAGATACTAGGTGAACGGATAGACATACTTAAATACGTTTATAAATATTCATGACTCGAGTACAAATGTCCATGTTCATCACACGAAACATTTGCCTCTAGCGGGATTCGAATCCACGACCCTCGGTTTCGTGACTGACTACGAAACTGAGGTCTCCGATCTCTTAACCGACGGGCCTATCAAAAAGTTAAAGTTTCGGTTCTTTCTTCCTACCATCCGTTAGGATGTGGCGTAAATTTTAGTTTAGTTTTTTTAAAGATAAAGTTTTTATTTGCTACGTCAAAATAATAGTTAATTACTAAATGTTTATACACGGTACGGACAAAAAAAACAATCACAAATTTTTTCATCTGTTTTTTGTTAGTTCAGACTAATCTCCTAAAGGGCTTCACCGCTTTCAATAAGACTTTTATTGGCAGGTAGCTGGTGAGTGACCTATGCTTTCACCAAGCGAACTCGGGGGCACCAGCTAGTATCGAATAAAAAAATCTGAATGACCAGGATTTGAGTCGGGCCATGTAAATATGATACAATAAGATGACGAGTGAGAAATGTACGATTATAACTTATCTATATATAGGATATATTTGACTGGCTCGATGGCGTATTCGGTAGTGACCCTGCCCCATGCGCCAAGAGTTGTGGTTTCGATTCCCACCCACATTCGTATGATTAATACTTGTGTTTGTTCTGTGTCTGGGTGTTAATATCCAATATTTAAGTATATATTTGTGATACCGCTGTTGATTCTGATATCCGCAACACAAGTGCTTAAGTTACTTACTTCGGAGTCAGATCAATGTATGTGATGTAGTCGGATATTTATTTATTTTATTTATTTATCTATGAAAATTTTCGACCCCAGCTAAGCACTGGACATAACTCTGAGGTGGATGAGGAGTGTGGTGGATGACACTGGGCCGTGATGCTCGAGGTCCTTCTACTCTGGTGATAAGGAGCGCCGTGTCCGGGTTTTATTGGGTATACCCCCGGCCACCCACATCTTTGGCCGGTCTTTGACTCGAGAGCCCTGGGAGACCTACACATCCCCCTCACTCCTGTGAAGAGGCGTGTAGGTGCGTTCTCCGCGTCCAAAAAAAGGATGGATGAGGATGATATACGTACTTCACTGTTATTTACTTAACTGTAACTCAGTTTAAAGGATGGCGGCGGGGCAGAGGTCGCGGATGATGTATCGGCTCTGGGGGTATGAATTAATACAGCACGAGTCCAGCGGGGGTTGTATTGACGGGTATTAAAATAGCGAGGTGATTCGTCAATTAGCGAATGTGGGATTCATTAAGGCAGCGTTTTCATCATATCTGTGTGACGTAAGTACAAAATGCGTGTTGTAAAATACTAATGTAAAAACTGATAGGGACATTTTTTTTTTCTTTTGACTGGCTCGATGGCGCATTTGGTAATGACTCTAACCTATGCGCCAAGAGTTGTGCGTTCGATCCCCACCCGGGACAAACATTCGTGTGATGAATATTTGTGTTTGTTCTGTGTCTGGGTGTTAATATCTGATATTTAAGTATATATTACTGATATCTGTAACACAAGTGCTTAAGCTACTTACCTGGGAGTCAGATCAATGTATGTGATGTTGTCAGATATTAATTTATTTATTTTTCATGCCTCGCTAACTTGTTTACATATTCTAATTGTTATCGTCACAACTAGAGTGAGATAATATACGCATTATTGTATGTATAAAGTAATATATTAAATTAAGTTCAAATTGGAAAAAAAATATCAAGATTTAACAAATTATTATCAGCACCAAATTATTAAATGGTCCGTTTGTATGTATTGTACTGTACTTAAATAAGTATTAAGTATCATAAATATCTTTGTGAATAAATTAAGTTACGAAAGTGTACACTCATATCATGAATACATCGTAAGAAATTGTAATTTAGTAGGTAGTTTTCATTTACATTAATTTAAATAAACATTATCTACTAACACGTGTTAGTAGATAATGTTTATTTAAATTAAATTATATTATTGTAAAATTGCACTAGAAGTATTATATTGACAGCGGTTCATAAGCGTTGGTGGTGTAATGGTCAGCATACTTACCTGCCTAGCAGTTGATCCAGGTTCGATTCCCGTGCACATTGATTTTTGACCTCTGGTAGTTAAATACAAGCCATTATGAAGGGGTACCGCGATGTGTTATTATTAGGTACTTAAGTTATTTTAAAGTGCATGGCTTACATATTTTTTACTTTTTAAATATGTTAATATTGGAGAAAAATCTTCTTCAACATCATTATCATCGGTCTTTATTCCTAAACCTTTTTTTTTTTTTTTTTTTTTTTTTTTTTTTAGTTGGGGAAACTCCCACGAGCCGTCACCCTCTGCTCGGGGAAGCAGAGGGCGGTGTGTCGGACTCGAACCGACTAAAACCCCAACGTGGCCTCCCGCGGCGCAGTTCCGGAGGAGCCGGTATCCCCACTGTCGGGACTATACGACAGCTCCTCCGGTAGTGCGCATGCCGCGCTGCGCGGCTCACCTCGCGCGGCGGTGGTCGATGCTGTGCAGCCCACGCCATCAGTCGTCGGATGCACAGCACCGAGCACGCGCGCGCGTCGAGACATGCCAGGCCACCCAGCATGTCTCAACTACTCCGCCCAGGATTCAGACGCCGATCGTCCCCGTGACCGGCGTCGTGGGCCCACTCTCGCGCTGTGCCCTCTGCTAAGCCAGAGGGCACGCGGAGAGCGTCTCGTCAGAGGGGGCCGCCTTCCGCCCGGCGACCTAAATTGAGGGCAGAGCCCTGACATCACGGAGGGAGAGGAGATCCCTCCGCGACCCACCACAACGCAGCGCAGTGCGCCCCTGTCGGGTTGCCGAGGATAGGGAGGCGAGCAACGACACACTCAGCTCCTCCTCTTCCTCGGCAATCCTAGTCCGGCCGCAGGGGGCTGCGGCCGGTGCCGCAACTGCTCGGTGGGAAATGCCGAGCAGTCACAGCTCACCTCGGGGTCTCTCTTAGCTTCGGCCCTGTCCTGCACCAGGGCCTACTAAGCCCCCCCGGTACGCCAAACCGAAGACCCCAGCGGGGGGGTTTATTCCTAAACCTAACCTAACCTCTAAAGTAAACCTCTTAAGAAAAATCATGTAAACATAATTTAGGTAACATCAATCTTTACTTCACTTAATAAAAAAAAAAAATCCAAATGCTAATATAATATTAATATATTTGGTCATGTGACTAGCGGACAACAGATCATTAGATATAGTGTCCCTTAGGTCCCTTCTAGATATGGAGCCATAATTTAAACTGCCTTTGAACAAGCAAACTCGGCTCCCCGCTACAAAAGCGTGGATGCAAAAATATAAAATAAAAATTTGCTAATTCAAACGCCCCAGCTCTCCCCGGATTCTTTTCAATTTCCTGTGCCGTTATCTCACGTTCAACCAAATGTATTCATGAGGTGTGTATGCAGCGTATTCGTTATTTAACATCGTTCGTGTTAATTCTGAGGATGTTTCGTACTTTTCAGGTCTATGTTTGTAAATGTATTTTATATTTACTGGCCCGTTGGTCGAGTGGTCAGAGATCGTGTCCACGAAACCGTGAGACGCGGGTTCGATTACCGTGAGACGCGGGTTCGATTACCGCTAGGGGCAAATGTTTCGTGTGCTTAATATGGACATTTGTCCTCGAGAGATGTTTTAAACGTATTTAAGTATGTCTATCCGTTAATCCTTTTTCACAGCTTTCCATCCAACCCAGCCCACTGTCCCATGTTGGTCTGGGACTTAAAGAGAATATGCCAACTGTGGTTCTTGAATAGCATGTAGTAAAAGGCGACCAATGGTATATCGGGTTTTTGGTGTGTGATTGTGTAGGCGACAGGTTAGACGCTTGTGACTGCTTTTTCACAATATTTTATCTAACCCAGCCCGGCTTTATTTTTGGCTGAATGCAGGGGCATGCTGCCCCTTGGACTCTGCCTACCCCTTCGGGGATTATGGGCGTGATGCTCATACATGTATGTATGTATGTATCCGTTCATCTGGTATCCAAAGCACAGGCATAAGTTTAGTTTGGGACTAGGAATTGGTGTGTCAGTCTGAATGTATTTATTTATTTGGGTATACCTTTATATAAAAATTGCAAGCGCAAAAAATGGGTAGGCACAGTCCAAGGAACGGTATGCTCCTTAAGTCAACTTCAGCCAAAAAAATCTAGGTAAGTTGGAAAAAAATTACAAGTAGGCACCAAGAGTTGTGGGTTCCTTCACCCAGGACAAACATTCGTGTGATGAATACTTGGGTTAATATCCAATATTTAACTAAATATTTGTACAACCACTGTGGATTCAATTCTGAAATCCGTAACACAAGTGCATAAGCTATTAACGACTCGAAGTCGAAGGCTTAAGTCAAATCAATGTAGGTATGTGATAGATGTACTGTGATATATGTATATTTATTATATCTTATTTACATAATACATTACCTTAAACGCAATCTTCGATACACTATTAGTCGCTTTTTACGATATGCCACGCAAGGAATACAATTATTGGCACATGTTTTTTGAGTCTCAGAAATTTACTAGATTCCGTTTAAACATATCAGAGAATATTCAGATATTATAAAAAAAGCACATGCGTCGGCCGGGAATCGAACCCGGATCAACTGCTTGGAAGGCAACTATGCTGACCATTACACCACCAACGCACATGTGCTGATGACAATAAAATACTTTAGCTTTACACCTTAATTTAGTCGAAAACACTTGTATTTGTTTAATTAGTTTGAGGATCCATTGAATTTACATTACTTAAACATTATGGCGTTCGGTTCTCTCTGCCTACCCTGCTATGGAAGTGGCGTGTAGTTGATTTTAAACATTATTATCTATTCATGATTTTATTTAGGTACTCATTATTTTTCTAAATGAGTAACTACCGAGTTTCTTGCCGGATTATTCTAGGTAGATACAACATTCCGATCCGGTGGTAGAATCATACAGCTTTACCTGTATTTGACGATTTATAAGTGTTTCCTTGAAACCTATATTAATAAAGAATATTTTGACTTTGACTTTGACTTTGAAATCTTTTAGTAAAGTAAAGGTAAATGTTACACTAATTAAATAAATATATTTGTCCAGTTGAGGAGACCATGTTTGTAGAGATTAAAGGATCCATTTATCTATTAAATCCATAAATTTTGAAATTTAAATTAGATCAGTGAAAAAATTTTGATGTTGCAGATCATTTCTGTAACTTTTTATCCCGTCCGATCTGATGAATAAAATGTCAATAAATTAGTTGTCGCGCTCCGAATAATTTACGCTTATCAGAGCGTAATTTTTGTTATAGAACTTTAGTTCTTAAGCTTGTTATTTGAAGCGCTAATCGCTGGGACTATCTTTCAGTTTTCATTAGAAAGTAGGTATAAAATATAACGTTTATAGCTAACGGTAACAGTTTTATTGAAAAACTAAGACCAGGTATGAATTCTTCTGCGATACAGAAGAAGGAATACCTATACTTTATTTATTTATTTACATCTATACAACCTAAAAGTATAAATAAATATACTTTATTAATCTATATAAGTATGTTTGGTTGTATCGCAGAAGAATCCATAGGCGGTCTTAGTTTTTCAATGTAATCGATACTTTTTATTACCAAATGTTAAAAAGTTACATGCGTCGGCCGGGAATCGAACCCGGATCAACTGCTTGGAAGGCAACTATGCTGACCATTACACCACCAACGCCGTTGGAAATTCTTATGAATTTAATACACTTTAGTAGAACGATCTTTCTATAGTGTTGCTTTGTAGACACAAGTGTTTAAAGTAAAGGACCTAAATATAAGATGGCATCTATGCTGGTAATAATGATCTAGTTATCTTAATTAAGTAAATAAGTTAATAATATTATAATAAGTTACAAATATATTAAGTAACTTTTAAAAATACTTACTTCAGTCTATTGCTACACCCTATCAGAGTCCATGTATCTGCATTTTAAATGTATTGTTATGTGTGCATTATAAATAAATAATAGTACCTTTAATCTCTAAGGTCGATAAATGTTTTTCTTTCTTTCTTTCTTTAATTATATTTTACCTTGATAATGATAAAATGTTTCATCTAACCGAACTAAATTTTTGCCTAAATGTGGTTTAAGGAGCTTATCGATCTGGACTTGGCCTACCTCTTCAGGGATTACGATCAATAAAGTATGTATATTTTACCTTTTAGATACAGCGGGTCCTATGATAGAAGTAAATCAATTGTTGTTTTTAGAGTGGCGGTAGCCCAATGGTAAGGATACGCGCCTCAAATGCGTACGGTACTGATTCAAACATGGGCATAAAAATAAACTTTTGGATTCCTCAAAATTTTGTACGCAAGTATTTTTATTGTTTTATAAAATACACGCATATAAATAAATGTGGATGTACATCATGCAACATACAACCAGGATACATTGTCTAGTTCTCCTATCTAATGGTTATGAAGGTTAGTTATGCATACTTCAATGTGAAACTTATTCGCTCGGGGGGCATGCGGTGCCCGTTGTGTAGGGCGGGCCGGTCGCTGGAGGGCGTCGTGGATGTAAAGGCTCGGCTATACCCACAATGTCCCTCCACTCGAGCGATGAGGGGCACCGCGGAGTTTTAGTGGGTATACCCCGGCCATTTTCCATCCTTGGTCGGAGCAGGGCCTCCAATTCCAGAGGCCCCCTTGAGTCCCACACACCACCTTCCTATGTTCAAGACGTTAGGAAGATGAAATAAATAAAAAAATTGCATTTGATTGTATACGTACAAGAAAGCAAATAGAAAAAAATACCTACTAAAATAAATATATTAACATGTTTATAAATATTTGCCTTAACGGGATTAGCATCTGTGTTCTTTGGTTTCGTTGCCAGTCTCTTATTACAGACCAAGAGACTAAAAATGTGGTAGAATAAGTTCTACGTTACAACACTAATTGGATATCAACATGTGTTTGAAAAATTCAATTTGTCGGTCACTGGCGTCGGTGGTGTAATGGTCAGCATAGTTGCCTTCCAAGCAGTTGATCCGGGTTCGATTCCCGGCCGACGCATAGCTTTTGGTACTTTCTTTATTTTTTACAAACATTTCATAAAATTATGATAATTTTAAGATGTATGATTCCCTATATTTATGTTGCCATCGATAAGTTATTTTTGTGTCAAAGTTTATTTTCTTTAACTAGTCATATAGATTTCCAGTTTCTAGATTGAAATACAAGCATATCTGTGGGCAGTAGTTAGTTTATAAAGTTTTTATTACCACTATGTTATTTTTTATATGAGGTAGGTTGGTCTGAAAACTATCTTCAGTAATTATACTAAGCTTTGTTTGCTATATGAGTCATTTTGCATATAGGTTACTGTTAAAGCGAATAATTAAAATAATCTTTTAACTCTTTACGACAATCCCATAATTGTTTTTCCGGAAGTATAGCAGACCATAACCCAATTTAGTTACACCAGCCCTGAACAATTCTCGTAAGAGCGTTTTTAGGGTTCTCTAACCTAAAAAAACAAAAAAGAAAAACCTTCATGTGATCTCTGTGTCTTTCTATCTGTAAAATAATAAAACTTGTACGACAACGAATAAATAATATGGTCATGAATGCCACATTTTTACGAAATTTAAATATACCTAAAGAGTACCTACACTTTAGGCAGCACAAGTTAAGGGAATTCAAAAACCGCATATTTGTAACACAAAAAATATATTTTTTGTGTAATATTACTCAGATCAGTCCCGCTTGAGTTACATGTACGTAATTAAACATAATAAGCTTATTATGTATACTTCTATACATCTTGTAGGTATACAAGTATAGATAATAAGCGTATTTTTGTATTTTTGTTGTAATGAATAAACTCAAAAACTACTGGGCCGATTTCAAAATTTCTTTCACCATTGGAAAGCTACATTATCTGGAAGTATTATAGGCTATATTTTATCCCCATATTTCTACAGGTACGCGGTAACTATGCGGGTGAAACCGTTGGGGGCTGCTAGTGCTGAAATAAATTTGGCCCATCAACGTCCAACGAGCTTTCATTCCTGTAATGGAGAAAAAAGAAGAAAGAAAAAAGCATATATTGGACGCACAAATATCAACATAAACAAGGAATACAAATACTTGACAGAGAAGAAAAATACAATCAAAGTATAACAAAAATGATATAGCGCCAATTAAGTCCCTGCCTCAGCATTATGCTACTGTGGCGTCAGATTGACACCGCAAAGGAGCTGCTATTCTGGCGGGCCTAGTGTATAAGTTTTAACGGAACCCTCACCGCGCGAGTTCTCTTCGCACTTAGCCATTTTTTTCTATTTTTCGGGGAGGATGCAATTTTACGCGGGCCGAGCGCGAATATTAAAAATTAAAGTTAATAAGCAAAGGGCTAGTCGGCGCTTTGTGCTGTGAGGAATAATTCATTTTGATAACGTAACGCTTCTGCGAGCGACTGTACCGCGCAGAACAATCATATTAGGGGAACTGTATTACATCGCTATAGAGTGTACTTTGAAGCTAGTCTAGGCCTTATTAGATTAAAACTGGCTTCTATTTATTTCTGGGTGAAATAATATTTAAAATATATAATAATAAAAAATAAAAAGTCATAAAAATCGTAGAGCTTGTATGAAAAGGATTATGAAAGTTGAAGAGGCGAGTGAGGTGTGTAAGGATCGTGCCATATGGCGTTCGGTTCTCTCTGCCTACCCCGCTAGGGAAGTGGCGTGAAGTTTAGTTAGTTAGTTAGTTAATAAAAAATAAATTCTCCAAATTAACACACTTGTGCTTGTGCTATGGATACTAGGTGAACGGATAGACATGCTTAAATACGTTTATAAACAGGGTCTCTGACCACTTGACCAACGGGCTTGTCAGGATTCGTTGTTTATTTTTCATTTGGACACATAAAAAGGAGAAATAGCAGACTAAATAACTAAAAGTAGGTACCTATTCTATCAATCAATAGCGCATAGAAATGAGTACAGACAGTAACAAAATGGTTGCATATTTAAATATGGTTATGTAAAATTTATTGATATTACATGTCGAACTCATTTGTTGTGTCTTTCCATAAATTTTAAAAAGCTGATGAGCAAACTATTACATATTATTTATTTTATCTTATACATAGTCAAAGAGGGACGCAATACTTCTGGAAGTAGAAAAAAAACATTATTATACACTTTTAAGACGAACGAGCAAGATTTAATTTCGTATTTGCTACCTAGAAATCGATTAAGTAGTTAAAGCGTGAAGACGTTAAAGGCTGATATGGTACACAAACCAAACTTAGGATTAGGGTTTTTTTTGTAATTATTATTACAATAATTATGTCCCTATATATAATTATGTGGTCTGGGACTTGGACCATGTCGATCTGAGACTAAAAAAAGAATGTGCCAACTGTGGTTCTTGCCTAGAATGTCGTAAAAGGCGACTAATGGTTTACGGGCTTATGGGTATGTGACTGAGTAGGCGACGAGCTAGCCACTTGTCACTCCTTTTTCACAGCTTTTCATCCAACCCAGCCCACTGTCTCATGTTGGTCTGGGACATAAAAATAATATGCCAACTGTGGTTCTTTCCTAGCACGTCGTAAAAGGCGACTAATGGTATATCGGATTTTGGGTGTGTGATTGTGTAGGCGACAGGTTGGCCGCTTGTCGCTGCTTTTTCACAATTTTCCATCTAACCAAGCCCGGTTTTATTTTTGGCTGAATGTGGTTGAAGGGGCATGCTGCCCCTTTGACTCTGCCTACCCCTTCGGGGATTATGGGCGTGATGTTGTGTATTATAATAATATGAGTAAGGGTATGTATGTATACATCATAACTCTTATTTCCAATTTTGATAACAAACCCTACATATTATGTGAAAAGAGCGAAACACAGAAAATAGCATGAAATTCTCGCCATTAAAGAGGTGAGTAGGTACTAATTTATAAAAATATCTAAAGACAAGTGGAGTACAGTCGCGCTCAAGTGGCTATACGTTGCGGAGTGCGGCGACGGTGGCGCCGCGTGCGGATGACTGCCGGAGTTATTGCACTCTACGCGGACGCGGGGGGAGTCGGGGTTGGGAGGCAAGCGATGAGATTGTGGAGAGGAATGGAGGATTGTGGAAGATTAGGCTTCTGCTTTTGGAGACAAAGGTATCGGAAAAATAACTGTTGTTGGTGTATGAAGTATTAATCGACATCTAGACCAATATCGACTAATTAATAGTCGATATTGGTCTAGATGTCGATTTTGGGTCATCTCACATTGCGATTTGTATACATTTATGTGTCAACATTTCTTACACGCCATCCTAAAAATTTACATTTTTATATGTATAGAACAAACGGCACCAAAATTTCCATATACTAACTAAATTAGTCAAAAATATTTTTGCAAAATATTGTACTCGAAGTAAAAAATAAATATCATTGAGACATAACACATTTGTTCTTTTTTTTTGTACAATCATCGTTAAATTCAAAGTATTTGTTTAAACTCGTTGAGAGCACATTGACTATACTTAATTCCTAATTCACGCTAACAGTGAAGCCCCGGCCGACTGTTCCCGTTTTATTGCGGCCGGAAAAACTGTCCACTCGTCGTCGAGTAAGCGATATGGACTGCCGCTGAGCTTATGAAGGGTAATGGCCGCGACAGTTACTGGGATTTTTATTTCAATCGCTGTATTATTCAAGTTGGTACGAGATTGTATTTTTTTAATAGTTAGTTAGTGTTAACTTGAAAATTGTCTATGGAGTTTAGAGTTAGTTTTTAGACGGTTAAATAGTGTTTTTATAATTTAGCTCTCCTTTTTGTTTGGTGTTTTTTTGGGAAGTAGGCACCTGAATTTGACAGTGGTGTTATTGCAACTATTTTTATGAAATATCAAATGGAATAATCTATGCTTTTCTTCTTAATGCAGTGCTTGTACTATCCATAGCACAAGCCTATAAGCTTAAGTTTGCAACTAGGGAATAGGTGTGTCAGTTTGGAGAATTTGTTTATTAACTTATTAATTTGTTTATTTACTTTTTAATTAGTTTATTTATATATATAACAGACTAATGGGAAGCAAAAAGCATATGACTTTAAATCTTTATGACAATTATAATATTGTCTATTGCTAAATTCGCAGCTCAATTCTTAAAAAAATTACACCGTCCGCAATATATACTTCCAATCACTCATTAAAAGTAAAAATATACAGCAAAGACTCAAATACCGCCATAAAAGCCTCTTTCTATAACAAAACAGTTTTCCGGGCAGTGACAGCGGGCGCCATTTTTCACGGCCCTTCACAAGCGAAGTCCGATTGTCGCTCACTGTACATTAGCGGGCACAGTTGTCATCAATATCAATATCGCTGGCCGTATCGCGATGTCTTGTCGCGTTCGCTTGAATTAATTGTACAACCGGGTAGACAAGTGGTGACCATAATTTTTTATAGTTTAATATTTTTTGAGGAATTTAGGGGTCTAGTGAAGAATAGGAAAGGTGCTTAAAAAATCTGTTTAGTCCGTCAGTTAGATTACAAAAAAATATTGAACACGTATTTTTTTATTTATTTGTCAAACAAACATTGACGAAGATACAATGCATTGAAGTTGCGCGTGATGTCACACTTTTGTATAATTTTAACTGAATAGTGTAAGTCCTTTTTGTGTGCTCTTTATCTTTGTGATTTTTTTTTATTTGATAAAGCGAAAAATATGAGACTAGTATTTTCGTTCAATCTTACTGACGGACTACATAGAATTATAGTTTTTATGCAGTCATCATCTCTATTCTGCTTATGCAGATATAGTGAGTGTTCTACTATGATCTAATTTCTCTGAATTTATTGTGGATAACGAAAGCGTGGAGCTTGGCGGTAGCTTTATTGTAATTGTAACGTAAGATCTTTTCAGTTAACTAAAGTCTAAAGTAGACTATTTAACGTCCAACACGATATGCATTATGTAGCAAATAATACTTCAAGTTTTAGTCACCTTTATACCACATTTAAATATTAGTTTTAGTAGATATTATAATTAAACGAAGTATGTTGGTAACAAAACCTAAGATCTTATATTACAAACCTTCATATTTATTACTAGTTGTGCCCACGGTTTCACCCGCGTTTATGGTAATTGCTATAGCTTTTCTCGATAAATAAGCTATGTACCTAACACTGAAATAATTTTTCAAATCGGACCAGTAGTTTCTGAGATTGGGGCGTTTAAGCAAACAAGCAAACATTTCAGCTTACTTACTTACTTAGCAGGCACAAACTAAATGATTTTTTCTAAGTTGCTGTCTTGGTATCATAACACTTTTGAGAGCGATCACCCGCGCTCCCCCGAGTGGTGACTCGTACAATAAAAAAGAGTCATCTGTGATTTTTCATCTCGTTCCGCGCGGCCCGCCTATGTTCGCTGTTAGTACTACTTAGGCGGTATAGCGCGACTTACCAATTTTGATACGATTTCGATAGAAATGTACCGGATGATGATGTGACTTAACCCGTGTCTCTTCTTTAGTCTATTATTAAAGCATAGATACTTATAATAGAAAAGCATTAAAAAAATATATATACCAAAAAAATATTGAATTTATATTTTTTGCTTTATATATACATACACACAATCCCCAAAGGGGTGGGCAGAGGCAAAGAGGCAGCAAACCTCTATTATCACATTCAGCCAAAAATAAAACTGGGCTGGGTTAGGTGGAAAATTGTGAACAGTAATGACAATAAGCTAGCTCGTCGCCTACACAATTACATACCTAAAACCCGATATACGACCCGTAAAAGGCGACTAATGTTAAAGAACATAGTTGGCACATTCTTTTTAAGTCCCAGATCTACATGGGACATTATGGATATTAAAGTAGTATAAGAAAGTATTTCATATCCACATATTTAAACAAAAAGGATTGGGCTATTTTAAAAAGTAGCTTTTTCTCATTCAAGTATAGGAGGGATATTCAATTTATATTATAGTCAATTTAATATTCATGCAGTTTGCAGCTACTAGCATAGATTAAGTAAATTTTATTACTAACCATAAATGGATCAATGTCATCTGAATAAATGACTTTAATTATTATTAAGTTTGAATTTTAACAAAAATTTAAATATCAACACCATTTAATCGTATTCAGCCTTGCATAAAAACGAGAGGTACTCGTCGTAAATTACTGCCACCCCACAAATATATCGCTTTGCCGTCTAAAAGGGGAATACGAACCATATTCGAATCATTTACTGACGAAAGTAAAAGAAACAGTGAATAAATATTAGTGACTAAAAAGAACACAATTAAAATCTTTTGCCAAAAAAAAATCTCTGTTAGTATCACAGACTAGTAAAAAAAGAAGGACTCCGCGCCACTAATACACATTGAAGCTCCTTAGGTGCTCCAACTTGACACGCAACTTACGTCACACATTGACATAATTTGCGCTCTAAATGACAGATTCTGATATCTGGTATCCATAAGTATTTCACTCACACATGCATAAACGTGGCTTCACGCTATAGTATGATAACGTGGAGTCCTTCTTTTTTTACTAGTCCGTGGTTAATATGCGAATTAAAAAGTACTACATAGTTGTACCAGGGAATTGGCCTTAGGTTGATTGAATAATTAAAAGTTAATGATATACATTATTATTATTCCATATGTATCGATTTGAAAATTCCTTTCTGATTGTAACATTGGAAACATTCGCATGATTCTTGCAAATGCGAAAACGAATGTCAAAAATATGCGAATATTCGCGAATACTAATGCGAATACGAATATTCACAACATGTATAACATTCTCGACAAGGGACATAAATGTTTTTTCTTTCTTTCTATCCTTCATATATGGTTCATTAATCTAAAGTTCCAAACCGACATGGACAATTAGAAGTTTGCATTTAACACACCTTTGGTCATCATATAAAAATCTGATAACCCGATATTACGCAAAACAACATCGCCTCAACTCCGCTAAGCGATTTGCCATCGCTCAACCTACCATCAACAACACTGAAATGCCCAATCGCCCGCAAACCCCATCAGCTGTTCACAAAAACCCCTGTTGTTGTTTATTCACTTAAAAATCCATTACACGCAAAAAGCAACACTAATAAATATAAAGAATAACGCCTTGCCCGATAAAAACAACTTTCAGCAAAATGGACTCTACATTTTGGGCATTAACTTCCAGTTTCCCTTGAGGGAGTGTTAGTCACTTTGTTGGTTGTAAAGTGGGCGAAGATGCCGTCAGAATCAATTGTTACCGCCATTTCTCAGTGCTCCACGTGCATCGAGGCTTTTAAACTTTGACGTGAGTCTGAGCAAAAATACTGGGGGCGTAAATGTGCGGTGTGCATCTTTGAAGTCTTTAGTAGTTGGAGTGTGAGCATCGATGTGTCTAAGTCATTTTAAGGTTATATACTCGTATTAATCTATGTTACGTTAAGTATTCATAATTGTCTATTTGGTATTTGAAGTTTGATCATCGATTTGTCGTAAAACAGTTGAACCCTAAGTTATAGTAGGTTATTGGTAGGTTATGTTAAGTATTCATGATTGTAATGGTAGATTTTAGAGTAGAG
This sequence comes from Glyphodes perspectalis, assembly GCA_951394215.1. Taxonomy (NCBI): domain Eukaryota; kingdom Metazoa; phylum Arthropoda; class Insecta; order Lepidoptera; family Crambidae; genus Glyphodes; species Glyphodes perspectalis. The sequence goes on from OX596218.1 coordinate 5,161,319, forward strand.
CTAGAAAACAAAATGATAACAATAGCCATTAATATAAGTAATACCGTGTATAGAACGAGTAAAATTTAATCTCCCATTAAAACAACACATCAGATACCCTAATCCCCCAAACCTCGTCCCCTACTAATCAAATGGGGACATAATTACATTTTTTGCTGATACACCACACTCAACAGGGGACAGCGAAACTGAGATTTTTCCGGGGCGTGACCGCGCCGCCCAGTGGCCCCGGAAAGTAAGTTACGACCTTATACGCGGGTGGCGTGGTTTTGATACTCAAATTTTAGAGTTGAGCTAGAAAACAAAATGGATTTTCGATACAAAAAATTCTTCTTAAAAATGATGAAAGTACCTAAGTAATGATATTTTTATTTAAATATTTTTTTAAAACTACGTTATGAAGCATTGATTTTATTTTCAAGAAAAATGCGAGTACTCTTAAACGGTTTCGCTTAAACCGTCTTTATACTTATATACATCAAAACTTAATCTTTAAAATCATATATGACTGGCTCGATGGTGCATTCCGTAGTGACCATGCCCCAGAGTTGTGGGTTCGATCCCCACCCAGGACTAACATTCGTATGATGAATACTTATGCTTGTTCAGTGTCTGGGTGTTAATATTAAATATTAAAGTATATATATTGTTATACCACTGTTGATTCTGATATCTGTAGCACAAGTGCTTAAGCTACTTACCTCGAAGTCAGATCAATGTATGTGATGTAGTATGATATTTGATATATTTCAAGGTCATGCTACAAAAAGATAACAATAGCCATTAATATAAGTAATACCGTGTATAGAACGAGTAAAATTTAATCTCCCATTAAAACAACACATCAGATACCCTAATCCCCCAAACCTCGTCCCCTACTAATCAAATGGGGACATAATTACATTTTTTGCTGATACACCACACTCAACAGGGGACAGCGAAACTGAGATTTTTCCGGGGCGTGACCGCGCCGCCCAGTGGCCCCGGAAAGTAAGTTACGACCTTATACGCGGGTGGCGTGGTTTTGATACTCAAATTTATCGTTCGGACATGGAGAATTATTATCATCCCTTTGTGAGATTTGGAAATACGAGGACTGGATTATCTTTTGGGAGTCTACGTGCATTTTGGCTGTGGATCGATTTGTGGAATTTGATAACGATAGTTAGGTAGTAATACAATACAGGTAGGGTACTAAAGATACCTTTAATTAATATTAATTTGTGTATGATTAGTTTCGGGAATATAATGCAATGCAACAGAATGTGTGGGAATATCCGAAAACTCAGTGGTAGGTAGGTATTCGAAAAAGTTACATACATACATAACTTCAAGGTCATAATCCCCGAAGGGGTAAGCAGAGTCAAAAGAGCAGCAGGCTCCTTTAACCACATTCAGCCAAAAATAAAACAGGGTTGGGTTAGAAGATGGTAAATTGTGAAAATGTAGTAATAAATGGCTAGCTCGCCTACAAAATCACATACCTAAAACCCGATATACCATTAGTCGTCTTTCACGATATGCTAGGCAAGGAACACAGTTGGCACATTATTTTTAAGTGCCAGACCAACATGGAACAAAATGGTTTTCCTATTGCAAGCAATCGCGTCACGAACAATGTGAAAAAGTAGTTATAAGTGGCTATCTCGCCTACACAATCACATACCCAAAACCCGATACACCATTAGTCGCCTTTCACGTCGCCAGGCAAGAAACACGTTGGCACATTCTTTTTAAGTCCCAGACCAACATGGGAATAATAAAGTTAAAAGTAAATAAGGTTGTGTTTCTTCTACTTCATCCCTACATCAATAGTCAAAACATTCTAAATCTATTAATGCGCCGACTAGATGATCTAATGACCCCCTTTTAAATAACAATGGAATTGAAAAATAACCAGTGCAATTTGGCAAGTGAAGATTTGCCCAGAGCGGCTAGAACAATAATTGCGAATGCTCAATACAATCTAAATGAAGGCACAAAGGTAGTACCAATTAGTAACCGAGATGCGCGGCTCCTGTTCCGTGGAAGGGTTTATCCCGTTGTCCCGTTGTCCCGTTGTCCGTTTTGCTTTAAAGTCCTCGAAAGAAAAAGTTCCAAGTATTTTACTTATTTGAAGACTAGTGACTGCTGGTGACGATGTCTTTATATGGCCCTGATTTCATCACTTAGTATCCCCTTAGGGATTGGAGATTGAAATATCCTGTTTTATTTCTTACTAGCTGTGCCAGCGGTGTCACCCGTGTTTATGGTTAATATTATAAAGACTATTTCCGTCATACATGATTTCTATGTAACTTTAACCATTAAGGCTGCACATGCGACAGAAGCTTAAAAAATGGAGTAACTGCTCCCGTTTTCCCAACATTTCCCTTTACTACTCTGCTCCTATTGATTGTAGCGTGATGAAAAGTAAACTATAACCTGCCCAGGAGTATGAAGAATAATTGTACCAAGTTTCGTTAAAATCCGTCGAGTAGTTTTTGTCTCTATAAGGAACATACAGACAGACAGACAGACAGACAGACAAAAATTTTACTGATTGCATTTTTGGCATCAGTATCGATCACTAATCACCCCCTGATAGTTATTTTGAAAATATATTTCATGTACAGAATTGACCTCTCTACAGATTTATTATAAGTATAGATAAAATTAATATAGGAAATACTTGAGCACAGTTTTAGGTTTCTAGATCAAAAGATTTCAAGTAATCTCGTTGATGAGCCAGACCTTCACTTTATACATACATGCGTTTGATTTATTTTCGCGCTCAAATCTACAAGTCTAGTTAATTTATATTTATGATTTTATCTGTTTTAACTTTCTTATCCCGAGTGTTATGAGGATCAGACGGTTACTAATAAGCATATTTGTAAAAATATCGAGGATATAGTATCCGCTGATATAAAAACGAAAAATGAAAAAAAAAAATATAATGCCTGAACAAATTTATATCACAGATGAGACCGACCTCCAACTAGGCAATAGCCTGTCCTATGGAGGTAGATATATAGATATATTAACGCCAACAGTAAGAAAAATGCAGCTCAGGTTAATATGGTATTATTTTTTTTATTATTAATGTCAATAAGTCGTTTTTCTTTTTTTAACATCAACATCTAAACGAATTTAATAAATTATATTATCTGCACAGTTGCGACCAATTGAATATTAACCAAAGAGAACAACCCTGCGGAAGGGGTGGAGTAAAAATATCTATAAATGAACATCCGCGGTGGTTTTGAGTTCCTTCCCGGTAATTGCTGCGCCTCAGGCTCGCCGGCACAGATTCGATCCCCCTCAACACAGACAGGCCGTTTGTACAGTTATTTGTGTAAGGAATAAGGAAATAATACATTCTACAACACTATTAGTGAAGTTTCAGTTAGTTACAACATTATTATAAGTTAGATCTCTAAACTAAGTTATAGTGACTTGTTTTGTTATTATCTTCTTCTTTCTTGTGCCTTGTATGTTGGACTATAATACTAAAGACTAATTCTAACTTCACGCCATTTCCCTGGCGGGGTAGGCAGAGAGAATCGAACGCCCTATAATAGTAATTAATTAACTACAATACTTTATTCTAGAGTATTTAATTATTGATTTGAATCGACTACTATGACTTTAGACTTAGATCTTAAGATTGTTTTGTTTAAACCGATTTAATCAAGTTTACGTGCCCATAGTTTTCTCTGCCTTCCCGTAGTTACCGCCGTATCTGCCGTATCAATTATACGGGGCCCCCGGGCCACGGGGGACCCCGAAGTGCGAAACCAAAAATTAAAAAAACTTCAAAATTAATAAATCAGTGTGCCGAAAAAAAGGCAAGCAGAGTGTATATTTAATTTGCATTTGAATTGTTTGTTAAACATTTTGGAAAAGTGACAGATAGATAATTATGATATTATGCAAACATTTTGTTTCTTTTGTGAGAAATTTTTACCCATCATAAGGGCCCCCAAACAAATTTTTATACGGGGCCCCGCCAGGGCACGCTACGCCACTGATGTTACAAGATATTCAATCCATACTAGGGTTGTAATTAGATAATGCCACTCGAACTCAATGATAATAAATAATGTCTCTTTAACGAGTTCTTTTCGAATGCATTATACTATTTGTATTTAAAAAAAATCGATAGGTTTACGAAGTCTTTTTTCTAGTAGAATGTATATCACATTAGATGCTTTGGATTTTACTGGTTTTGCATGAGGATAGTGATGGTGAAGTTGAGTAGGCACAAAATATACATACAGTTGTCACAAAGTTGCTGAGAAAAAGATAGATAAATATATTCTTTATTGCACGAAAAAAAGATTCAGAAATAAACAATTTAAAAACAAATACAGAACAATTTAGAAAAAGTTTCCCTTCAAACATTTTAATCTATGCCACCTTTCGATTTCCACAAATCAAATAATTGTGTTGACTCTTCCGGTTTCCAAAGTATTTGAGAGTTGCTTTGATATCTTGTCTTAGGATTGTATTTTCAATAAAACCACGACATTTCCGTAAATATACCAAATATAAATATCAATTCGCCGAAAGACTTAAATTTGATTAAAATAGTGAGAGATTCATCAAATCACAATATTTTAATATAATTCAGATTGCTACCAATTTATATATCTTATCTTTTATGTTATTTAAGGAGAATTTTATTAATAAATTAAAATGTCACAATTAGATCGAAAAAATACTTAATACTCCAAAGGTATAGGAATTCGTCAAAACTTAGGAGTTTAGATGGTCTCGGCAGAAAAGCAACATCAATAGTCTGAATTCCTAGTTCTCAAACATTTAGCCACATAGGACTACGTTACCTGCACTAACGTAGTCTCATATGGCCACCGCAAAATCTTAAACGTCAGCGGAAGCGAAACCAGCAACAATATCTGGCAACGTCTCGAAGTTGACAAACCATTAGCCCGTTCGAGTCCGGGCAGCGGCTCGGGGCCGTCGGAAGTGTCTTAGAGTACCTAGCCAGCTGGAGAGGCAATTCAACTTAGAATACAATGTTTAACACCGGGATCCAAAAAACCAAACTTACATCACACCAATCACCTAGCGGGGTAGGCAAAGTGCACAAGGGGTTGGTCAATAATTTAATACTAAAAAATTTTGAATAACACTTTTTTTGTCAAAAAAAATTCTTACATAGTCTGCTTGACATTTCAAAATTAATAATATCGTCACCTCTTTATTTATTTCACTAAAGAGGATTCCTTACACAGAGAGAACCGAGTGCTATTTGACAAGGTCATAAAAAAACGAATTCAAACTTAAAATCAAATGTTAAGGTCCTATATTTTTTGGGCTTACACTTTCAGTCATATTTCATACATCGTCTTCAATTTGATTCTATCGTATATGAATTATTGTATATCAAGTCCGTTATCAGTAGTCAATCTATCGATTTTTTTAATTGGTGGATTAACTAGATATGTGTATAAATAGTCACATACTATATCTATATATATTTTGTTATCTAGTACGGCCCTTAAGTCAAAATAGCAACATCATTACAATATTTACTTTCTTCAACGTTTACCAACCAGTTTAATGTTCTTTTAACTTTGTTACAATTACTTTTTTAATTGTTATAATATGAGTATGGTTATGATCACATTTGGCAGACACAACCTTGTTCTAGGTCCTCTCCAGTCAGGACTAATGGAAGTGACTTCGTGGCTCCTCCCTCCCGCCGGAAGTCGGCTAAAAGCCTTCGCCTGCATTTGTCTAGGAGTTTCGCGTGATGTGAAATCAATAGATAGGTGAATGGTCTACAAAGATTTCTAGATTTCTAGGTCTAGATATTTTGCGTGTGTGGCGTTTAGTGAATTTTATTATATTCTAGATAAACGTCTGAGTGTCTGAACGGTTTTTGATGGGCATATAACTATTAGGCTTAAAGAGATTTTACATATACCTACCTTTGTTTACATATAAATTACATAAAAAATAGATATCTACGTTTTTTTACCTATGAAATAAAATCGTAAAATATTTTACATAACATCAAATGTTACAAGCGTGTTTTGTTGTTTATTGAAATGAAATGATGTAAATCGAAATGAAATGAAATAAAATGATCTTTATTTATAAAGGCTTCAAAAAAGCACTTATAAATCGTCAGAACAAAATAAATTTAAACCGGTATATACTATGCCCATAGTGGTTGGGTGTTACTTAAGAGAGATCTTTGTGACAAGCAGATGATTTAGTATGTACCCACATTAATGCCCATAAATATAAACATAACATTATTACACCCATAATCCCATAGAACAAATATTTAAACAAGAAAAGGTTCACCATATTTTAGGTTAACAAATTTTCAACACGTTTAATGAACATAATGCTTATATTTCAAAAAAAGGTGAATGTGATTAATTAGAGATGTGTATGTACATATTAACAACTTATTGACACAATGTTATGTAGGTATACCAAATGTTATATTACGTCAACGTACCTATAACTGCTGTGCAAATAAACTCGGTCGCAACTGAATCCACAATGCAGTAAAATTGTTATTTAATACTTTTTGGAGGAACCACGTTAAAATTGAATGTAATATTACTTTACTCACGAATAAATTACATCCACTAAGTGATTCTAGATTCGTACTAATAATATAGGTAACCCATATAAACGCAGTCCTTCGTAAACCACTCAAATTTTAACGTCATAAAAAAAACATGTAGCATATTGAATTGACAAGCTCGATGGCGCATTCGGTAGTGATCCTGCCCCATGCGCCAAGAGTTGTGGGTTCAATCCCCACCCAGGACAAATATCCATATGATGAATACTTGTATTTGTTCTGTGTCTGGGTGCTAATATCGCATATTTAAGTATATATTTGTAATACCACTATTGATTCTGATATCCGTAACACAAGTGCTTAAGCTACTTACCTCGGAGTCATATCAATGTATGTGATGTCGTGGGATATTTATTTATTGATTGAATATACATATTTGCTCATGACATCTTTTCTTTTTTTATATTCAAATTGCAGTTGTGTATTATGATAGCAGATTTTAATTCATAAGAAATCTCTTAAACTTCACCAAATCTTAGTAAGTACTGCAAAACACCATGAAAACAAATGGCTCAAAAAATAATAAGGCAAGGTGAGCCGAATGAGTCAAATAAAATATTCAACGATGACAAACGACGCCGCGCGGCCGACAAGTGGGCAACATCCGTCAGCTCCGCCCGCGGAATTTGTAACGTCTGGTGCGGATGTTGCGGCCACACGATCCGTTCGAGGAGAGAGTTACTTCATTAAATGAACATTACATAATGCTGTCCGCTAGTGGTCTGGGACTTGAAAATAATGTAGGTACCAACGGTGTTGCGTATCATTAAGATTAATGGGGTATTGGGTTTGTGATTCCGTGGTCGACGAATTAGCCATTTGTTCAGTACAATTGATCAGCTTTTTTAACTACATTAAGACAAACAATTCAATTGGGTTGTGGGCTAACTCGCTGCTCTATGTGGCCTACGAGTTAACACAAACCTAATGCACAATATACCTACTATTAGTTGCTATTTACGATATGCTAGGCAAGGAACACAGTTGGCTCATTATTTTTGAGTCTTAGACCAACATGAATCTAACTACAAGCTAGATTCATGTTGTATTTTAAAGAGTCTGAAACATTACATCAACCAAACTCTCTGAGGTTTGGCTATAAATTCCACTTTATACCCAAAAGTATGGTCACCCTAAGTATGGAAGTCACGACATCTTGCCGAGAGGCGCAGTTTCTCATCCCGGGTCGTCACTTGACAGTGGCCATTTTTTCTCGAAGATTTGTGGACCGGATTTTTTGGGCGAGCTTGTAATATTGTCAAGTTTTCTCAATAATTCCAAAACTTGTTACAGGCGTTGAGAGTGTTTCCAGATTTAAGTATTTCGGCTTTCATTTTGATATCTTAGTGACACTTTGATAAGATTCGACGAAGAATAATTTGATTTATGCAAATTACAAAAAATGCTCGCTTCATCAACAACTTTTGGTCCTGGCGAGGAACGATCGAACCCACATCCCCAGCATTGCACGTAAAAACCGAACCATTGCTGTCATTTAAAAACAAAAACACAAACCCGATATTTCCCTCCATAATCGCTGAAAGACGAGCGCTCTCGAAAAACAATCGAATAGAGTTCAGTTGTTCACTCCGGCGCGCCGTTTTAACGAGTAATATTTTTTTTATTGTTGTTGTTTACTTCCGCGTAAACCGCGAGGCATCGGCCGGAAGTGACGTCTGTCCATTGCAAGCGTCCAACGGTATTTAAATTTCGAACGTTTCGCTGCGGAACGGTTTATTTTAATTGTTTTTAAATAAATTATGGAAGAAGTTGTAGTATCATAATGACAATGTGGAATGTACAAAAATATACATAATATTTTCTTATTTTGTAAGATGGGAAAATAGGCATATTGTCGTTTATAAAGCTGTTGAAACCCTATAATTTACTTTAAGAATTCCGAATGTGGAATATTCTTAATGAGCTAATATATTTTTATTAAATTTCCTAATCGGCTTATTCGTACGTAGTGTGTATGTGACACACTATGCGTGTATAATGTTAACACACTAAGACTGTTGTTAACCAGGCATGGATGAAATTATTTTGCATAATCATCAATCTATTTTGCTAAGAACAATGATGTTATGATAAAAACACCATTAACAGTAACAATAATAAGTTGAATTCATGCATCTACCTTAGTTCAAAGCTGATCTGATCATACGTTAATGACTGGCTCAAGTTTATACATAGATGAATAAATTTAAAATCTTTTCCAATCTACTTACAAAAAAACAGAACAGTAACGGAAGCATTTTTTTTCTTACTGCTTTTTAAATACCTTTTTACTTTAAACGCGGTTGAACCTAATCTATCAACGCTAGCGACGTTAACAATTTCACAGTTGCACATTTGCACAGTTGCACAGTTGGCTAGTTTATTTGTTCCCAGCCCGGATATAGATCTAGAACTCGTCCGGTCTAGACCGACACGCGATACACGCATCTGTTTCTAGCTCATTTACTTGTCTGCGGGTAAGATTAACTGGTTTATTTACGTTACATTTGAAAATAAGCGGTAAAAGATGTTCTTTTGTTCAGGTTTTTAATTAAATAGTCGATAATAATTAAGGTTCAAAAAGGTTTATTTTGGTATTATGGGACAGTATTTAGGAATTATCTTCAGATATGAAAAGCATAAAATACGTAATACTGTAAATAACAGATGCAAAACATCCTTGAAAGATTTAACTAACTAACTTCTTAGTATTTTTTTAAAGTAGGCTATGTCCTTTCCTTAGGTTCATACATAATTGTTAGACATAAAAGCAAATTGATTGTTAGATAGACGGACAGGCAGACACAGACAGTTTTGCAAGTATAACAATAGTAAGGATATATTCCTGTCGACTGCAATTTCAATTATTCACGCAAATATAATGCACCCCAGTGGTCTATGTTCCCGCTACCCAAAAGGCAGCCTCAACCCTATAGGGTCGCAACGAAATGCTCAATGGAACTTCCTAGTATTGAATCTATAATTTAAATACTGCTATACACAAATATATACAATATCTTTAGTTCGTTTCAATAAAAGAGTTACAGGAATACTGAAATACAGACATATGTAATTCACATACTTACATACATATATAAATCCAGACAAACAGGCACATAGACGACGACACAACACAGACACACGCACAAAGATACATAGATACACGGACACACAGTCACACGGATGCCTAGACACACAACACAGACACACAGACACAGACACACGGCCACAGACACACGGACACACGGACACACGGACACAGACACACGGACATAGACACACGAACACACAGACACACGAACACACTGCCATCCTGATACCCAGACACCTAGACACCCAGAATCACAGATACACAGACACCCAGTCATACATTTATCCAGACTGATAAATAGACACAGACGTAAACGCAGACACAGACACACAGACATATAATAATAAAAAAAATAAAAAAGGGTTATAGGCATACTGAAATACAGACATATAAACATACATACATACATTCACACACAGGCACACAAACGGCTAGACACACAACAGAGACACACGGACACAGACACACGGACATAGACACACGAACACACAGACACACGAACACACTGCCATCCTGATACCCAGACACCTAGACACCCAAAAAAACAGATACACAGACGCCCAGTCATACATTTATCCAGACTGATAAATAGACACAGACGTAAACGCAGACACAGACACACAGACATATAATAATAAAAAAATTAAAAAAGGGTTATAGGCATACTGAAATACAGACATATAAACATACATACATACATTCACACACAGGCACACAAAAGAAACACACGGACACAGACAGACGGGCACAGACACAGACACACGGGCACAGACACAGACACACGGGCACAGACACAGACACACGGATACAGGCACACGCACGTACAGTGGCGGATTTACCCTAAGGCCCAGTAGGCCCGGGCCTAGGGTGGCCAGATATTAGAGGCGGCCAATCGCAATAAAAATTAAGTGATGACGCTTTAGTACTGAGAATTATGGCCTGGGGCCTAGGGCGGCCAAGACTGTAAATCCGCCACTGCGCACATAGACGGGTTATTCGTTATCTCGCCCGACAAAAACTCTCCCGATCGGACCCAGACACCCAGACACAGATTTGTAACGTTAGTAAGTATATACTCCAGAGGGATCCTCTTTTATTTTATACCCGTTGCAGTTGCATATTATGCACCCCGGTGGTCTATGTTCTTTTCACCCTCTCCAGTGTCGCAACTCAAACGCTCAAAGGACTTCCTAGTATTGAATACGTAATTTAATTACCGCGAAACTCGTCTCGTAGTTATTGTTGACGGCGAATGTTTAGTTACGAGTGACAAGTCCCCTCCTGGGTAGAGGTAACTGACAATTTGATTGGCTGTTTAACCTCTGAGGAATGTTCGGGAGGTACTTTGTCAACAGTGTCAGCAATACTGGGATATGCGTTATATGCGGTTTGTGGAGACCGTTCAATTATGGCTTAGAGTAACAATAAATATTTCAAAAATACATTTATTAGATTTTGACATTTGAAAGAGTAAGTAACTCTCGAGTTTCTTGCTAGTTTTTCTTAATAGAGTCTACCTTCCGAACCGATAGTAATATTTTCCTGTACATACTTATCGACTATTTATAAAATAAATAAATTAAATACAAATACTTAATAAATTAAATACTAAATAAATTTTATTTTCTTTCTTTCTTAAATGCTTATAGTGCTTTTTTGAAGCCTATATAAATAAAGAGATTTCAAATTCGAATCCGATTGCTTCATACTGTTCATGACTAAGTCTGTCTAGACTTTTAAAATGTCCAAAGGAAGATAGGGCTTATTGGATTCAATTTTAGTATTTAACAAGTTCTTTTTGGGTCAGCAGGATACACAGTTTTAGAGTATAATAGACGTTGTTTTCAATCATCACAGTTATGATAAGATCTCTTCGTCTCTCTACCTATCCGCCATAAATAGTTCGCGAATCCTATTAGTTCTAAATTAAAGTACGAGACAAAATATAATGCGATAGGCTAGATTAATTTATATTACTATATATAACTCACTTTAGCCGTTACAGTGAGATTGAGTAACAAATATCCTTAAATGACAAAAATCATATTTATAATGTTAGAACTGCTTTATGAGCTTCAAGCAAAAATATTTCCATCTCAGTACCGTTCAATCCAACAAACATGACCCCATTTCTCTTGCGATACATGTAAAAATACATAATTTGCTTTCAAGATTGTGTTACACAATTTGCGTCAGACGGTCCAGCGTAGTTGGACCTCCCGTGGTCTCCTTTTCATTGAAATACTTTTTAGGAAGCGGAGCTCTTGTATCGTATTCCACAGGTCTGGGAAGGTTGGTTACATTATAAATAATGATCCCGGTGCATGCCCCGGCCCATTCGTCATGGCTCTAAACGATTCGCTCATTACGCATACGGTTAAGTGGCCATTATGCATTTTAAGCAATATCTTCATTGTGGGCGGTATTTTCATGTTTTTGGTAAAGATATGAATTTCTGAAATATACTGGTATACGCTCTGCTGTAAAATGGAAAAAAAGGTATACTAAAATGTTCCTTGTTATATGCTGAAATGTTAGTTACGTTAGGTAAAGGGCAAAAGATTCGGTGCTATCGTACTAACTAATATTATAAAGAAGAAAGATAACTATGGTTGTTTGTTTTTTTGTATTAAATAGGCTTCGATACAACTGGACCGATTTGAAAAATTATTTCACCAATAGAAAGCTACTTTATCAAGGAGTAACATAGGCTATATTTTATCCCCATATTCCCACGATGATGGATGTTGTTTTACATTGAAAAAGAAAGCAAAATAATGTTAAACTCTTAAATTGGTTATCTAATGAAATAGTTGCTTAATATATTGACAATGCTGCTTGATAAGAAGTGATTGCGAGTAGGTAAATTGTTATTGCCAATGCACGGTAATAGAAATTACGTTTTAATGGTAAGCAGAAAATAAAGTGTAAATACTAGTTGTATTACAAAAACAATAATGTAGGTAAAACTCATAAACGTCTTACAAATATCAAAATCCAGGCTCAACACTAAGCTTATTGCAACCGCGCTCAACCCCTAAATACCGAATCCGCCCAAATTAAGTTAGCACGGAACATATCGATGTGTACCAACTTGCTCTAAGCAGGACACAGGTACCTATGGGCAAGTTGGACCGCCGAGGGCACAAAGTCTGGCCCAGGGTAACGAGTCTGCTGTGAACTTCACTGCAACTCATCGTGCAGTGTTTGCAACTGAATCGGAGCGCGGATGTGGATTTGAGAGCTGGATGGTGCAACGATTGTGGTCACTGAAATAGAACATATAGGGATACGTCATCATATTCATCATGTGTGTAATCCCCGATGGGGTCAGAGTCAAAGGACTATAGACCGCCTATGGATTGGTCCATAGGCGTTACACTACAGAAATTCTAATATATTGAAAAGAAACACTGGTTATATATTTCTTGAGGCGCTTCTGGTGCTTTTTTGCCTTTTTGCTACTGTTGAAATGCAGGCGTTATATTTTTATTGCCTTATATTTTCGCTCTCCATGATCGATATAGGTATTATAACTCTTAAAACATATGACTTAAGTACAGATTACGGAATAGTAGGTAACTCAAGTTCAATTCCGTGTTCAAAAATAATCGATTTATTAATAAGAAACCGACATAAATCTTGAAATAACTACGGTAATTATAATTTAATTTGTGTCTTTTTTTGTGTCTTGGTCAGACGGTATTTACTTTTATATAATTATGACATTTATACTTGCTTTATCTCATAATGATAAGAACAATACGATAGGTTATTTTACAATGCCATAAATACATTTCAAATAAAACTGGCTACATGCCCTATCCAGTGACCATAATCCGCTCTACATCTTCGTCGCCAGCATCGAACGTAGTTCAATACAAATCGTCGGAACTCGCGAGACATGTGACGCAAGTTCCGTCCGACGGCGGATGTGCGACGCGGATACAAATTGGACACCCATCCAGAACTTCGGACAGCACTGTTGTGGCGTTTTGAATTAGTTCCACAAGTTTCGATGTGGGGAAACTTTAGAGTTTTGTATTGGTAATTTAGAAACCCATGTTGGTCTGGACTTAAAAAGAATGTGCCGCTGTGTTGCTTGCCTAGTTAGTCGTAAAACGCGACTAATTGCATATCGGGTTTTGGATGTGTAGGTAATTGTGTAGGTGACGAGCTAGCCTGCCACTTGTCACAAGGTTTTCACTTCCATCTAACCTAGATCACTTATATTTTTCGTCCGAATGAGGTCAAATGGCTGTTGCTTTGATTTGCCTACCCCTTTGGGGTTTATAATTTTTAAACTGAATTGGTCCTGGCAAAATTATTATTAATTATGTAGTCACCACACCAGTTGATATATCTATACCTAAATATTATAATTGAGATGAGATCTGTATTGTGGATAAAAAGGATCCGAAAATTGTTTTTATGAAACTCTAAAATTTTTTAACTATAAATGGGCTATAAATAAATCGACCATAAAATAATTCTTAAATATTAATCGAACCTAATTTATTATTCAGACTTGCATATTAACGCTCTAGGCTAAGGACGCAATGAATACTAAATGACGGATATGAAAGTTAGATGGCAGTTGCTTCAATTAAATATAACCATGACCCAATTCAAAGCCAGTTGGCGTAGAATTAGAACAATTGAAAGATTTAGATTTTTTCAATATTTATTAATAAAGTGAAGTTTGCAATATAATCGTAGTCACATATTTTAATTGAGTTTATTTCTATTAAAGAATGAGAACCTCATTAAGGAATAACTTCCCTAACCAACATTGTCGTTCAACAGTCTAGTTACACCACTGACTCAGTTACCCATTACACCTCAAAACCACAATTCCCAACGAGACGAGCTTACAAAAACAGAACCAACCAATACCAGGTCGAAGTTGCTAGCTAATTGAATCGGAGTCAAACTTGTTGGCGACGTCGCCCGTGTCGCTGGGAACTTTGAAAAATTCCCCACTAGTTTGTTTCAATGTAACTTAATAAAAACTACGGCGGAAAGTTGAGAATTAACTTTGGAAACATCGCTGGAGTCTGGAATGGCTATGGAATTTTTCTTATGGCTCTATTTGTGTGATGTTGAATGGCTGGTTTACTTTTATTACTTAATTGAATAAGGTAGTTATGGCTAGTGAATAAAGACGGTTCTATATGCTATACGCAGTTTTTCCCGCGAAATATCAAGTTTTGACTAATTTTATTTATTTAATAGAAAACAAAGGGTCACACCGTTTTCATATGCTAAACACTATCACACATAATCATCAATAGACCTATATTTTCCTTATTTTAATTATGCCTGTTGTGTGGAAGTTTTTAGCCAAAATTTAAAAATAAAGTTGAATTCATGTAGGTACTTAAAACTTATAAAAAAATCTTAGCAGTTCAAGGTCAGATTCAGGTCACAGTCGTTTGTCAACCTGTCCGCATGCCGATAGGAAGCCAAAATGTCAATGCCTTGGGAACACCTGTTGGAACGGTATTGATAGTACTGCATATACAAGTTTATACTTATTAAAACGTATCATGTTGGAGTGGGACATAAAAAGAATGTGCCAACCGTATTCCTAACCTAGAATGTCGCAAATGCAACTAATGGCATATCGAGCTTTGGATGTGTGATTGTTAAGGCCACAAGCTAACCACTTGTCACTACTATTCACAATTATCCATCTAACACACCCCGATTTTTAGCTAAATATAGTTTAAGAAGCTTATTGCTTTTCGGACTCTGCCTACCCCTTTGGGGATAGCGGGCATGATGACGTGTATGTATTAATATACCTGCTTCAATCGTATCTGCAATCGTCTAATGCAAATGTGTTGAAGATAGGCTTCAAAAAGAACTACACAAATATAAAACTCAGTACTTAAATTAGACCATTCACAGCGGCAAAGATAAAAACATTCACCCTTAACGCTGTTAAAACTTCATTTCTTCTTAATCTCCAAATCTAAATACCAAATACAAAAGCGGTCGACGGTTCTGCAAATCTTCCAGAGTCAAACAACCAACAGGAAATAAAAAGCTAAGAGTACTCCATTCATTTTAACTTCATTAAACACTGACAGCCAAAAATACACCCTATTACTTCATTATTAAAGATGAAAGTGGAACTTGACTTATATAAAGGAGTTATTGTCTTTTGCTTGAGCTAAGAGGGTCGCTACATTAAGATTCCTAGGCGGAATCTACTTAGCATTTCTAAGTAAACAAACAGACAAAGATTAGGCTGTTTTTCACCTAGCGGATGTTTGTTTATCAGAATGTTGGACTTACATTTTTTACGCGTATGTACGTACATACATACATACATATAGTGAATAGGGATGTTGACACATGTTACCAATTCATGTAAAGTTATGTTTATACATTAAAGATAGTATTTAAAGACCTGTAATAAAATTTAAAAAATATATTTATTCGTCATAAGTTAAAGAAAATTAGTTTGAATTGCGTTATTTAATACCCATTATCACGTGACTGCGAATGCCATCAAAGCGCGATGACGTCACTGACCGCCAAACAAGCTGACATGTTCGTAAGAACTCACTCAAGATCAGGTTAACTTTGACAGAGCGCGAGAATTTTTATCGGTTAGTGACGTAATTATAGTCACGTGACAGTTTGGAGCGTTTTGGCGGGAATTCTAACAACTAATTTTAATCACGTACTTTTTTATGGAAATTTATCTATAAAAAAATTTCAATTTAAAAAATTAGTCAACATCCCTATTCTACATAGAATAAAACTACGTTGCATTTATGTTTTGGGAGACTTTCGGAGATATTTATAAAAACAATGAAAAGGTACGATTATACAGTAGAAATAGTTTTTAAATATTTAATTAATAATTTAGCATAAAGGTTCCCTACATTTATGAATATTAAATATAGTTTTAGTTGGTTCAAATATGTGCGTTATTTTTGATAAAATTAATTAAACAAATATATTCCTATAATTAAACAAATCTAAGTATGCAATTGTAAACGTGGATATTGATGTATTAATTGAAACAAATTAACAGAAAAAGGTACATACCGAACCCGATTAGAAATGAGGTGTCCCATTCCAACGCTAGGAATAAGAAAAGAAAAAAGTTACAGAGCATTCTTAGTCTGTAATTCAAATGAGGAGTATTAGCCGCACCGCAACGTTAAAAACGTAACAACACCGTCAACGGAGCGACAAAATTCCAAATTCAAATCAGTTCGTGAGGGGCGTGCGAAGCGAGCGGACGTGTCGGCCGTTACAACTCTGTTTCAAATGCTAAATGTGTTGTCGAAAACGAGAATGTTACCGTTTGCATAATTTATTTTCTATTTAAATGGCAAGCTTTATTTTAAAGTGTTTAGTTAAGTTTCTGTTTAGGAGATGTATATTTGATGGAATGGAATGGAAAGTTAGTTCACTTTAGATATATAAGATAATTATTGCCTTAGAATTTTCAAACGTGTTTGAAAGACGCAGACGCCACAGCCAGTCTGTAATATTTTCTAAAATGGTTTTGGTACTCCTTTCAAGTTCGATATAAAATAATATTATAAACGTATAAAGCAAATAAATAAAATATTATTCCGGCACCCCACTACCCCTACTTTATAGTGCATTCTTCAAAAGTCGAAATGAATCAATTTACGACATTTCAACAGAGCTGTATAATTTTAAATCCGTTCTCCATTTTTATGGAGCACAAACGCGAGTATCGGAAGTCCGAGGCATTTTTGCCCCCGGGAACTGTGGCTTCGCAGCGATTAAAGGCTCTTACTCCAGGAGATAAGACAAGTCCCATTCCCTTTATAAATATTTACATTTAGTATCTACTTTGACTATTACTTAGTACGGAAAATTACTGCTAACTGCTAATAGTGTGATATTCAATTCCATTATTATTTTAATTACTTGATGGATATGTTACATATGACAGTTTAATGTATATTTATAGCTGAAACACAAATAACTGATTAGTACCAATGTCTTTCCATAAATTAATATAGTTTTTATAATTTTTTTTATTGCCATAAAGTATTATTGCGTCGGCTACAAGCTAGCCACTTGGACTCTACCCCTTTAGGGATTACGGGTGTAATGGTGTGATGATAATCAGTAGTTAGTAACATCTCGGTGGACGTTTAATAGCATTAAAAAATTACAACGTTTTCTCTAAAATTTACTTCCCAGCCCCGTGAGTAGTAAGTTCGAACGCGTTTGATGTATTCATCCCAACGAAGCCGCGGCGGGAACTGGGAGGAGAGATAAAAGTCCCGTTTAATGCCCCCGCAGGATCCCGACCACTCGTTAAGTGAAATGGCGCGGTTCGGTCTAGTAACGAACTTAACATTTCGAAATCTTGGCTTCACGTTGAATTTAATTCGGACTGACGTAAATAAAACTACTAGAGATATTTGGGATTAAATATTGTTGAGAATTCAATTGTTTTTTAGAGTAAGCCGTAGTAATTTAAAGGAAGGAAGTATCAGTTTAATATGTTATGTATACCTTCTGTTTAAATTGACTTATCTATTATTATTGAAAGTTTTAGGCATGCGATGCAATAATATGTAGAAAGTTCAGTTAGTTTACAACTATTTAGGGTTAATTAAGAATATTTGCTGGTGTAAGCAGAACTCACCAAAACCGGCATATGCAGTTTGGGCGCCTTTTTATAAATTTTTATTTAATTGTTATATTTTATAAATCTAAACCAAAATTTCTCATGTAGTCATTGCCTATTACAATTGAATTGTAATTAAGTAATTCAACCTTAACCACCAAAAAGAAATCGTATTGTTTTAAAAATTAAATCGTGTAAGTATTTTTTTTTAAATCGATTTTATTGATCGTTATGCTAAAAATAACCAAACATTCGAAGTTAAAAAAAATAATAAAACAAAATATTAATCCAATAAGTCGTATTATAATACGAAAATAATAAACAGACAGCGTCCCGTTTACACCATGTTGGGCGCCAAAGCATATCACCTGGACAAATTGACAGCGCCACCTTGCGACGCGCCGCGCAATCGCGCACCGGGCGACACTCCGTGACCGGACTGCGCAACAAGCGGACGTGTCGCGTTTAGATCTAACGAAATACACTGAGAATTCGTCCGCACGCCGTCGGGGTTTCGTATGAATGTAATTTACGTGCAAACTGGGAAATGTATGAAGGTTCCTGTTTAGTATGGCGGCGGCGTGCGATCGGGTTGTATTGAAAACTAGATTTTCCGTGTAAGTATACTGATGTAGCAACGTATTAGGACGTTCTGCGAACTGAATATATTAAAGTTAAGGTTAACTTTTTATAGTTTTATTTGAATACATACACGACAAATTACAATTGTTACGAAGATATCAGTACAATTGTGATCTACCTAGGTTGTAATCTAAAGAGTCAACAGATGTGGTGTATTGTGGTAGGAACCCTGTCTTTATCTGTCACTCATTATAGTAGGAGAGCTGGCACCAATTTTTGGGTAGATAATTGAGGCAAGCTGAAAACTTCTCCTACAGCTCTTCTATTATACCCCGACACGGAGCTCCAGACCTGGCTGGTGAGTAGCCGGGTTAAATCAAGATAGACATATTGTTAGATCACCTGGCAGGTAGAAAGTGCCATTTAGTCGAGCCCGAACGGGGCAAGCGCTGCAGGAGGGGATCGTAGGCAGGCCATGCGTTCCCAGGCCACCTCTCTAAGCGATTCGGCGGAACACCCCTGGGTTTTAGTGGGTAGGCCCCCCCTCTATCACGGGGGGAGAGCCCCACATAACCATTCCTCTCCCCCGGGTGGAGTGGTATGCGTAAGGCATTTCCCAGGGTAAAAAAAAGAAAAAAGGTAGAAAGTGCCATCAAAATGATCTGTTTTTTTCAGAATCCTAGTTTTTAGTTATAAACAATACCCCATTCAAATTTAAACTTCCCTTAATTTTTTTTTTTTTTTTTTGGCAAAATACACTAGCACGCGTCTGGCAATGTTGAAAACCCGACATAACCGTTTTTTTATTCTTTAAACATTTAAGGTTAATGTTATAATAGCCTTATAGCCTTTCTCGATAAATTAACTTTACATCACAATTTTTTTTTAATTTCGGATCAGTTTATTTCTTGAGATTAGCACCTTCAATCAAACATAGACACAAACAAACAAACTCTTCAGCTTTATATTTCAGTAAAGTAATAGATAATAGATTTATTTTAATAAAATGTAAAAGTGCCTAGTACTAAGTACTTCTTGCAAAATTAAAAACAACGAAGAACAACACTTAGATTCGAGACAAGATCAGATAAATATAATCAGGTTGTCAGTTAGATATTTGATGCTTAGTAAGAAATATCAAGCAAGCAATACTTTCCATGACCGGCTGGTGAAGTGTTAACAAATGGTCAGGTAAAGAGCACCCTTAACCGACAAACGTGTATGAGTAAAAGCGTCAGGATCGTAGCAAATGGAAGGATGTGATCTCTGCCTAAGTGCCTACTCCCATGGGGAAAAGGCATGACATTATGCATGTATGTATCAAGCACGCATTTTATTTATCTATGTCACTTCAATGTCTTATTGATTAGTTAGTCCATTAAACAGTTACAAGCATTAATTAGCTTGCCTATCAAAATTAGCACATGTTATCTAAGGGCAAAGCGATATGGCAAATAGGAATAAACACGTATCATATATTTGCGTCGGTACCGAGTAGTTAAACTGTTTGATTTTCTCGCTATTAGTTTTTCTTAAAATATTGAGTTACCCTGATGATGTGGATTAGAACAACCAATATTTTTGATTAGAGTTATTTTTGTTTCTTATTTCTACCGCTGCGCAATGACCTGAGATAATGTTTAGTAATAGATGACTTAATGAGTTTTAAGCAATTGGCGTACAAAAAGTCTAATTCATATTAAGTATACCATAAGATCTATATCAATAATAAATTGGTGAAATGAATTATCCTATTATTTTACTTGATTACCTGTTTAATGGCATAGAAGTAACATTGTCATACCATTCCACAGTCCCCGAATTTCCATCTATCAATCACCATCTTCCTAGCGTTATGTCCCGTGCTTAGACGGGATCCGCTTACACTTTGATCCAGGATTTAGCAAGTCTGGTAATTGCATTGAAGCGACTGCCGATCTGACCTTCGTAACCCTAAGATAAAGGAACCAGATAACTTTTGGATCATGGTTACAAAGGTTACAAATACAAAGTTGTTTTAATTTGCAGGTTTTATCACGATGTTTTCCCTCACTGCCAAACTAGTGTTATAAATAAGCACATAGATTTGGAAAATACAGGCATGTGTCCTTACCATTGAGCTACCACCGCTCCTAGAATTTCCATCTATCGATATCAACATTATATAGATAAATACTAAATTATACATTTCTGGGAGAGTAAATAAAGTCATAGTCGTACATAAGTATGTTTAGGTCTATTATTAAAAATAAAATCTGGCAACTCTTGCAGTTCATTCCCACCAATGAACAAAAGTTACTCTACTATCGTCCTTACAATAAAATCGTGCAAACTGTTATTTTAACGTATCTGCAATATCAACAACTCTCAATAAAGTCTATTTGTCACTATAACGTAACAAAAATAACCTGAACTGTTCAAGAACAGTAATAAGATTTCTCTTATCCATTAATCCGATCCCAACTGACATGGACTCCGAGATTAAAATCCCATCTCGACGCGACATCCAAGTTTCCAAGTACCTCTTATATACTTATGTACAGTCGGTACATACATATTATTGGGAAAGAACAAAAAATTCGGTTCTTATTCTTAAGATTCCTGTAACACGCATGCGTGGTGCGAAGCCACGCCTATAGAAGAAAGAGATGACATATTTCCTTCTGTCCTCCAGTTGATAATACTAGATTACCGAATTTAGTGGAATCGATAGACTTTTTTATATTGTGCGAAAGTATTTTATGGGTGCGTGAAAATGTTGAGGATTTTTCGGGATATTCGCTAGTATATTTTGTGTCAGCGAAAACAATTTTTGGGGTTCGATTGACGAAACATTTTTTTCTCTAAAATTTGTTTCTGTAAAATAGGTTTGGAGTCGTACGTTTAAATTTTTTGGTTGATGAAACAACAGTCTAGGGTCTATTATGAGATAAAAGGGCTACTGACACTAACTAATATTCATTATTATTCAGTTTGAGAGGATGGACGTTTTTTTAAATTACCTTCCCAAACAAATTCGTTCTAATGTGATTCGTACGTATTTCAATACAGTCAGTTGTCTAACAACATCCATGGAATTATTAAATAAATAATATACGCATCTGTCAATCTTTAGATTTTGATGTCACAGTCACATACAAGAGGTACCAAGTATACCAGTTTTCTTCTAAAAGCGTCAGCTGGTTCACCGTTCTGTGTAATGTGATAGTATTGTAAAACCTGGAAATTCTCCGACTGAGACCATATAGCATTGCATATTTTCCTTATTATGCTGACTATCAGAATTGACTTACATACCTAAAAGACTATTTTTTAAATTTTACATACATTGATATAGAGTAGTGGGATCATTCCAGATCATTTGACAAGCTCGATGGCGCATTCGGTAGTGAACCTGCCCCATGCGCCAGGAGTTGTGGGTTCGATCCCCACCCAGGACAAACATTCGTGTGATGAATACTTGTGTTTGTTTTGTGTCTGGGTGTTTATATCCAATATTATTTAAGTATATATTTGTAATACCACTGTTGTTTCTGATACCCGTAACACAAGTGCTTGCTACTTACTTCGGAGTCAGATCAATGTATGTGATGTCGTTGAATATTTATTTATTATTTATTTATATCAAATGCGTAATGCGTGTGCGCACACGCCTACACCTTCTACACACAAGCGAATAACAAACGGCCCCTCCGTTTGTTATGAAATAAATCACATTAAAAGGTATTGAAGGCATATTCGCGAATGCAACTCACGTACACCATACGAGGCTTGCAAGATTTGCTCTAAAGAGTTGCACTTAATCATTTGCTGTCCTACAGCTTTGCAACATAATATGCGAATGTGTATCTTGCAGATGCATCACTTAGGTCTAATCAATTAGTAAAAAAATAAATGGAGCTTAATTGTGTAATGACAATTAGAGTATCAAGTTTCAAAAATAATTGAGAAAATAAGTGAACATAGGCAGAAGTTATACGAGATGATGTTTACGTACAATCAATAATCATGTTGAAGTATTTATACCTACAACAGACATGAGCAATTATCTTGGTACGTAAGGTTATCAGTAGTCGCCTGTGAAATCAAGTCGATAGCACAAGTCTACACTTGTTTTGCATTCATAACCAAAATTAATATTACGAGTCTCCCATACATGAAAGAATGTAATGCTATAGGTAATTAGATTTTTAATATTATCTGACTGTTAAATTAACCACTATGGTTTATTGGAAGGTTTTAAAGTGAACTAATCAATTAACTATGACATGTTTTCTAATTAACATCTAAAGATGTGACGTTAGCGAAGCAAGAAAAAACCTCGTATGTGATTGTGCAGGCGACAAGCTAGCCACTTGTCACTACGTTTTCACAATTTTCCATCTATACCAGCCCCGTTATATTTTTGGCTGAATGCGGTTAAGAGGCCTGCTGCCCCTTTGACTCTGCCTACCTCTTAGGGGATTATGGGCGTGATGTTATGTATGTATGTTAAGCTTTTTATTGTCATTGAGTATTGAATAATAATACAATTCCACACTTACTTCAGTTTAGTAATGTTTTTATTCTTACAAACCGTCCAACATTTTAACGCACCCTGAATTATAAGCAAATACTAACTCATACAAAATTGTTTTCTACCTTAACAGCAGCGTATTACAAACTTTCCCCGAATATCGAGCTACGTATTTTCAAACATATAAAATACTTTACGCAGTTATTCTTGGAACTTTCTGAGCTAAAGGCGACTTCATTTTTCCATTCCATCCTACCAACTTCAATTCATTAAACGAGACGCGAAGTTGCCGTTTTAATTAAAGATAGAAGCTGAAAACCCGCCCCGATCCCTTAACTCAGTGGGGCCTGGTTGGCTTATTTTTTTTTCGACACACTCATTCCCGCCTCTGTGGCCCTCCCAAACAAACAGCCAAGTACTTTGAAAACAAATTCGAGCAAACTCAAAAACGCACCTTCTCCTATTTATCCTAAAACCTAAAATTGCTTGTGGAAGCTTTAGAGATATGGCGTTCTTGAGATGTGCTGTCCCTTTCAGTTCATTTCATGAAAGTGGAGACAGTGGTAAGGTTCTAAAGCAGTTTGCCGCGAGCTTCGCGAGAGAGTTGACGTGTGGGGGAGAATCGTTGTCGCCTCATTTTCCGCGGAAAACTTTTCGTCTGTCGCGTCAGTGTTTGTGGTGACGTTTTTCTTTGGCTGTGACGTGGTGTGTGGGTTTGGCTGAAGGTAGGTCCGTGCTGTTATGTTACAGTGTTAATTAAACTTTATTACCAAAAGAATTAAGTGCTAATTCCTACTAGTTTTAGATTTAATTGCAGTTTTAACGCGATTATTTTAGGAGCGTTTCGTAGGATGTATTTAATGATTTGATAAAACTACGTATTTTTTATGTTTACGGAAATTCCCCCATTTATTAGTACTAAAGTTAAAACTATAAAAAAGTATATTGAGTAATTAAAAACTCATTTCTAAAAGTGTGTGCGTGCAGACTACGTGTGGTATTTCAAAATAGTAGTCGTGTAAATTTCCTAATGGTGTTCTGAAAATATTTATATATGAAAACAATTTCTAGGTCGCCAAATCAAAACTTTAAAAAGTTTTAAGTAATTTGTAAAATTACTTAGAACATACAGTCTACTTAAACAATTATAAATTATAATTATAAATAATAAATTATAATTATAAATAAAAATATTTAACTACGAAATTGTACTCGTTCCGTGATGAAATAGTGTTCCAGAATATATTTTTTCGAAAGTTTTGCGGACTGAATCAGCTTTTCACAGCGTCAATGTATGTCGATTTTACTGTATTCTCATAAAAAAACTGGAACACTTAAATTAACGTAACTTATAGCAACTAATACTAATAGCAAACATTTTAATAGATTAAAAAAAGTCAACATTTATAAACTTAAAGAAAATCATCTGATAATGACAGTACTTTAATAAAACATGTACAGAAACTAAACTAAAACATTATTATTTATTTGACCACTTTAAAAAATATATATATAATATGTATCACCAAACCACAATGTTTTTAACCAAACTGATAATACTGAATTGCACAATTAATCAAACGAGCGATTTAGTTTGAAACATTCCTGTACAATGTACATGATCCAGCTCGACTCTACTCAAAAGGCTTAAACTCTGAAATGGAGGACGATAACCGGATTGACATTGCATATGCATAAAGCAATTAACTGTAAATACCCGATCAAGCGCATGTACAACCATGATAGCGAGACAGTTGAAAAAGCAAGTATTTTGCAAAAAGTGCTTTTGCGGCTTAAACGTTTGAATGGTGAATTTGAATAGAGAAACTTCCAGTGAGTTTAATACAAATTTTACATTCAATTTACTTTTATTACTAGATATTTATTATTAAAAAAAATATCAATAAAAGATGATTTATTTCATCTGATGAATAAACTCGTATAATAAAATCGTTTGTAACATTATTCGTAGTTACGACACCAACGGTGAAAATTAAAGATATTCAGCACTGTATATTATATCAATCAATATCAGATTGTATACCTTAAATTATACCAGAAAGAAATAGTTTAATTATATTTAACATAATATTCGAAACTTTATTTAAGTTAAAATAAAATAAAAGCTACGGAACGTAAAGCAGTCCCCTTGGTAGTATAAACAGATCATAAGAGTCCTACAAAATAAAACTATACTATACAAACTCGTTAATCGATAAATAATATTTTTTCGTAGGCAAATATCCTATTGCATAAACATCTTATGTAGGGATAATACTTAGTATAAATCTCCATAGTAAAATTATAGGCTCACTCAACGTTATATTCTTTAAAATCGTTTATTTAAATATTTTTTGTGGTCCTAAAGTCGATGATTCGTAAGAAACATAATTATTAAATAACATAAAAATTTTAAAATAGTACGAGCGACATATACTATTATTTATTTATTTTATACCCTTGACGAAATAAGGTTGAACTTTTTATTTTATTACTATGACCCAAAAATATTATCATATGCATTATTTATACCTACCTAGTTCTCCTAAAACAAATCGAAATCGAAAGAGCATGAATAAAGAATTGGCGACTTTAATCGCCCATCGTAAACTTATAGGCCTGGCTGAAAAGAATGCAGAAAGTTAAAAGAAAAAGAACAATCTAAAAGTCGTGCATTTGCTAAGAGGCGAGCGAAGTTTTTAACACAATTGGTTAATTTTGGAGTGTTAAACTGCGAAGTTGCTGTCGCCAAGTTGCCGACGGTACCGCGCTGTCTGCGATTGTCGACGCTCCAAAGAGTTCCTATTTGAAAGAGTTTACAATAGGGTGGACTATTGAAATTTCCATACTTTTTTTATTTTTTACATTTCGAGTAGTATTTTGTTACTTTATTTGAACTTTTGGAACGAATCGTTAATGGATTATTGCTATTATTAGGTATAATTTATTTTGCTAGGGAAGTGGCGTAAAGTTTAGTTAGTTAGTTTATTTTGCTCATGATTTTTTTTAACGATTTTTTAAATGAATTAGGCGTTATTGCTACGGTCACAATATGAAAATTCAAATATGTCTATATAATTTAGTATCGTAGCCTTATTTCCGTTACATATATACATAATTTATAAGCTTTTCTATATGTAATTATTTCGATAAAACAATATGTTCAACTAATGGACATACAAGTTTAAAATTTTATTATATTATTTTATTAAAACAATTCACTTCAATAACTTATATAATGACAAGTTATTTTGTGAAGTCGAAATATTTAAATTATTTGTTTATGGTATATCGGGTTTTGGGTATGTGATTGTGTAGGCGACGAGCTAGCCACTTGTCACTGCTTTTTCACAGTTTTGCATCTGACCCAGCCCGGTTTTGTTTATGGCTGAAGTGGTTGGCAGAGTCAAAGGGGCCTTGCTGCCCCTTTGACTCTGCCTACCCCTTCGGGGATTGTGTGCGTGTTGTTATGTATGTATTTTTAAAAGCTGTATAACGACCGTTGCCTTATGGCGCTGGATTCCCTCTGCCTACCCCGCTAGGAAATGGCATGAAGATATTTTTTTATTTTTATTAATCATTTGACACTAAAAAGGTTTTCATATTTTTTGTTTGTTTGAACAAGAGTTTTGGTTTAGAAGCTGTATGGACAGATTCTATTTTGCAGTTAAATTACTATATGCCGTGATAAAATCATGCATTGCCTGTAACATGTAAAGCCATAGATTGATGAGAATTTCCCATTGAAACCCATCGGCCATGACTGATTACCTAGGATTAGTATATATATTGATATATATACGCTGGGACACTATCGCACATATTGATCTTAGTGGCACATGAACTAATCCATATATGGCTTAAGATTAATTGTAATCGAACGAGCTTGATGATAAAGGTGGCTTTAGCTTGTGTTTGATATGAATCACTCTATATATAAAACGGACATTGTATTTTGGAAAATCATATACAACTCTGTAATAAGTATCAATAATGTTTAGATAAGATTAGTTTAGATTAGTTTTTCGTCTTCCTTTTTTGTACAAGCGGCATTAAAATTACTTAGATGCAGTAAAAAGAAGTGAATATACGTTTACTAAGCATATTAAATTACGGAACATTAAAATTATAACTACTTATGTCTACACTTTATGTTTTTTACTCAAATGGAATGTTTGTAACATAAAATAAATTTAAAATATGTATATTTATTCATACTTCTCGTTTTTTTAGTTCGCATATGGTATTCAACGATGTTTTACTTATGTATGTATTCACCTTCGTTGTTTAGTTCATTTATATTGGCAATTGAGCTAGTGAATTAGTATGATAGTTTGAATAATTTATTGCAGAGCGCAGTTAAAATAGACCTACTAATAACGTTCAAAATAAACAAATATCTTTACGAGCAAAACTCAATGTAAACACGCTGACCGTATTGTTTCCAATAACGCGATTTCTAGCATAAAATTAGCATTTAATCATACCTTTATGTTACTAATTACGGTTAAACATGAGTCGAACTGGACACAGTTTAAATTTAGAAGTGAACACGTTAGTTACGATTTTAGTCGGCTATTCGTTATAAATTGATTTGGAAATATCTGACACATATCTGAGTTCTTGTAATCTAACTATTACTTACTCAGAAGAAACGAAGAATATAATAATATGATTTTATATAACTTTCTGTGTAGATAGCAAGACAGATGTTAGATGTTTTAACGCATCTTTAGTGAATATACGATTAATTAGGAAGATTTATAGATTTGACTCTGCTTATCCCTTCGCAGATTGCGGGCATGATGTTGTGTATATCTTATCTTCTTATCTTAACATCACGCCCGTGATCCCCGTGGGCGTAGGCAGAGTCAAAGGGGCAGCAGTCCCCTTAAACCACATTCAGCCAAATAAAACTGGGCTGGGTTAGATGGAAAATTGTGTTAAAGTAGTGACAAGTGGCTAGCTTGTCGCCTACACGATCACAAACCCAAAACCCGATATACAATTAGTCGCCTTTTACGACATGCTAGGCAAGAAACACAGTTGGCACATTCTTTTTAAGTCCCAGACCAACACAGGACAATGGGCTGGGTTAGCTGGAAAATTGTGAAAAAGTAGTGACAAGCGGCTAGCTCATCGCCTACACAATCACATACCCAAAACCCCATATACCATTAGTCGCCTTTTACGACTTGCTAGGCAAGAAACACAGTTGGCAAATTCTTTTATAGTTCCAGACCAACACGGGACATGTTATGTATGTATTTTTTTTTTAAAGCTAATTGTAGCCTATTGATTAAACCGCCAACTTCCTGACTCCGGACTGTTACTGAGTAATTTTAATACTGAAATACCCAGCCACCAATTAATTTTGCCCGACCCGGGATTTGAACCCGGGACCTCTTGGTCCTTAGTCAGCGCATGCTACCACTAGACCAAGGAGGTAGTGAAATAGTTCTATATAACCAGCTATACAGAAGACGCACGAGTTACACCAAGAGGCCTACCATTTTTTTACGTATTGGTATTCAAATAATAAACGTTTTTAAGATACATTACATAATTTTATTTAGTAATTTATGTGTGCACTACAACATTCTGTTATTTTGATAATGATCAGATACATTTTAAAAGCCATTAATTTTAGTCATTCAATCATTTTATAGATTAAGTAGATGAAATTAGTGTTTAAGAAGCTTGTTTAATTATCAGCAGTTTTCAGGAACTGGTTGGTGATCTTATTCTGAAAATGATTGAGATGGTATATAATTTATATAGTTCTACCTAACAATACTTCAGCTTTGCAAGTGCTTCTGAACATATTTACAAACGAAAAAAAAGAAAGAAAAAAAAAAACCAATGACGTACCATTTTGACATTCAGACACTTATCGGAAGACCAAAGTCGCAAATGTACTTCTGGACGTAGGCTATGAAGATACTCGACGCTTCGGTCAGGGCAGCCTCTGCGCAGGCGGTTGATATTTCGTCCTCCATCATCTTGTATTGGCGGCCAACAATGGCTTCTGAAAATTAAAACGACATTCAAGTACTATTTTTCTAGCTGTATGTCCCGAACTTGGTCGCAGTCCACTTAGACTATAATCGTTTAATATTAAAACTTAACTCTAACTTTTTTTTGATAAAAGTACTACTTTATAACACTAACTCCAAATAGACCATGATAAAAAAAATACTCTAGTCTTTTTAACAGTTTACCTACAATTTAAAACAAAACTTTAAGGAATTTAAAAGTTACTTCTTGAGAAATCAGCCATCTGCCTATTAAAGACCCGTTTAATTAGTTAAGCCGTTTCAGAGATTAGAATGAACAAACAGACGCATTCAAATTTGAAAAATCAGTATTTTGTGAATAACTGTTAATATGAACCGTGTTTATAAGGACTCTGCAAACGGCATTTTTTTAATTCTTTTATTTTTTTCTTTCAAAAATTTTTTTTGTAATGTTATATTGTGTTATTAACTTACCTAGGTTTTCTTTCATTTTCGGGCCAATATAGTAATGCGGACACTTGGGCTCATATGCCGTGATCGAAGCTTCTTTCAAAGATATTTCAGGGTGAAGTGGTATAATTGCAGTCACTGGCATTTCTGTTAAACGAAACAATCTTATGCTAATGGTAAAATGTTTTATATAGTTTCATTTTTTCATAGCTACTATATTTGAGAATAATCGACATCGATGATTTTTAGATTTTTAAACTATATTGTATCACTAAAGATGGTTCACAATCAAAAACAGTGCATTACATTTCTACCGTTACTTGTCACGATTTTCAAAGATGATCTACACTACCAAAATAGTAAACAAAAACGTGACATAACATCATGCCCATAATCCCTGAAGGGGTAGGCAGAGTCAAAGGGGCAGAAGGTTAAATGGAAAATTGTAAAAAGTAGTGACAAGTGGCTAGCTTGTCGCCTGCACAATCAATACCCAAAACCCGGTATACCTACCATTAGTCGCTCTTTACGACATGCTAGGCAAGGAACACAGTTGGCATATTATTTTTAAGTCCCAGACCAACATAGTTAACATAGACTTACGGTAAGTATTATTTATTGAATCAGATGTAACGATAGGCTCCTTGCCCATTCGGTGGTACTGGAAGTATACTAGTTTGGTCTCGACTAAGACTTTCTTGAAGTCCACAGTCATTATAAGCTTGTTCGTTCTCTCGTTAATGTTGTAAAGTAGAAATCAGTACCATTAATCAGTTCTTATCAATTGTACTCATCGTCTTAAAGTCAAATTTTTGGAATTTCATCAGTAATAGGAAGACTATCGTGTGTCCCACAGGTTATTAAATTTTTTTGCGTATTTAAATTAGCATATATGTAAACTTGAGTTACAGCATGTTTAATATTTAAGTTATCTGTTTTGTTGTCCAAATAAATAAATAAATAGAATACTTTATTAAGGTTCAATCATGTCTTTCCATGTATTGAGTTTTATAAGTTAAGCTGAGTGAGATAATTGTAGTATACTGCGGTTACTATCCTATAGAGTATGATTCCAGGATATTAGTAATATTCGTTTTTGCCAATCATCCCAGTCTTTTAAATTCTTGTATTTATAAGAGTGCAAAAAGATAGCTTTTAAAATGTTTATTTTCCTTAACAAAAATATACAGTTCCTCGTTTATACAAATGTATGACTACCCGATAACTCTGTCTAACCGATAAGCTTAATCGCCTAAACTAAACGATTAAACTTTTCAGTAAAATTTTGATACTGACGAAAGGCACATTTCCCGAAAAAATATCATAAATCACATAGTACACAATTTAGTCTCTGTAATATATTTAATGTTTATATATTTCTAGGGAATTGACGTCAAGATTAGTTAGTTAGTTAATATATTTTATATTTAAAGTTAAATCTACTTACTAAAATGCAGTAATGTCCCCATCCATACGAGTTAGTTCCGAATCAGTTAGAAGCACAGTTATCCCAAATCGGGTTAGATGAAGCGTCTGTCGGTCCCTGCGAGGGCAGTCCGGTCCGTTATATCCCCAGGACTGTCCGTATTTGGATATACAGTGTCCGTTGTTCACGAAGAACCGCCGTATGCAATATACGTCATCAGCCTCGCAAGGCCTGTAAATGTATTTAGCATCGTGATCACCTGGAAACGAGTGGATTAAAAATAAGCTTGGACTTAGTTGAACTTTAAAATTAATCACTTTAATAGCTGAGACTTTCTTTTGACTTTTTTTTTTAATTACATAGTTCATTACATCTTAAAATCTAGAATACATAGCAATATACTTGCTAAACATAGGAATAAAATAACTTTTTTCTTGCAAAAAGAAAATTATAATAACATTTTTAATTAACATTATTAAAATACAAGGTCCTGATTTTGTATTACCTGAATTTAATTTGTTATAAATGTGGAGACTGAAGGCAATTTGATGAAAGCAGGTAGGTACATAACTAGGGATTGCAATCCAGCAGCATTTTTGCTGGATTCTGCACACGACCCAGGACCCAGCAGAGCTCAATTATACAGAGACCAGTTGAATTACTTGATCCAGCATCCCTATCGCTAGGAGGAATTTAAATCCAGGGTCGTTGAACCAGCACACGTCCCTGGAACTATCAGAGCTAAATCGTGCTAATTCGGATCCAGAATTGCTATACATAACATTAAAAAAACATAAATGCGACTCACAAGATCTATTACGTCTCTCCATTGGTTCGTCCCAGCCATAACACAAGCCAATCAATAAAGTACAAATGAAGATATGCATCGCGCATTTCATGTTGTCGCTTCAACGATACGAGTTTCCAAATCAACGTATTATATATTTATAACTCTGTGGTAATATTAATTGTATATAATAGTAGTCGAAATAAGTGTATATTATTAATAAAATATTTAATAATTATTACAGCCGTTTCTTCTGCACTTTTTTTTCTTTTTTCGATCGATTGGAAATTTAAAAAGTTGTAGGCATTTTCTTACTTGGGTCAATAAGCGATTGAGCATAAGCGCTATTGATGTAAGTATGGTGTAAACCCAACCGCGGATATTTGACCCAAAATAATACATTTCGACCCCTTACGAATATTTTCAAGATGGTAGTAAGCTCTACCTATAGTAAGAACCCCTCTTAACTGAGGGGTGCGGGTACAAACCTATGCAGGTACCTCTGGATTTTTCAAATCTGTATCTTATATATATAAATATATCAGCTCAGTGGTGAAATTAAATGAAAACTGAACTTTTTTTTCTTTCTAGTATTTGATTTGAATTGCAGCTGTCTTCAGCGATTAGATACAAAATCCAGCTCCAATGGTGAGTGTATGTATTGGTTTTATTTATTGTATGGTAGACTAATATTAGTTTGTTATGTTTTATTTATTATATTGTAAGTATATATATGTATCAATATACAACTGAACATTCAAACGACTATGGATATGTAACCATGATCCAAATTTCTCTGGTTGCCCTATATAAGGGTTACGTTGGTCAGATAGTTGGGCAATCGCTTTAATGTAATCACTCGCTAAATTTGATGATGAAGAATAATGTCACATTAAAAGTATCCTTATTTGTGTAAAGCCTCAAATAAGTATTTATTTATCGTAAAGTTGACCAAAAAAATTATAACATTGTGGATTTACCACCTGTTCAAAATGTCTAATTTACAAGAAGAAACCGGCCAAGAACCGGTTACATTACTCTGCGTGAAAATATAAATATGTTATTATTATTAGGAGTGGTGGTAGCTCAATGGTAAGGACACGCGCCTCTTAACCGAGGAGTGCGGGTTCAAACCTGGGGACGTACCTCTGGATTTTTAAATCTATGTACGTATTTGTACTACTAGCTCGACTGTGAAGGAAAACATCGTGATGAAACCTGCAAATTCAAAAACAACTTTGGATTTGTAACCATGATCCAAAAATTGGCTGGTTCACTTATCCAAGGGTTACGAAGGTCAGACCGGCAGTCGCTTCAATGTAATTACCAGACTCGCTAAATCCTGGATCACGGTCTAAGCGGACCCCGTTTACACAGGACATAACGCTAGGAAGATGATTATTTTTCGAAATATAGCAATATTTCGACCCCTTCGGTGTCACCCTCGTAGTTTGTGCCCCCGTAGGATTACTAGGATAAAATATAGCCTATGTTACTTGCTGATAAAATATCTTTCCATTGGTAAAATATTCATCATCTTCCTAGCGTTATGTCCCGTGCTTAGACGGGGTCCGCTTAGACCATGATCCAGGGTATAGCGAGTCTGGTAATTACATTGAAGCGACTGCCGGTCTGACCTTTGTAACCCTAAGATATGGGGAACCAGACAATTTTTGGATCATGGTTACAAATTCAAAGTGGTTTGAATTTGCAGGTTTCATCACGATGTTTTCCCTCACCGTCGAGCTAGTGGTATTAATATGTACATAGATTTTTAAAAATCTAGAGGTACATTCCCGGGTTTGAACCAGCACTCCTCGGTTAAGAGGCGCGTGTCCTTACCATTGAGCTACCACCGCCCCTTGGTAAAATATTATAAATATATATATTTTTTCAAATCGCTCCAGTAGCTTGGAGCTTATTTATTGCAAACAAACAAACAATCAAATCTTACCACTTTATAATATTAGTATGATACCTTACATTACAGTAAAGAGATTGCAATCTGACTGTTGCAGAACAGATCCGACCGACAGGAACTGAAACTTAGTACCTACGGACTACATAACATAACATAACATCACACCCGTAATCCCCAAAGGGGTAGAAAGAATCAAAGAGAAAACATGCCTCTTTAACCACATTCAGCCAAAATAAAACTTGGCTGGGTTAGATCGAAAAATAAATAGAATGGATTAGATAAAAGTAATCAATTTCAAAACGATTTTTTGTTTCTTCTTTAATATTGGAATATATCTATATACATAAAAATCAATGGCCGGACGTGTTTACGTAAATAATAAGTATATAATTTATTGTTCTGTTGAAAGAATCGCAAATATAAATAATAAATCAATCCAGCAATTTTCGGTTCAACAGCATTTTTAATGTATTTATGTATGAACGAGCTGTTGTCCGCGACTTCGCCCGCCGTGTTCGAATATGTGATTCCCGTGGGAACTTTAAACTTTTCGGGATAAAATGTAGCCTATATCCAAGGTATAAGCCATCACCATTTTAACTTTCAGATTCCAAATCGGTTCAGCCGTTTGGCCATGAAAGAGCAACAAACATTTACACTTTTGCCTTTATAATATTAGTTGTACGTAGTATATTATTACTCTGTGGTATTAGTAAGATTAAGTAAATATCTGTATGTTTGCTTTCAGTAGTAGTATGATCAAAAAAGATTATTATGAAAAATACTTCATAATTACCTCATGACATATCTAATCATATTACGGTAAATATGAAGTAACATATTCTTACGTTTTCGTAACTGGTTTGTTCCCCTTTTATTGATACAATAACTGCAATGATAAATTAGGAGAATTTTTAAAGAAAAATTGCTGCAATCATGTCTGGTCAGTCATATACATTTTAGATATCGTATAGACTAAACACAGACAGATGTCGCTACAAGCATCACTTAGACTGATTGAGAGATAAAACCGAATAAAAACGTTATTATTTTACTTTTAAAAATGATTTTTTCATAAAATAAGTTTTTACGTCGTTTTCTAGATAATTTATTAAATTTAGGTGAAAAACATGAATATAAAATATTTTCTTCAGAAGCAAACCAAAATAATCTTTGTTTTAAAACCATGAATTTTACACAGATGGCGTATTATTACTAAGAAACAACTAACCTGTGCTTGTAGCGCCATCTTGTATTATTCCTGACAAACATACTTAACTTTGCTGTAGTTCCAATTACTCACCACTGTCGCTGTTCTTGCGCGAGTTATAGCAGTAACTTTTCATGTATGGGCAGTGACCCTCTGTTGTACGTAGTATATTATTACTCTGTGCTGCAATGTTAACGAAAGATACATACCTACTTAAGTGCAAAAAACGTTATTCCTACAGTTTTTTTCGTTAAAGTTAATTACTAGATCATTCAATAAAATACTAGCTTTGGAAAGAATTACTAAAATCAAACTATGTTACTTTGACAACTCTTATAGCGCAATGGTGACGACTTCGAATAGAACGCATAGGGCCCAGGTTTAATCGTCGCCGGGACAAATAGTTAAAAACTAACTAAACTTCACGCCACTTCCCTAGCGGGGTAGGCAGAGAGGACCGAACGCCATATGGCACGATCCTTACACACCTGACTCGCCTCTTCAACATTCATGATCCTTTTCATACAAGCTCTTCGGTTTTTATGACTCCTAACATCACTTTCTGTTAATAGTTATTTAATAAAATAGGTCAAACAGAAACACCCAGACTTGAGACAAATCAAGTCTGGGTGTTTCTGACACCTTCGTTGATTTTAATATGCTAACACAAGTATATAATCTATTTACTTTGATATAGATCGACGTATGTGATGTTGTCTGATATATTATAGGTACACATCAGATTATTGTTTTTTATTAAAGCACATAGCCAATTGTTAATCACTGAACCATCAATAAAAAAATATTGTAGATAAAATATTTTTATTAAGTTATTTACAGTTTTAATGCAATGTCGTGTAATACATAATATGTATTAGTCATGTTGCGAGCCTTACTTAAATCGCTCTTCAAAATAATAAATGTCTGTAACAAATTGACCAAGTTATGCAAAGGCACAAAAACAAGTGATATTTAAAAATTGTCAAGCTGGACAATTTAAAATAAACGGTTTTTGGATTTCCTCTTTACTTGTTACAACATCTATCCTGCTACATTTGTAGGATTTAAGTAAGTACCCGATAAGTTTCGATAAGTTAGTGAGTCAACCAATTGTGAGTAGGTATAAACATATAACAATAACTAACTAAACTTCACGCCACTTCCCTAGCGGGGTAGGCAGAGAGAACCGAACGCCATATGGTACGATCCTTACACACCTCACTAATCTCTTCAACATTCATGATATGACCATAACACCCTGATTATGCAGAGGCTTTTAAGATCACAGATTTTAGTTGAATATTGATATTCAAGGTAAAATTAGGCTGAGTTCGAAATGAAATTTTATGAATACGAAATTGTACATAAAAGAATCGCTGAAAACAATGCAATGGTTTTTCCGTGCACACTGCCGAGTGCGTTTGTATATAGTTGTATATATGCATCCACTGCATTAAGTTCTCAAAACATCACCAACAGAAATAGACTTGTTGAAGTCACAAATCTCTTTTTGCATGTACAACCAGAATAAACTTGGTGTTTCCGTCAGGAAATGTCCCTTGTACGCCGCCGTTATGTCTCTCCTTACTAAGTTAAATGCTCTTGCTACTTGGGGATCTTAAACAATTAAAACACTAGTTAAACATACATATAAATACATGTCCGTAATCCCCGAAGAGGTAGGCAGAGACCAAGTAAAAAAGCTCCGCAAAGCACATTTAGCCAAAAATTAAGTTACATAAATAACATCACGCCCATAATCCCGAAGAGGTAGGTATAGTGAAAGAGGCAGCTAGCTCCTTAACAACATTCAGCAAAAAGTGACACTTGATTGGATTGGATGGAAACTTTCGAAAAAGTAGTGACAAGTGGATTGCTCGTCGCATACACAATCACACCACCATCACACCCAAAACCCGATATACCTAGCCTTCCTTCCTTCTACGACATGCTAGGCAAGGAACACAGTTGGCACATTCTTTTTAGGTCCAGACCAACAAGGACACCACCACCCAATAATATTGTCAATAATTTTTACCTTGGCTATTCAGAAGGTTCTTTCCAAGTCTTAATCGTTTCATGTTCCATATAAAGCCACTGAATCTCGTTTTATCCATATCTAACATATTGTGCATTGTTATAGGTGTATACGCCGTTATAGTTATGGCTGAAAAAATATACAACATGTCATTGTTTGAAGATGACAGCAGAATAATCATCTTCCTAGTCTCGTGACTAGGGATGGCAATCTTTTTTTGCTGATTCTATCAGAGCTAAAATTGTGCTGGACCTAGCTGGATTGCTTGATCCATCCTTTCAATCTCTCATCGACTAACTCGATGGCGCATTGGGTAGTGACCCTTCCCCATGCGCTAAGAGTTGTGGGTTCGATCCCCATACATGACAAATATTCGTTTGATGAATACTTGTGTTAGTTTTGTGTCTGGGTGTTAATAAACAATATTTAAGTATATATTTGTGATACCACTGTTTCTGATTCTGATATCCGTAAGACAAGTGCTTTAGCTACTTAGCTCGGAGTCAGATCATTGCATGTGATGTCGTCGGATATAAAAAATTGCCTATAATAGAGATTGAAATCTATCAGCATTAAAACAGCACATGTCGTCGAATCCAGCACAGCTGAAATTATACTAGGCCTCTGAATTGCTGGATCTATAATTGCAATCCCTGGTTACGACGCAATCTTATTTCAATGACCACCTGCTTTCGTAAATCTATTTAATAAATTGAAGAGATAATCTTCCTAACGCTTAGACAGAGGAACAAGACAAATGGGATCATGGAACGTCGACAGTAATTTTAATATGCAGGTTCTCGATCTATGTTTTCATTCATATATCGGTATAAATCGGTACTGAAGTTTAGAAAATCCAGAGCAAGAAGTAAGCTTCTACTGTTAATCATTGTGTATGGTAATTTAAATCTGTCTGTATCTTATATATATAAATATATCAGTTCAGTGGTGAAATTAAATGAAAACTGAACTTTTTTTTCTTTCTAGTATTTGATTTGAATTGCAGCTGTCTTCAGCGATTAGATACAAAATCCAGCTACAATGGTGAGTGTATGTATTGGTTTTATTTATTGTATGGTAGACTAATATTAGTTTGTTATGTTTTATTTATTATATTGTAAGTATATATATGTATAAATATACAACTGAACATTCAAACGACTATGGATATGTAACCATGATCCAAATTTCTCTGGTTGCCCTATATAAGGGTTACGTTGGTCAGATAGTTGGGCAATCGCTTTAATGTAATCACTCGCTAAATTTGATGATAAAGAAAAATGTCACATTAAAAGTATCCTTATTTGTGTAAAGCCTCAAATAAGTATTTATTTATCGTAAAGTTTACCAAAAAAATTAAAACATTGTGGATTTAC
This sequence comes from Glyphodes perspectalis, assembly GCA_951394215.1. NCBI lineage: Eukaryota > Metazoa > Arthropoda > Insecta > Lepidoptera > Crambidae > Glyphodes > Glyphodes perspectalis. The sequence continues at coordinate 5,199,984 of OX596218.1, forward strand.
CACCTGTTCAAAATGTCTAATTTACAAGAAGAAACCGGCCAAGAACCGGTTACATTACTCTGCGTGAAAATATAAATATGTTATTATTATTAGGAGTGGTGGTAGCTCAATGGTAAGGACACGCGCCTCTTAACCGAGGAGTGCGGGTTCAAACCTGGGGACGTACCTCTGGATTTTTTAAATCTATGTACGTATTTGTACTACTAGCTCGACGGTGAGGGAAAACATCGTGATGAAACCTGCAAATTCAAAAACAACTTTGGATTTGTAACCATGATCCGAAAATTGGCTGGTTCACTTATCCAAGGGTTACGAAGGTCAGACCGGCAGTCGCTTCAATGTAATTACCAGACTCGCTAAATCCTGGATCACGGTCTAAGCGGACCCCGTTTACACAGGACATAACGCTAGGAAGATGATTATTTTTCGAAATATAGCAATATTTCGACCCCTTCGGTGTCACCCTCGTAGTTTGCGCCCCCGTAGGATTACTAGGATAAAATATAGCCTATGTTACTTGCTGATAAAATGTCTTTCCATTGGTAAAATATTCATCATCTTCCTAGCGTTATGTCCCGTGCTTAGACGGGGTCCGCTTAGACCATGATCCAGGGTATAGCGAGTCTGGTAATTACATTGAAGCGACTGCCGGTCTGACCTTTGTAACCCTAAGATATGGGGAACCAGACAATTTTTGGATCATGGTTACAAATTCAAAGTTGTTTGAATTTGCAGGTTTCATCACGATGTTTTCCCTCACCGTCGAGCTAGTGGTATTAATATGTACATAGATTTTTAAAAATCTAGAGGTACATTCCCGGGTTTGAACCAGCACTCCTCGGTTAAGAGGCGCGTGTCCTTACCATTGAGCTACCACCGCACCTTGGTAAAATATTATAAATATATATATTTTTTCAAATCGCTCCAGTAGCTTGGAGCTTATTTATTGCAAACAAACAAACAATCAAATCTTACTACTTTATAATATTAGTATGATACCTTACATTACAGTGAAGAGATTGCAATCTGACCGTTGCAGAACAGATCCGACCGACAGGAACTGAAACTTAGTACCTACGGACTACATAACATAACATAACGTCACACACGTAATCCCCGAAGGGGTAGGAAGAATCAAAGAGAAAACATGCCTCTTTAACCACATTCAGCCAAAATAAAACTTGGCTGGGTTAGATCGAAAAATAAATAGAATGTATTATATAAAAGTAATCAATTTCAAAACGATTTTTTGTTTCTTCTTTAATATTGGAATATATCTATATACATAAAAATCAATGGCCGGACGGGTTTACGTAAATAATAAGTATATAATTTATTGTTCTGTTGAAAGAATCGCAAATATAAATAATAAATCAATCCAGCAATTTTCGGTTCAACAGCATTTTTAATGTATTTATGTATAAACGAGCTGTTGTCCGCGGCTTCGCCCGCCGTGTTCGAATATGTGATTCCCGTGGGAACTTCAAACTTTTCGGGATAAAATGTAGCCTATATCCAAGGTATAAGCCATCACCATTTTAACATTCAGATTCCAAATCGGTTCAGCCGTTTTGCCGTGAAAGAGCAACAAACATTTAAAATTTTGCCTTTATAATATTAGTTGTACGTAGTATATTATTACTCTGTGGTATTAGTAAGATTAAGTAAATATCTGTATGTTTGCTTTCAGTAGTAGTATGATCAAAAAAGATTATTATGAAAAATACTTCATAATTACCTCATGACATATCTAATCATATTATGGTAAATATGAAGTAACATATTCTTACGTTTTCGTAACTGGTTTGTTCCCCTTTTATTGATACGATAACTTCAATTATAAATTAGAGAATTATTAAAGAAAAATTGTTGCAATCATGTCTGGTCAGTCACATACATTTTAGATTTCGTATAGACTTGACACAGACAGATGTCGCTTCAGGCATCACTTAGACTGATTGAGAGATAAAACCGAATAAAAACGTTATTATTTTTTCATAAAATAAGTTTTTTACGTCATTTCCTAGATAATTTATTAAATTTAGGTGAAAAACATGAATATAAAATATTTTCTTCAGAAACAAACCAAAATAATCTTTGTTTTAAAACCATGAATTTTACACAGATGGCGTATTATTACTAAGAAACAACTAACCTGTGCTTGTAGCGGCATCTTGTATTATTCCTGACAGACTAAACTTTGCTGTAGTTCCAATTACTCACCACTGTCGCTGTTCTTGCGCGAGTTATAGCAGTAACTTTTCATGTATGGGCAGTGACCCTCTGTTGTACGTAGTATATTATTACTCTGTGCTGCAATGTTAACGAAAAATACACACCTACTTAGGTGCAAAAAACGTTATTCCTACAGTTTTTCTCGTCAAAGTTAATTACTAGATCATTCAATAAAATACTAGCTTTAGAAAGAATTACTAAAATCAAGCTATGTTACTTTGGCAACTCTTATAGCGCAATGGTGACGACTTCGAATAGAACGCAAAGGGCCCAGGTTTGATCGTCGCCGGGACAAATAGTTAAAAACTAACTAACTAAACTTCAAGCCACTTCCCTAGCGGGGTAGGCAGGGAGAACCGAACGCCATATGGCACGATCCTTACACACCTGACTCGCCTCTTCAACATTCATGATCCTTTTCATACAAGCTCTTCGGTTTTTATGACTCCTAACATCACTTTCTGTTAATAGTTAATGAATAAAATAGGTCAAACAGAAACACCCAGACTTGAGACAAATCAAGTCTGGGTGTTTCTGACACCTTCGTTGATTTTAATATGCTAACACAAGTATATAATCTATTTACTTTGATATCAATCAACGTATGTGATGTTGTCTGATATATTATAGTTACACATCAGATTTTTGGTTTTATAAGAGCACATAGTCAATTGTCAATCACTGAACCATCAATAAAAAAATATTGTAGATAAAATATTTTTATTAAGTTATTTACAGTTTTAATGCAATGTCGTGTAATACATACTATGTATTAGTCATGTTGCGAGCCTTACTTAAATCGCTCTTCAAAATAATAAATGTCTGTAACAAATTGACCAAGTTATGCAGAGGCACAAAAACAAGTGATATTTAAAAATTGTCAAGCTGGACAATTGAAAATAAACAGTTTTTGGATTTCCTCTTTACTTGTTACAACATCTATGCTGCTACATTTGTAGGATTTAAGTAAGTACCCGATAAGTTTCGATAAGTTAGTGAGTCAACCAATTGTGAGTAGGTATAAACATATAACAATAACTAACTAAACTTCACGCCACTTCCCTAGTGGGGTAGGCGGAGAGAACCGAACGCCATATGGTACGATCCTTACACACCTCACTTATCTCTTCAACATTCATGATATGACCATAACACCCTGATTATGCAGAGGCTTTTAAGATCACAGATTTTAGTTGAATATTGATATTCAAGGTAAAATTAGGCTGAGTTCGAAATGAAATTTTATGAATACGAAATTGTACATAAAAGAATCGCTGAAAACACTGCAATGGTTTTTCCGTGCACACTGCCAGGTGCTTTTGTGTATAGTTGTATATATGCATCCGCTGCATTAAGTCCTCAAAACATCACCAACAGAAATAGACTTGTTGAAGTCACAAATCTCTTTTTGCATGTACAACCAGAATAAACTTGGTGTTTCCGTCAGAAAATGTCCCTTGTAAGCCGCCGTTATGTCTCTCCTTACTAAGTTAAATGTTCTTGCTACTTGGGGATCTTAAACAATTAAAACACTAGTTAAACATACATATAAATACATGTCCGTAATTCCCAAAGAGGTAGGCAGAGACCAAGGAAAAAAGCTCCGCAAAGCACATTTAGCCAAAAAATTACGTTACATATATAACATCACGCCCATAATCCTAAAGGGGTAGGTATAGTGAAAGGGGCAGCTAGCTCCTTAACAACATTCAGCAAAAAGTGACACTTGATTGGATTGGATGGAAACTTGCGAAAAAGTAGTGACAAGTGGATTGCTCGTCGCATACACAATCACACACCCAAAACCCGATATACCTTTAGTCGCCTTCTACGACATGCTACTGCTAGGCAAGGAACACAGTTGGCACATTCTTTTTAAGTCCACATCAACAATGGACACCACCACCCAATAATATTGTCAATAATTTTTACCTTGGCTATTCAGAAGGTTCTTTCCAAGTCTTAATCGTTTCATGTTCCATATAAAGCCACTGAATCTCGTTTTATCCATATCTAACATATTGTGCATTGTTATAGGTGTATACGCCGTTATAGTTATGGCTGAAAAAATATACAACATGTCATTGTTTGAAGATGACAGCAGAATTATCATCTTCCTAGTCTTGTGACTAGGGATGGCAATCTTTTTTTTGCTGATTCTATCAAAGCTAAAATTGTGCTGGATCTAGCTGGATTGCTTGATCCATCCTTTCAATCCCTCATCGACTAGCTCGATGGCACATTGGGTAGTGACCCTTTCCCATGCGCTAAGAGTTGTGGGTTCGATCCCCATACATGACAAATATTCGTTTGATGAATACTTGTGTTAGTTTTGTGTCTGGGTGTTAATAAACAATATTTAAGTATATATTTGTGATACCACTGTTTCTGATTCTGATATCCGTAAGACAAGTGCTTTAGCTACTTAGCTCGGAATCAGATCAATGCATGTGATGTCGTCGGATATAAATAAAGCCTATAATAGAGATTGAAATCTATCAGCATTAAAACAGCACATGTCGTCGAATCCAGCACAGCTGAAATTATACTAGGCCTCTGAATTGCTGGATCTATAATTGCAATCCCTGGTTACGACGCAATCTTATTTCAATGACCACCTGCTTTCGTAAATCTATTTAATAAATTGAAGAGATAGTCTTCCTAACGCTTAGACAGAGGAACAAGACAAATGGGATCATGGAACGTCGACAGTAATTTTAATATGCAGGTTCTCGATCTATGTTTTCATTCATATATCGGTATAAATCGGTACTGAAGTTTAGAAAATCCAGAGCAGGAAGTAAGCTTCCACTGTTAATCATTGTGTATGGTAATTTAGTTCCTCAATTATTCAAGCAGTCACAGAATGACTTTTTTAAAGTACCGAAAATTTTAAAAGGCTGTACATACATTTTCTAATGAGACGCAAGCTTTTTTTCAAGAAGAAAGTATTCGAATGACTTAAGTTTCATGGTACTTACTGAACGTCATGTTCATAATATCCGTGGTCACAATTGGTTCTCTGCCAAAACGATGGAAAGCCATGTATACGTTGTCTATATCCAGACGAACATCGTTTAAGTGAATTACTAACACGAACCTTCTGGTTTTCTTGTTAATGCTGTGAAAAAAAATTACACACATAACATAATATCACGCCCATAATCCCCGAAGGGGTAGACAGAATCAAAGGGGCAGCATGCTCCTTCAACCACATTCAGCCGAAAATAAAGCCGGTCGGGTTAGATGGAAAATTGTGAAAAAGCCGTGACAAGCGGCTAACCTGTCGCCTACACAATCACACACCCAAAACCCGATATACAATTAGCCGCCCTTTACGACATGCTAGGCAAGAACCACAGTTGGCATATTCTTTTTAAGTCCCAGACCAACATGGGGCAGTGGGCACGGTTGGATGGTAAGCTGTGAAAAAGGAGTGACAAGTGGCTAGCTCGTCGCCTACTCAGACACATACCCAAAAGCCCGTAAACCATTAGCCGCCTTTTACGACATGCTAGGCAAGAACCACAGTTGGCACATTTTTTTTTGTCCCAGATTAAAATGGGCCAAGTCCCAGACCAACATAGGACTAATTGAAATATGAAAAAAATTGTAAAATAAAATACATAATAATATACGTCTATATATTATTATGTCCGTAATCCCCGAAGAGGTAGGTATAGTCACAAGGGCCGCTAGCTACCTTAACCACATCCAGCCAAAAAAAAACTGTAATAGAAAATTATGAAAAATTATAGTGACAAGCCAGCCCGTCGCTTGTACAATCACACACCCAAAACCCGATATACGATTAATAAGTCGCCTTTTAGGACATGCTAGGCAAGGACCAAAGTTGGCAGGTTTTTATTAGGGCCCAGACAAACACGGGACAGAAAATAATATAGACACATAATCATTACGCCCGTAATCCCCAAACGGGGTTGACAGAGTCTAAACTAAACCTAAAAAGCGCTTTTGATCACTTTAGCCAAAAAAATGTCTGGTTTAGATCAAATTATGAGAAAGTGACAAGTGGCTAGCTCGTTGTCTACACAATCACAGACGCAAATACCATAAGGTGGTTACTTTTAAAGTTACTTTTAAATTCCAGACTATCATAGGACAGATGAACAAAAAAATTAACAAAATAAAATTCTTCTTTCTTTTTTACGTCTTTCTTTCTTTCGTATTAATACTTACTAGCAATTGTTTATCCTTCCATTAAAATTCGAGATGTAGCTATTGCGATAGTACCCAGTGACGTTCAAATTGCTAGAGTACATCATTTGGTTCTGTCTGAATATAGGCTCTTGCTGGTATTCGTAAGATGGACCTCTACAACCCGTGTATTTTTGTATGAACGAGCGGAGACATTCTTTGTTCCTGTTTTGGCACGGATAAAATATATCATTGCTGCTGACTATTCCATCGTATGGGGGAGGAAAATCGTCATCTGAAATCGTAAATAAAAAGTAATTTATAATTGATTTCTGATGAGGATTGTATATAAGGAAAACAGAGCCGAAACATGAGAGACTTTAAAAAAGGAGGAGGTTCTCGACCGTATATATATATTTTAAATAGCTATCGCAGTAACAATTGTGGTTTTGTATCTATATAACATTAATTAAAGTCAAGAGGTATTAATAATGGTTTAAAAAATCAATATATAAATTATGAAATATATTCTTGAATTCCAATAAATAAGGTTCCAATGGAGCTCGCTATTGCTTTTTCCAAATCCAAAATTTAAAAAATTCTAATGCAATATCATCCGATTTATATTTTATATTGATTGAATTTCTTGGGGTTTATCAGAAGGCTCAAACAAATACATCATAAAAATGTTTCAAAACATACTAACGTAGGATTAGACTTAAGTTTGTTATGGACATTCTAACTTAAAATAGCGAAAATCTACCCGGAGATATGTTTAAACTTAGCATAACTTATTCGCTTATGTACACTTTTGACTTCAGACAATATAATACTCTGCCTGCTATTGCTAAGTTGCGTAAACTTAGCAATAGCAGGTAGAGTAATATCATTCAAAATTAAGTTACCATAATCTTGTTCCCAAATTTCTTGACCGCAAACACTGCTGAAGAGACAGGCGAAAGAAAAGAAAAATATCAATCGAGAATCCATTCTTGCAACACACGCTCTTACAGAATATGTAACAAGTATAAATATTTTTGCTTTTATATTACAACAATTGCAATAAAATTGACGATCAATTAATTATCTTGACGGGTTCGCTGTTATTGCTATTTTATAACTAGGTGAAGGTATGATTTTACAAGAGACCAAAACCCTTTTCTATTTGAGTAAGTAAGTAAACGTTTCGACCGGCCCGTTGGTCGAGTGGTTAGAGACTCCGGCCACGAAACCAAGGGTCTCGAGTTCGAATCCCACTAGGGGCAAATATTTCGTGTGATAAACATGGACATTTGTACTCGAGTCATGGATGTTTACAAACGTGTTTAAGTATGTCTAGCCGTTCACATAGTATCAATAGGACGGGCATAAGCTTAGTTTGGGATTAGGGGATTGGTGTGCCGGTTTAAAGAAATTTGTTATTATTATTTTTATATATATATATATATATATATATATATATATATATATATATATATATATATATATATATATATATATATATAAATAACACCACGACTGTAATCCCCAAAGGGGTAGCTAGAGTTAGGGAAAGGGACAAAAAGGCTCATTAACAAAATTTCGCCATTTCGGCTGCGCTAGATGGAAGCAAGTATCCTTCACTTGATATTTCAGATTTAGTTTACGTTGATTCGTCTTATAGTGTTCTATCTACTACTGAAGATGTAGTGAAACTGGCGTTGTTTGTTTTAGATATAATTTATTGAGAGGTAGTGGCACTATTAATTATTTAGGATATATATTATTTTACGTTTATTAGCTATAATTATTTAGATTTCAACTTTTTTTTATTTCTTATTAATTTTTATTATTTGTTTGATTAATGATTAATAATTAATAACGATTTATAATTAAATCAACTAAACGTGTAATTAAATATCGGAAGTTGAGTTTAACCTGCAAAAAATAGATATTAAAAATGTTTAAGAGATAATTTTATTGAAACAATCCTTTGTTCCAGATAAACTTTCATGTATCTTTTGATTAATGGATACAAATACAATTGATTAGTTTATTAATTAGGTATATTAAGATTTGTCTTTTTGCTTTGGCAAATAATACTTATATAATTAATTTAAGTATTTAATCATCCTTTTTTTTTGTATCCCTTTTTATTATCTAAGGGCTGATTTTTCAACAGTCAGATAAATGATAACAATCAAATACCGTATGACATCCGCAAATTGGTAACTTTATACTTTATCAGCCAGTTAATTCATAACTGACCATTAAAAAAATCGGCCCTAAGTAGTATGATTTACTGCACGACCCTATCCCTCTCTTTTTGGTAGCTTATTTTCCTCTACCTGAAGGTTGTCTGGAAGCGATTGCTTTTAGGGTAAGACCGCCTAAATTGTATTGTAATTGTCTGTTCTGGTTAATGTTATATAGTCTTCTTCAATAAATAAACTATACAAGACAATTTTTTTTTCCAAACAAATCCATGTTTGATAATTTACTTTTATAAAATGCTACAATAAGATTATCACGTTATATTATAATGTCCTCCTAACCGATATCGGTTACAGCAGCGAACCTCAACGAGGATTAGCCATCTGCGCAGGAGATATTATAGTGCACAAGTGTGTGCGCTAACACAGGTGCACTCTCTATTCTTTTCTCTCATAGTCCGGTGAGACGGCAATTCGACATGACCGGAGAGAGGTTAGGCGCAGGACCAACGGCTTAACGTGCTTTCCGAGGCACGGGGGTGATTAAATCGCCAACTTCCTGACTCCAGGCTGTAACTGAGTAATTTGGATATTAAAATACCCAGCCACAAATTTTTGGCCCAACCCGGGATTTGAACCAGGGACCTCTTGGTCCTTAGGCGGCGCATGCTACCACTAGACCAACGAGGCGTCAAAGTTATATTATAGTCAGATGCTGTGTTATGGTACAGATTTTTCAAACACGTCACTTTTTTTACCAATACCAAGATGATTCATATAACTTTTTTACGACATGCTAGGCAAGAACCACAGTTGGCACATTCTTTTTAAGTCCCCGACAAACTTGGGACAATGGGCTGGGTTAGATGGGAAATTGTGAAAAAGTAGTGTCAAATGGCTTGCTCGTTGCCTTCATATTAATCACATACCCCAAACACCGTATACCATTAGTCGCCTTTTACGACATGCTAGGCAAGGACCACAGTCGCCACATTCTTTGTAAGTGCTATGTTGGTCTGGTACTTAAAAATAATATGACATGGTAAAGTAAATAGTGTAAAAAAAATTTAATTCAACAAAAGAGAGGCTTACTTAGCGGAAATTAGCCGAGGACACCGCAACAGAAAGTACCAAGCAGGAAGAAAAGAATCAGTTGAGATCCCATTGTTTGGCACCGCAGAAGTTATTACTGAAACTAAGTCTTCAGTAGTATTGTAAAGGTTCGTTGACTGCCTCTTTGGTTTAGTGGTAGCATGCACCGCCTAAGGACCAAGATGTCTCAGGTTCAATTCCCGGGTCGGGTCAAAAAAATTTGTGGGTATTACAATATTGAAATCACTTAGTAACAGTCAGGAAGTTGGCGGTTTAATCACCCCCGTGCCTTGGAAAGTACGTTTAGTCGTTGCTACTGTGCCTGACGCAAGAACAGAGAGTGCACTTGTGTTTGTGCACACACTTGTGCACTAAGTGTAATATTTCCTGCGCAGTTGGCTAATCCTCGTTGTGATTTGCCGCCGTGATCGATATCGGTAAGGAGGACATTATTGCAAAGGTTTTTATATGAACAAGTGGCAAGTTGTGAAATTTCCCTTATTTTTTAACTGTCGATAAATTAAGTAAAAGGCATATTTTTATGAGATTTCGAAAGCTAGCGGATGTAAAATGTTAAAATATTTTTTATGATTATTGTGAACTATGGAAACAAATAAACTAATAAAATAAATACAGTCGGTCGCGAAAAGTTGTTGAAAGCTGTTGTTGAAATACCTCACACATTTCCACCCAGAAATCCTTTGAGCAAATATCTTTAAGAGAGACAGAGAGATAAAGATCGTTCTTTTGTCTCTTTTATCGAGGTGAATGCTTTATGCATTGGCACATTGTTCCGGAACATGACGTGGTCCGGAGTTTTAAATAGAAGGAATATTCTTTATTCAACATGGTATTGATCTGAATGTGTACACTAAAACAATCGTCACCCCTATCTGGCTTGTAAGGTGGCACTATAAAGAGGGATGAAGTGATAATCACATTTTAATTAGCATTAGAAAATATAGTCACAGTAGAATCTATACTTGCTAATATTATAAAGCTGAAGAGTTTGTTTGCTTGAACGCGCTAATATCAGGAACTACTGGTCAGATTTGATTAATTTGTTCAGTGTTATCTAACACTGAAAAAAAAAATCAAATTTATCGAGAAACCGTTGGCTCGGCTAGTTGAATATAATTATCGAGATCGATCAGTTGTGATTATAATTTTTATTGTCCCATGTTGGTGTGTGATTTAAAAATAACGTGCCAACCGTGTACCTATCATGTTTAAGATTAGACTAATGGTGTATTAGGTATTACGATGGTGATAATGTAGCCTACAAGTTAGACATTATAAGAAGATAACTGTGCCGCATTGCCGCACGTAGTAAAATATAGCACGTATCGCACGTACGAGATATAACATGATCAAGCATTTACTAACAGATAGAGTGATATATAAACTGTAATACAACGTTAAATAAATCAGTCATCTTCAGTTACCTACAGACATCTATTAACCTTTGTCTCATTCCACACCAGTCCCATACGCGGTTATATTTGGCGAACCCGACGTAATGGGGTAGTTGAGACTCATACCAACTGTTGTCTCAATTACCCCAGTCCTATACCCGGTTAAAGTGGTGACCCCGACAGAACAACAAAATGGTGAAGCAAACGAGCCAAGGGATCATGGTAAACGCGGGAACTCCGCGCAAGTCGTGTGCATCATACGGCATCATAAGAAGTCGCTGCCAACACCGCCGTCACATTCCGCATTTCGGAATTCTGGATCCCGAACACTACAACAACATAGGAACTCCGTGCAAGTCGTGTGCATCACAAGAAGTCGATGAAAACAGGGCGAGGACTACAAATTTACCACTGTCGTCCCAAAATTAAGCAAAGAAGAAGTTATACTTGTCAACGACATGATATCAAGCCACACAGCAACCGATTCGTCAGACTTAGATAAAATGAGCCAGATTGCCAACAAATATTAAATAATTAAGACATAAATGAAATGTCAGCATTCGACGACAGCGCAAACAAAGGTCACGTTCAAACTATGGAAGATATGCTAACGTAGCTGAAACAAATGCAATTGGAATTGAGTGCAGTTAAAAGCGAACGCAGCAATAATCAACGCAGTAAATTGTCGTAAATAATATTCGCCGAAGTCAAGTTCAAGGCCGCTTAGCCAAGAGAGAATATTTTGTCACTGTCATCGCAAATTTGGGAAATACGCATAAAGATGTGAAAAACCAAGCGATTGGGAGCTAGTGTATATTCCTAAGCTTAGGAAAAATAATTATAGCACAGTCAACGGCGGAACCTGTGCTATGTTTTCAAACAACCGCCTCATTTTTACCGACTGGAAAAGTGGTATGAGGTTTTGGTTAATTGATACGAGATCGGATAGATCAAAAAATAAAGAAAAATGTGAATTCCTCCAGAGCGATTGGATTTCTTAGGTTATCGGGTAACGAGCCAAGAAATACGCCAGACGAGGAGAAGTATACAAATACTAGCGAATACCCTAAGCCAAGGACAAATAAAGAGCTAAGAAGACCTTATGATGGATCGCGAATACGACAAAGTGACTACGGAGCATATACAAGCGTTGCTGTTTCTTACAAATTGTATTGTTTTCATTATGTATATTTGTTTTTATTAATTTAATTTTTTTTTAATAAGGGGGGAGTACTGTGCCGCATTGCCGCACGTAGTAAAATATAGCACGTATCGCACGTACGAGATATAACATGATCAAGCATTTACTAACAGATAGAGTGATATATAAACTGTAATACAACGTTAAATAAATCAGTCATCTTCAGTTACCTACAGACATCTATTAACCTTTGTCTCATTCCACGCCAGTCCCATACGCGGTGATATTTGGCGGCGAACCCAACGTAATGGGGTAGTTGAGACTTATACCAACTGTTGTCTCAATTACCCCAGTCCTATACCCGGTTAAAATAACTAACAAAATGGTAGATATTTTGTTTGTTCACTGTACTCGCGAATAAACTAAAATAATAAAAATGAAAGTATGAATGTTTCGATGTATTACTCAACCATGTTTTAACTGTTCATTGGATAAGCTGATATTTGGCAGTATTATTAGCAGATCCAGTTATGGCAGCAGATCTAGTTTCAGTTACAGTATTAATGCCCAATGAGTTCCAACTCATGAGGCATTTGAATAATATAAATTTACTTTATGTATGGATGGATGTAGAAGCCGCGGACGGCTCAGGCTCATCTACCACGACCAGATTGGTCGTGTATTAACAGGAGGTGTTGCTAGGAGTCATCAAACCGTAGAGCTTGTGTAAAAAGGATCATGAATGTTGTAGAGGCGAGTGAGTGTGTGTAAAGATCGTGCTATATGGCGTTCGGTTTTCGCTGCCTACCCTGCTAGGAAAGTGGCGTGAAGTTCTAGTTAGTAAAATATTTTCCCCTAGGGGGATTCAAACCCGCGACCCTTGGTTTCGTGGCCAGGATCTCTGACCACTCGACCAGCGGGCCAGCCAATCGATAATAATTTATACCTACCATGATAGAGAGGTCAACAATGATTGGTCGTTGATGACATAATACAGATAGCATCGTTTTGAGTTAATACATCTACCACAATTTATATTTGAGCCCTCATATGGAGCGTTTGCGGCCAGTGCTGATACAACAATGAGTTTGTGACAATCGTGCGAACGGATTGAAATTCAATTTAGCTCAGTCTAGTTTTGATATTAACACGGATTAGTGTTGCCGAAAAATCTATAGTTTTGCAATCGATAGTTTAACTGCCAAATCATCTATACGACCAATATTACAATCAATAGTATTGATGTCTCTGTTAGTAGAAAACTATCGATACTACCGCTCGATAGGCCAATATTGATTGCCTATCGAGCGGTTTGTTATCATTATATATTAATATTGCTTACATTTTTAGGCTTTAGTGATTTTAAAAGTAGGTATCATCCGTGTTAGTGTTGCCGCTCAAAAGATCAATATCGATTGCCTATGGAAGCCTATCGATAGTTGAAGATATTTACATGTACTGAAAATTTTTTTCTTTCTTTCTTTCTATTTCAACGTTTATTAACGTTATTATTTAACGCCTTAACATATGTAACTGCAATATAATACAGCTACGGATTTTGAAAAAAAAATGTTCCTTGTTTAGCATGTCGTAAAAGGCGACTAATGGTATATTGGGTTTTGGGTGTGTGATTGCGTAGGCGAAGAGTTAGCCACTTGTCACTCCTTTTTCACAGTTTTCCATCTTACCCAGCCTAGTTTTTTTTGCCTGAATGTGGTTATGGGGCTAGTTGCCCCTTTAACTCTGCCTACCCCTTCTGAGATAACGGGCGTGATGACATGTATGTAAGGAGAATAAGGAAGAGACTAAATAAAAAGAAATATAAATATTTATTTACGCCATTAATACATTATTCCGTAAAACAATCTTTTATTATTACACGTCACAGGTTTCAAATGTTCTTAGGGTGCTTCTATAGAATACTAGCTGACCCGGCGAACTTTGCTGTTGAAAACAGGTAATATATTTTTTTTATGAATATCATATTTAAATATTTATTATCCTATTCCGGATGAAGACAAATCCAAAACCACAAAAATCATAGAAATTGGTTCACCCGTTCTCGAGTTATGAATGGTGCAGCTAATAAGACTTTGTTTTATATATATAGATTAATTAAAAGATAAAAAAGATTCGTTTGTAAAAGAAAAATGTTAATGACGCTTTTTATTAATTCTTCATAGCAAGAAAAGTAGGGTTATCGAGTTCGATACATACAAATTTTAAAGTAAATGAATTATCTACTATATAATTGAAGGTATTCGCAATAGATACTATTTTAACCATACAATTTCGCATGGAGAAATACTGTTTTTCTATACATGATTACGTTATTCCTTGACGTCATGCCAATTCAAGTTCAAAATCAGTACAAATAAGAAAACATGATATAATCTTAACAGCTTTAAGTTATACATCAATAAAACATTGCCAAGTGTGAGTTGGTATTCCGATTGGGGTCTTTAAGACCTCAAGTAAGATGTTCTCAAACCACCTATAAAATTAGTTATGGGTATGCCAAAGTCACAAATGTATTTCTGCAGATAAGCCAAGAATATACTCGGGGACTCGGTGTGAAGGTAGTCGTGCACTGATGTTAAGGGATTTGCATACAGCTGGTTGATGGCTCTTCTAAACTCACGATCTGAAATTGAAAATGATAGAAATATGTGTAGGTATACGAACCATATTTCGTCATGTTATTATTTGGTTAACCAAATATGAATATGGTTTGTCAAAAATTACATCATTATAAAAATTAAGTTTATATATCTCGATATATAGACTCGATATCTAACTCTCGAGTCAGAGTTATAGATTTCGTTGTAAAATATATAATTTAGTTTTGTCCCATTTTGGTCTGAGACTTAAAAATAATGTGCCAACTGTGTTACTTGCCTAGCATGTTGTAAAACGCGACTAATGGTATATCCAGTTTTGGGTCTGTGATTGTGGAGGCGACAAGCTGGCCATTATATATTTGTAATACCACTGTTGATTCTGATATCCGTAACACAAGTGCGTAAGCTACTTAATGTCCTCCTAACCGATCGGTCACAGGAGCCAATCTCAACTCTCTGGAGATATTATAGTGCACAAGTGTGTGCGCAAACACAGGTGCACTCTCTGTTCCTTCACTCTCATAGTCCGGTGAGACGGCAATTCAACATGACCAAAGAAAGGTCAGGCGCAGGACCAACGGCTTAACGTGCTTTCTTAGGCACGGGGGTGATTAAACCGCCTGACTCCGGGCTGTTACTAAGTAATTTCAATATTTAAATACTCAGCCACAATTTTTAGCCTGACTCGGAAATTGAACCCGGACCTCTTGGTCCTTAGGTGGCTTGGTCTTTTAAGCTACTTACGTCGGAATCAGATCGATTTATGTGATGTAGTCGGATATTTATTTATTTAATTATGTACACTTAGTTACCTTTCATGCCAGTGATCTTTGGGCCCAAGTAGAATCTGTTGTTTCGTTGTAAAAGATAGGTCGTGATTATTGCATCATCCATCGTTATTTCGCCGTAATCCAGGGGAATATTGGCAGTTGAGATGAAAGCTGTCATATCGAAAAAAAAAAACTTTAATCTTTACATATAATACAAAGTCGGGTTATTGCACCATATACCAGGTGATTTTTAGTTTATACAAAACGACTTACCTACATATTTAATTCATTATTCTAAGGAAATGATGAAAGGGTTTTATAGAAAAGAAACAAAATTATTTTCTACTTTCCATACAAAATTTGTTGCGCTGATTGGCTATTTTACATATATACATAACGTCACGCCCATAATCCCCGAAGGGGTAGGCAGAGTCAAAGGGGTAGCAGGCCCCTTTAACCACATTCAGCCAAAAATAAAACTGGACCGTGTTAGATAGAAAATTGTGAAAAAGTAGTGACAAGTGGCTAGCTCGTCGCTTACACAATCACACACCCAAAACCCGATATACCATTAGTCGCCTTTTACGACATGCTAGACCAAGAAACACAGTTTGTAAAAATAATGGGACAATGGGCTGGAATAGATAGAAAATTATGAAAAAGTAGTGACAAGTGGCTAGCTCGTCGCCTACATAATAACATAGGTACCCAAAACATAATATACTCACCATTAGTCGCTTTTTACGACATGCTGGGCAAGAAACACAGTTGGCACATTCCTCTTAAGTCCCAGACCAACATGGGGCTATTTTGTATGAAAAGTAAAATCATTTTTTGCAATTTTTTTTTCAAATCCCTTAAATTTGTTTCTTAGAATAATAAGTTCAATAAGTGGGTAAGAGGTTTCGCATAAGCTAAAAATATCCCCTAACTTAAAAAAGGCTGACGCGATTGTACCTAATGAAATTTTTTTGGTGCCGTAGTCTCTGTTCTAAATAGCAGAATATCATTCAAAAATGAAAAAATATCGTTATGACTGAAGAATAAACCGACAGATTTACTTTCTGTTTTTGTTTTTGTATTTATAATAAGAATATATTAGCAAGAATTCAATAGGACTTGAATGAATACGCGGGCAAAATCTAGCCATCCATTTAAACAATTATAATATTAGTTTAAACCGCGCCAATAAAGACACGACTTGAAAATGGCGGTTCGTACTTGTTGACAGGTGCGATCGGTACTCAATACGATCCATAAATTTTTTTTTACGTTCTGTACTGACGTGTGTGACTAAAGACGGATATAATGTGCGAGGGAGAGAGAATGATTAGTGTCGCCATTTTAGATTCGTTTCTTTAATGGCACGGGTTATAATGCTAGGTAATATACCCGCAGATTGCTAATGCGCCTGGCCACCATATTGGTGACGTAAACGAACACTCAGTACCGTTCGCAAAACTGACCAGCGAGTATTGAACTATTATGACTAGCGTATGGAACCGACGCAGCGAACAAGTTTTTTGCGCCGTGGGTTGTTGCCGATCGGCAACAACTCGTTTCGTCACTCGCCAACGTTTACGCTTAAGCGCCATGAAATTCACGGCATTTACGACGTTTTGGTCGCGAGAAAAATGTACTCTATGAGCGATCTAGCGCTGCGTGTTTTAATAGCTTAATTAGACGACAATTGTTCGTTTTAGCGCTGCAAATGCTGAAACACGCTCAGTCCATGCTTCGTGATAATATTTTTGTTTGACATAGCTTCTCTATACGTAGTAATAATAGCTCAATGCCAGCGAGTATTTCGGGTGACGTCACGTGGGTGTTAATTAGACAAGGTGGAACCTTGTTATATAATGTATTATATATTATACTAACAATGAGTGCCGTTGGCGTAATCTGCCGCGACCAATGGTCCTTTGCCCATTCGACTCATGAGAACATAGGTCTTCTCCGACACTATATCAAGACCGTCGAATTTCACAGCCATGACAAGGTAGTTCGTTTTTTCATTGATGCTGTAAATACAGTACACTTATGTTAACAGGTATAATATATGTAAGTTTATTATAAACATTTTAAAAACTTCAAGATTTTCGATATATATAGTAATAATATAAGGCTGAAGAGTTTGTTTGTTTGCTTGAACGCAGTTATGTCAAAAACAAAAAGCGGTGGTAACTCAATGGTAAGGACACGCGCCTCTTAACCGAGGAGTGCGGGTTCAAACCCGGGCACGTACCTCTGGATTTTTCAAATCTATGTACGTATTTATACCACTAGCTCGACGGTGAAGGAAAACATCGTGATGAAACCTGCAAATTCAAACAACTTTGGATTTGTAACCATGATCCAAAAATTTTCTGGTTCCCCTATCTTAGGGTTACGAAGGTCAGACCGGCAGTCGCTTCAATGTAATTACCAGACTCGCTAAATCCTGGATCATGGTATAAGCGGACCCCGTCTAAGCACGGGACATAACGCTAGGAAGATGATGATGAAATGCGGATGAAACCGCGGGCACAGTTAGTAAAATAAAAACATACACAGTTACGGTGTATCGTACTAATATGGGCAGTCCGCAGTGGTAGTCAGCATCCTAGCGGTATGTCCCGTGCTAAGACGGGGTCCGCTTAGACCATGATCCCGGATTCAGCGAGTCTGGTTTGACTTTAAAGCGACTGCTAGTCTGACCTTCGTAACCCTAAGGGAAACCAGACAATTTTTGGGTCATGGTTACAAATCCAAAGTTGTTTGAATTTGCAGGTTTTCCTTTACCGCCGAGCTAGTTTTATAAATACGTATCTACATAGATTTTAAAAATCCAGAGGTACATGCTCGGGATTGAACCTGCGCCACTCGGTAATGAGGCGCGTTTCCTTACCATTGAGCTACCACCGCTCCCAGTCCGCAGTACTTGTGGTTAAATTAATTCTACCCTCGCAATAGAGAAAATGTTTACTTTATAAGATTTGTTTTGTTACCACTGATACAAAATTGCAATATCGTAATACTTACTAAAATCGAATGATTTTGCCGTTCAGATTCTTCAAATAAACTTTGGTCACCAACATAGTCAGATTTATATTTGGCATGTAAGAGGCTTGGCTTTCCCGGTATACCGGGTTATTATCTGAATTACGTATTTTAAAACATTTTCCGTATCTGGCGAAGAAATTTTGAACGCAATCCACTCGATTATTTGGACCACAGGGCTCGTAAAAGAACCTCTCATCGTCATTGTCCATATCTAGCACGTTGCAGCGTTCATCTCGACCGATAGCTAAAATAACATGATTTAAATACATACATACAAAATGGTATTATTTCTTTTCTTTTTTGTATATTATTTAGACTATTTATAATTACTTTCTTGAGGCCTATATAAATAAAGATATTTAGAATTTGAACGCCCGTATTCCCGGAAGGGGTAGGCAGAGACCGAATAATGTATTTTTTACTACGTGAATGCATTACTCAGCGATAGTAAGGGCACGTGCCTTTGAAGCGAGAAGTGCGGGTTCAAGCCCGGGAACGTATGCACCTCTGAATTTTTCAAATCTATGTAAGTATTTATACCACTAGTTTGGAAGTGAGGGAAAACATCGTGATAAAACCTGCACATTAAAAAGTCTGGTTCCCCTGTATAAGGGTTACGAAGGTCAGATCGGCAAGATACTGGTAAAAGCGAAATATTTGTATTTTAATAATATTCGAAACGTTTTTCTAGAAACTAAATTATCTAACATTAATCTATTTGCACATATTTAGTAAGATTTTAAACATATAGAATTATAAAATAGCAATCGCAAATCGGTATGTCAGCAATATTTCAACCGTGTTATCGTCAATATAAATATGGAAAACAAAAATGAAGGAAAACTTTTTCGAAAACAAAAAAAAAACTAAAACAGTTCGAATTTGAAATAAGTTTTTATAGAATTAAAAATAATTTAGTGAGTCTGACCAATTGCTTTAAAGCGACTGTCTCGGATCTTCGTAATCTGATCTGAACTGGATTCTCTCGATCTGACTTTCGTAACCTTTAAATTTTTAAATAGGTGAACCAGATAAACTACATTTGGAACACATAGACAATATTCTTAATTACCTCCATATCTAAATTTTTCTGAGAATCTTCCTGCATCAGCTCCATTCAAAGCAAATATCAGAATAACAAAAAACAAATAATGCTCCATTATGAAGTATTCAACAAACCCTCAACACCAATATTTGTCGAATTTACGATTGATTTTATAACGATTATTTCGTAATACAACCAACGGAACATCATATTTTATTTCATTATTTCAATGTCCGACTGAGTGCAGATTTTCATGGCTTAAGCCGAAATTAAAGCCGAATAATATAAAAAAAACTTATACTAATAGTTTAATTACCTTAAAAATTCGGAACCCGTGTTGACTTGGGACTTTAAAAAAATGTGCCTGCTGTATTTTTTGCCTAGCTGCCGAAAAATATGAGTAGAGTAGTGGCTGTTGGGTTTGTTATTATGAAGACGATGAGCTAGCCACTTGTCACTACTGTAACACCACTTTCCATCTAATCCAGATCAGTTTTAGGTAGGAGTGGTTAAGGGGGCTCATTGATATTAACCCTCCCTAACCGTTCGGGACCTATACCACTTTTATACAGTACGGGCGTAATTTTATGTATATGTATAATTGTGTGTGAAAATTCAGGTTAAGTTTTTCTACATGAATAATGAATATACCAAACAGTACCACATACGTTAATCTTATTTTAGAGTAAGTAGCTTTTGCGCTTGTATTATGGAAATTTCGTTTAACGAAGCTTGTACTAACGGGGTATTTTTTTTTTTCAATTTATATTGGGTAGCATTGAAAAACTAAGCTTTTTTAATAAAATTTATTTGAATTCTAAGCCATTTCTTCTATTGCGCTCTTGTATATTCGCATTTACAGTATCTACTAGCCTGGGCCTTTCTCAAGAATCCATATTGGTCAATTGGTCAAACAAGATGAAGCCGAACCTGAAAACACGATAAGACCGTATATATATCC
The DNA here is from genome assembly GCA_951394215.1 of Glyphodes perspectalis. NCBI lineage: Eukaryota > Metazoa > Arthropoda > Insecta > Lepidoptera > Crambidae > Glyphodes > Glyphodes perspectalis. The sequence goes on from OX596218.1 coordinate 5,220,656, forward strand.
CCTAAGTTATTTATAGCAGCAATACTTTACCGAGCGAATTACTACTTATTTAATTGTTTAATAATACGAATTTTGCAAATAAGAATTGAATATATGAAAACAAGATTTTATTGCAACTTATATTACTGCAGTTAATTAAGTATATAAAATAATTATAAGCGGTGATTATTTGTTAATTTAAAATTTTTGGTCTGGTAAATTTTTTGCTTAAAATATTAAGTGAAAAAAAATCTTATTTTTTTTGTAGATATCTGACAAGCCGTCTTGACATGGTAAATAAAAAAATAGTTGAAAAGAGTATCTACAGAGCTCTTGTCGGTTTCTTCTCGTAGAAGCAACATTCCGAACGGGTGGTACATTCATGTTATTGGTTGATGTTCTAATTGAGGATTAATAAGTGGTTGTTTCAAACCTATAAAAATAAAAAGTATTTTTCCTATTACTTAAAACTTGAGTCCTCTTAACTTTTACTATTTTATTTAGTTTTTTTTACTTTTTTATTTCTGAGTTCGTCAGGTACAGAAAATAATTCGTATGGGATTCGATATTGGTCTGGGATATAGATCCCAGAAGAGTTATGGTGCATATAGATGCACCATAACTCTTTGTCTAAAGTAACATATTTTCAGTATTTAGAAATAATGCATTAACATTAAAACAATACTTTTGTAATATTAACATCATCAAATTATTAATTATTTGTAATAGAGGGAGTATTGAAACACAAATGTTAATAATCACTTAAATCTGTAATAATAAATATTAATATAATAATAATATTATTTATTCATCATAAGAATGAGTGATTAGGTATCATTCAATTTTGATATTGTTTAAAATATAACAATCAATTTAGCATCTCTATTTTTAAAATCGGTTTAAATTGAACTCCAGAGTTCAATCTTTAAACAATAAAATTTGGCATCAGGGTGTGAGTGACAAACTATAAAGAGATCAAAGTAAGAAACATTTTAAGACCTCAATGATGGTATAGACCCTGAACATTAGGAGCCATGCTGAGCGAGATGCCGAAGTCACAAATATACTTCTGTAGATAGGCCAGGAAGAAGCTGGGAGCCTCCGTCAGGAAGATCTCTTGGATTGCTGTTGGGACATCAGCAAGAAGTCCAGCCACGGACGCGGCAATTGCTGGATCTGGAACATTTGATAAACAAAAAATCACCAGCCTAATGGTTTTGTAATAAAACCTGTTTTTATGACTTAATATATATTAAATAAGTGACAAGTGGTTTCCGCGGTAGCATCCCTTCATATAATAGATATAAGATATAAGTCCCTTCATATAAAACATTTAAGGATTAGTTATTCTAGTTTATTATCTAGTCTGTAGTTTGTCCCATGTTGGTCAGGGACTTCAAAAGAATGTGCCAACTGTGTTTCTTGCCTAGCATGTTGTAAAAGGCGATTAAAGGTATATCGGAATTTGGGTGTGTGATTGTGTGGGCGACGGGTTGGCCGCTTGTCATTGCTTTTTCACAATTTTCCATCTAACCCAGCCCGGCTTTATTTTTGGCTGAATGTGGTTAAAGGGACATGCTGCCCCTTTGACTCTGCCTACCCCTTCGGGGATTATAGGCGTGAAATTTTCCCCAACATGGGACAAAGTGCAGTAGGCTATATGTTTAAATATGTGCTAATAGTTGTGGGTTCGATCCCCATCCAGGACAAACATTCGTCTGATGAATACTTGTGATTGTTCTGTATCTGGGTGTTAAAAGTGTTGTTTAAATTTTAGTATATATTTATAATACTGTTCAATCTGATTTCCGTAACACAAGTGCTTAAGCAACTAATTTCGGATTCAGATCGATGAATGTGATGTTGTGGGCTATTTATTTATGTCCACGTAACCAAATGTCTACGTGAATGAATACGCAGTACAGTTCTAGAAGGTACAAATTTAAATCTTTACCTTTATTCAATACCACTTTTGGTCCAATGTAGAACTGGATATTAGGCTTTGGGAGAAACGCTGTCACCCTGGACTCTTTTAGTGCTTCGAGAGTTATTCCACCGTTGACAGGAATAATAGCCGTCAGCGTTACAGCTGCAAACAAAAATAAACATAAATTAAGAATTCAAAATGCTACAAAAACAATAGAATTAAAATATTATGTATGATATGATGTAAATAGATTATTTCCTGAAAATGTATGTATAATTGTTAATTTGGATTATATAATATATCTTGTCTTCCTCCTAGCCTCGGTCACAGCGGCTGATCTCACAGAGGATTAGCCAACTGAGTGTCTGCGCAAACATAGATGGACTCTCTGTTCCTTTATTCTCATACTTCAGTAAGACATGACCGGAGAGAGGTTAGGCTCAGGACCACGGTTTAATGTGGTTAATTTGGATTGTATATGGAGCAAAGGGAGTAGGCACATGAGGAAAAATACATCAGCGATAGCTCATGACAACAGTCGGCAACCTTTGGCAACTGTCGACTTGTGTTTCAAGAAGGTCGCTAGCAGTTGCTGACATACTAACACCCATCTACTATCTAAGCTTACATGTAAATTTAATGCATGTCTAATTATATAATACCGCGATGGTTAAATTTCCATACTGCTCTACAAAACGCAGACAGACTAAGATACAAATTAAAATCTTCGCGATAAAAAACATTGACAAGCTCGATGGCGCATTCGGTAGTGACACTGCCCCATGCGCCAAGAGTTGTGGGTTAAATCCCCACCCAGGACAAACATTCGTATGATGAATACTTGTGTTGGTTCTGTGTCTGGGTGTGAATATCCAATATTTAAGTATATATTTGTAATACCACTGTTGATTCTGATATCCGTAACACAAGTGCTTAAGCTACTTACCTCGGAGTTAGATCAATGTATGTGATGTAGTCTGATATTTATTTATTTATAAATGGCGATTACACATGTAATGTATAAGTTATTTTACTTACGATAAGTAGCGTTTGCGGCGTCCTTAGCGATAGCCGGCTCTCTGCCCCTTCGGCTGACGATAAAGATGCCTAATTTCGCGTTAATCTCTATGCCCTTAAAGTCGACGGACATGACTAGATTTCCAGTTTTCTTATTTATGCTGCGAATTATATATAATATAATTTAATATAGATTAGTTGCAATATTGTGATTTTTAGGATATAAGATTAGTATGAGTACTTTAACCTAATTTATTGACAAAGAGCACATAAATTTATAGTTAAGAAGTTAATTCAAATTAAAAATTAGCGTATGATAAGGTTAAAAAAAAAGGTGGTCTGGTAGAAACAACAAATATTTAAAAACTGCAAATGCATTTTTAATAACAACGTTTGTGCCATATTTTTCCGACCTGCCACTTGATCATGAGTCCAGTTGGGTTTCAGGTCTATTTAGGGTCTTTAGAACCCAATGCGTTTTTTACATAAAATACATATACAAGTAACATATTAAGTATGTCGTTTATATTATCTTTGGCTGAATGCGGTTATAGGGTTTGACTCTGTCTACCTCTTCGAGGATTACGGGCGTGATGTTATGTTATTAAGTCATCATCTTCCTAGCGTTATGTCCCGTGCTTAGACGGGGTCCGCTTAAACCATGATCCAGGATTTAGCGAGTCTGGTAATTACATTGAAGCGACTGCCGATCTGACCTTCGCAACCCTAAGATAGGGAAACCAGACAATTTTTGGACCATGGTTACAAAACCAAATTTATTTGAATTTGCAGGTTTCATCACGATGTTTTCCCTCACCGTCGAGCTAGTGGTATAAATACGTACATAGATTTGAAAAATCCAGCGGTACGTGCCCGGGTTTGAACCCGCACTCCTCGGTTAAGAGGCGCGTGTTCTTACCATTGAGCTACTACCGCTCCATATTATGTTATAAAGTGTTTTTAATAAATACAATTTCGCTAGATGCTCGTCACAAGTAATATAAATTTATAAAGCACTCACTAAAACTTGTCGATCTTTCCGTTAAGCTGCGTCAATCGTACCCTAGTAGGAATGAGTGTCAAGTTGATTTTCGGCAAATACACCAGATATCTGTCACGATACACCGGTTTATTGTCCTCGTGATGGACGACGGAACATTGGCCGTAAGTAGCGAAGAATTTTCGCACACAGTCTACGTCGTCGACATAGTCACACGGTTCGTAGAAATACTTTTCGTTGTCGTAATCTTCGTAGCACTTTCCGTCGTCACATTTTTCGTATTCGTAATCATCGCATTTGCCGCCTTCACACTTTCCTTTTTCGTATTCTGTAACATTTGATAGTTCTGTATCGGTCTAGTGTCGTTTATTAGTAAGTATAGGCTTATGTCCAGCAATAGACGAATATAAGCTGATGATGATGATAATGCAATGGAATGGTAAGGAACGTTTACCGTATTTTTTAAAATTTGATATTCAGATCACTGTTATCAGTTAAAAATCTTCAAATTCGTTCTTTAGTTTTAATACTATGATCAATTTATTTCTTGAAAAAACTTTAAACTAAATACTAATATGGTTTTTTTACATGTGATGTTTACCAAAGAAATCATGGACATGGACATTTGTACTCGAGTCATGGATGTTTACAAACGTATTTAAGTATGTCTATCCGTTCGCCTAGTATCCATAGCACAAACATAAGCTTAGTTTGGAAGTTTCTGAACAAGGGAATTGGTGTGTCAGTCTGGAGTATTTTATTTATATATAAACTAATACTTACCTCCTTTTCTTTCCCCATACCCATACCCAGTTACACTGCACAGACCGACAAACAAAAAGAACAACAATGTTTTAATCTTCATTTTGAATTTACCAGCTAATCCTATACTCTAATGATAAACTTTGAAGTATATCAGCAGTTTTATATGAATATTTGCATGATTAATTGCTTAATTGATTTTAGCGATTATCCGTTCTGTAAAATCAATTAAGACTATGATACATTGTACAAGAGAGTGAAGTGAGAATCTGCCTTGTGCACTAGGTTCCGTATTTATTATACTGAATTTAAATAAAGTACTTAAGAAGAACTTTGTTCCATGTTGGCCTGAGACTTGGCCCATGTTGATCTGGGACAAAAAAAAAAAGAATGTGCCAACTGTGGTTCTTGCCTAGCATGTCGTAAGAGGCGACTAATGGTTTACGGGATTTTGGGTATGTGACTGAGTAGGCGACGGGTTGGCCGCTTGTCACTCCTTTTCCACAGCTTTCCATCCAACCCAGCCCACTGTCCCATGTTGGTCTGGGACTTAAAAAGAATGTGCCAACTGCGGTTCTTGCCTAGCATGTCGTAAGAGGCGACTAATGGTATATGGGATTTTGGGTATGTGATTGTGTAGGCGACAAGCTAGCCACTTGTCACGTCTTATACACAATTTTATATCTTACCCAGCAGATTTATTTTTTGGAAAAAAAAGTAGTTTAGGTGTTGCTTTTTCGATTCTGCATATGCTTTCGGGGACCGCAGGCATAATGGTTTGTAAGTTTGTTATAAAAACTTATATTAAATAAAAAAAAATAAAACCACAAGACAGTAGCCATTATTGAAAAAATACATTTTTTTTATATAAGAGACTTTTAAAGTCCGGTTTATGACCCCAAATTTTGAATTATAGAGACAATTAATTTATTTTGTTATGACTCACCATGTTGGGTCTGTTTTAGTTTTTTATGCAAAACCATCAGGTTTTTCATTAATAACAGAATCTGTACTTATTAATCTAATAAATTAATAAATAATAAATTCCCCAGACTGACACACCAATTCCCTAGTTCCAAACTAAGCTTATGCTTGTACTATGGGTACTAGGCGAACGGATAGACATACTTAAATACGTTTATAAACATCCATGACTCGAGTACAAAATGTCCATGTTCATCACACGATACATTTGCCCCTAGCGGGATTCAAACCCGCGACCCTTGGTTTCGTGGCCAGGGTCTCAGACCACTCGACCAACGGGCCAGTCAAAGTCAAATCTTCGTTAAACCGCCTTGGTTCTTTCACTTCGTTTAACAACGGATCCCTAAAACTAACCTAACTAGCCCGTTTCGTTGCCATAATATATATTTACAGATTAAGATTGATGTTTATGATTCGCGATTAACATAAAGCGCTAGCCAAGTACCAATTAACGCCTGTAAAATTCTTGACACTAATACATAGTTATATAGAAACAAATTGCAATTCTCACGATCATGATTTCAGTGCAATGCAATTAAACGAATTAAATCTCCATGACTTATTAGTTCAATAGTAGGTAAATTAGTGTTTTATAGACAAACATACCCTATTATAAGTTCTTCCGTTGTTGTACATGTATTTTTATGTTGTGTTTATGTATAATTGTTTTATGAAATGATTGAAAAATTCCATGTTTAAACCTGTACGCCTCAGATATAAGGCTACCATTGAGGAATCACTATTAGGATTATTTTATACTAGCGCGTACTACCGCGTAGACTAATATTTCTGTATCCTACAGAAACGGTGCATTTTTCCGGGATAAAAAGTAGCCTATATGTTATTCCAGACTATAATCTATCTGCGCCAAATATCATTCATATCCATTCAGCAGTTTTTGCGTGAAGAAGTAACAAACTTACACACACACACTCACAAACTTTCGCCTTTATAATATTAGTGTGATTAACATCTGTGCTTATTATTATTAATAATTGATTGGTATTTCGTTTCAGGTACGTAAGAAAATTTAGTAAGTATATTGTACGGATTGAACCTTTTCGTGTGTAAACGTAAGTACAACTTAACGACTGTCTTTACAGAAAAATCCTAATAGGCTAGTTGACTCAAAAAAAAATTGAAGTCCATTGGTGAGACTATAAAAAAAATTGCTTTCGTATTTTTTCTTTTGTTCAGCAAACCAAAATTCGTGAAAATACAGCGCGTTAAAGTACCGCGTGACGTCACTAGATCCGTAAAATTTTAGCGCTCAATGTCAGATCTATGAAGCGCTTTAACTTTGTAATTTTATTAGTATTAGACAAACAAAAAAAAAAACTTTTTAAATATTTTTTTATAATCTTTCTTAGGACTATAATTGTCCAATTTGTTTTTATTATTATAATTTATTTCATGTAACCAGTAAATATTGTTTACATTTAGTTATAACGAACTGCAATGACAGTCGTAAGCAGCTGAACCTAGCGGGAGCTAGTAGTACCAAACGCCACTAATAGATAGCGCTAGCAGTATTTTAGATCGCGCAAGTATTTCGGTTTTTCAAGGTTATATATATGCTCCATACAAAATGTTTATTGTTCGCTTTCTTAATAAACCCTAGTGTACTTTATACCGCTTGGTTTTATTTGGTGATTTGGGCCCTAGTATAAATATGGTCCTTCGTTAGCCGGATATAAGGCGTATTTTGCAAGTGTCCTACTACGGCGACTTTTTGAGTGAGCTGCACGGAAACCAGTGATGGATCGTCACTGAAGTGCAGGCAGAGCTTCATAGAGTGAAGCTATTCAACTGAAGCAAGGCGCTAGAGGGCGCTATTGTGGAAGTCTACCAAGGAGCCGGGAGACGCAAGCTGGACGTCGTGGAGCAGTGGAGGCAAAGTGGATCGTAAGCGTAACCAGGAGATATAGTGTGAGGTGCAGTTACTGTGAGTACATTTGTGATATTAGCAGTGAATCAGTTCAAGAAAGTTTCAAAGTTGAAGAATTTAATAGACTTAGTAAAATTTGCTTAAATTTAGTAAGGAATTTAGGACTTAGAATATTAAGGAAAATTGTGGTTAGACGGGGAACCTATGCCCGATTTCATATCGATTTGTACACTTTAAAACACTTAGAAAATTTTCATAGATTGCAAATTTAGTACTAGAAATTTGTTTACATTACATACATAAATACTTTGTTCTTTGAAAATAAATATGGATAACTTATATAAAATACAATATGATAAATACAGGTCTATTGATAAGGCTAGACAAAATTATAGAAAATCACCTAAAGATAGAATTAAAATACCATACTTAAAAACAAGATTAGAAGCATTAGATGATCAATGGAAACAGTTTAGTGTCACTCATGAGGAAATAATTCGATTATTTACAAATGAAAATGCAACTGATGATTATTTTACTCAGAATGTTTATGAGACTGCTGAAGAATTATATTTTATGTACAAGTCAGAGTTAAGAGAATCCATTGACCATTTAAGTTCAGTCAGTCAAACAACTAGTAAAGACCAGGGTTCACCCAATGTAAGCCAGTCAAATGAAGGTTCATTTGTCAAATTGCCACAAATATCAATTCCTAAGTTCTCAGGGCAATATGCGGAATGGACTTCTTTTGAGGATTTGTTCATATCGCTAATTGATGGCAACAAATGTTTAGATGACGTTCAAAAAATGCACTATCTCAAAAGTCTCTTGACAGGTGAGGCCGAACAGTTGGTTAGGCATATACCGATAACAGCGGCAAATTATAGAGAGTGTTGGTCTCAATTAAGCAGTAGGTATAATAACAAAAGATTCTTATCCAACTCATTGTTAAAACGTTTAATGAGTCAACCTAATGTAAGTGAATCTTCGATTGCCATAAAGGGTCTTTTAGATACAACAGTGGAATGTCTTAATGGTTTGAAAAATCTAGGTGTTAATATCAATACTTGGGACATTATTATCATCTACATTATTAGCTCCAAATTAGACCCTGAGTCACGAAAGCAATGGGAATCAAGAATTAGCTCAAATGATAATTTGCCAAAGTTTTCCGAATTTAAAGAGTTTTTAGAAGCAAGATTTCGTGCTTTAGAATTCCTAGATCCTAAAGTCAATAAGTCTAAACAAATTAACTTTACAAATTATAAGCCAAGAGTCATGCATGCAATCAATAACAATGATAATTCTAAGTCAGTATTTTCTTGTGTATTTTGTAAAGATAGTCATAAAATAGCTAATTGTAAGCTGTTTGCAAAGGAGAGTTACGATTCGCGTCACACTTTTGTTCAAAACAATGGGCTTTGCTTTAATTGTTTAGGATCCAATCATTCGATCAAATATTGCCGCCAAAGTTCTACTTGTCGCATATGCAATAAAAGGCATCACTCGCTTTTACATCCCAAATCTAATTCAAATTTCTCTGCCAATGCTAAGAAACCTAATACAGCAGTTGAAGTTAGTACAGTTGTGTCCGCAGATCGGGTACAGCTGACAGAAGGCGAACCAACAACATCTAATTTAGTCACTCATTTTTCCAAGGAGTCTATTTCAGTGCCTACTCAAGTGTTGCTAGCTACTGCCCTTGTCAAAGCACAGACAAGGACTGGCTATAATCAATTGTTGAGGGTGTTATTGGATCAAGGATCCCAGGCATCATTCATAACCGAATCAGCAGTACAATTATTAGGACTGAAAAAGATACCAGTTAAATCAGTAATTTCAGGAATAGGCGGTGATCAGAGTTCTTTAGCTTCCAAGTTCGTCGTCATGGTGACGATTCAATCCCGCTTAGATCCTCAATTTAGTGTCCAGGTAAGAGCATACGTTTTAGGTACCATAACTTCTCTTCTTCCTTCAGAGAAGTTACACAAATCTGATTGGTCAGAGTTGCAAGCAATCAGTTTGGCTGATCCAGAGTTTCATACTCCAAACAAAATAGACATGCTTCTTGGCGCTGAAATTTATGCTTTAGTTTTAAGAGAAGGTTTAATAAAGGGAACCTTAGGGTTACCTACAGCTCAAAATACTGCATTAGGTTGGATTTTATCAGGTCAAGCCGGTTTTGAGCAAGATAACATTCATTGTCATCATGTAGTTAATTGCACAGTCGATCATACAGATGACAACGAATTACTCAAGAAATTTTGGGAAATCGAATCGATTGTTCCCAGAAAAATTCTATCTGAAGATGAACAGCGTTGTGAGGATATATACAAGGCAACCACTAGCAGAGATCAGAGTGGCCGTTATATTGTCAATCTCCCATTTCGTAGTGAGGACCCGCAATCACAGTATGGTAGTTCTAGAGAACTTGCCATTAAGAGATTTTTACATCTTGAAAACAAATTTCAGAAGCAGCCTCAAATTAAGCAAAGGTATGCAGAGGTAGTTCATGAATATTTGAGTCTGGGTCATATGCAACGCATAGACGGCATTAATGAAGTTAAAAGGGCAACAGCTGTTTATTTACCCCATCATGCTGTCATACGTGAAGATAGAGCCACTACAAAGGTAAGGGTAGTGTTTGACGCATCAATGAAAGGCCTAAATGGAGTGTCTCTCAATGATGACCTTTTAGTCGGTCCAACGATTCAACCACCTCTTCGTCATATAGTTATGAGATGGAGGATGCATCCTATAATTGTTTGCGCAGATATAGTCAAAATGTATCGTCAAATTCAGGTATTAGATAAACACACTGATTTTCAGCGTATTGTATGGCGAGATAGTCCTGATTCAGAGTTAGAAGAATATCGTATGTTGCGTGTTACATTCGGTACAGCATCTGCTCCCTATCTAGCTATAAAAACACTGCAACAGTTGGCAGAGGATGAGGGTCAGGACTGTCCCGAAATAAGTAACATGGTAAAGAGGGATTACTATGTGGATGATTTGATGACAGGATGTCAAACAGTAGAAGAGGGATTGGCGATCAAAAGGAAAATGACTGAATTATTACGCAAGGGTGGATTCCAGCTGCAAAAATGGTTGAGTAATAGTCAGGAATTAAATCAACAAATCTCAGAGGATTGTAGAGACATCAAAACTCCAGTGGAGAAGGACATACACATTGATGAAATTGTTAAGATTTTAGGGCTTTCTTGGGTTCGAGAGACAGATACTTTTAAGTATTCTGTGCAACTTCCTCCTCAGCAATTACCCATCACTAAGAGAAGAGTGATCTCAGACATATCTCGTTTGTATGATCCATTGGGTTGGGTATCACCATGTGTCATCATCTCTAAGATATTTATCCAAAAGCTCTGGCTTTCTGGAATTGATTGGGACGAAGAATTGCCATCCGAGTTGTTAAAGGATTGGGAAACTTATAGAAGCGACTTGAAAGACATAAGCAAATGTCAACTCCCTAGATGGATTGGAACTCGGCATGATGATCAACTGGTAGAGTTGCATGGCTTCTGTGACGCTTCTATAGCAGCATACGCAGCTGTGGTGTATGCCAGAGTCATCGACGCCCAGGGTACGATTAAAGTTAGTCTAGTCACATCTAGAACTAAGGTTGCACCAGTAAAGCAACAATCTGTACCTCGTCTAGAGTTAATGGGAGCAAGTTTGTTAGCTGAGCTAATAACTGAAGTTGCAGAGGTAACGAGTATTCCAAATTATAATATACATGTCTGGACAGACTCATCAGTGGTTCTTGCATGGCTAAGTGGTCACCCTAGTCGCTGGACAACGTTTGTGGGAAATAGGGTTTCGCATATATTATCTCTATTCGACAACACCCACTGGGCTCATGTGACGTCAACAGAGAATCCAGCTGACATTGCTTCAAGAGGTTTATGTCCTCATGAACTAAGCAGTAACGTGCTATGGATGTTTGGACCTTCTTGGCTTCAAGAACAAACAATCACATACACACGACCAAAATCAATTAGCACCAACGTGGAACAGAGAGCAATGAAATCACACGTGGTTACTGAGAGTCCTCCGGAGGACAAGGTGTGGACTAAATTTTCGTCATTACACAGGTTGGTTCGTGTCATTGCATTTTGCAAAAGGTTCTTGAACATTACAAGAATGAGAAAAAATGGAAAGGAGATTAAGTCATATTTATCAAGTGAAGAAATATCAGAAGCTTTAAAGATATGTATTAAACAATGTCAACAAAAGGAATTTGCAGAAGAAATAGAGGATATTAGAAGAATAGGTACTGTAAAGAATAAAAGTAAATTAAAGCCTTTATGCCCAGTAATAGATAAGGATTGCATTTTGCGTGTTAGTGGAAGAATTACAAATGCTACATTGGGCAAGGACGTGAAACATCCGATCATTATTCCACAGAACAGTCATTTCACGTCTCTACTAATGGACGAAGCGCATAAGAAAACACTACATGGTGGTCCCACAATAATGCTTAATTACTTACGCTCAAAGTATTGGGTTATAGCCGGCAAGAATTTAACTAAAGCTCATGTGCGCAAATGTATTATCTGCGTACGACAAGCTGCAAACACAAAATATCAACTCATGGGACAGCTACCATCTTGTCGTGTAACACCAGCGAGAGCATTTTTGAAAAGTGGTGTTGATTTTGCTGGTCCGATCAATATAAGAGTATCAAAAGGTAGAGGCAATAAATCATATAAAGGGTATATTTGTCTTTTTGTTTGCATGGTAACTCGGGCTATTCACCTTGAAGTTATAAGCGACTTAACATCTGAAGGCTTTATTGCAGGGTTTAGGAGATTTGTAGCTAGGAGAGGTCAATGTAGGGAAATATGGAGCGATAACGGCACCAATTTTGTTGGTGCTTCTAAAGAACTATACTCCTTAGTTGTTCTTGAGAAATCTTCGGTGGCACTTGAAATCAGGAGTTGGTTAAATGATAATAGCGTTACTTGGCATTTCATCCCTCCACATGCACTCAACTTTGGCGGGCTTTGGGAAGCTGGAGTTAAATCTACGAAATTTCATTTGAAGCGAGTAATAGGTGATTCGACACTCACTTTTGAAGAGATGACTACTCTGCTCAGTCAAATTGAGGCTTGCCTCAATTCCCGGCCAATCTCCCAGTTACCCAATAATCATGATGATCCCTTACCCTTAACACCAGGTCATTTTTTAATTGGAGAACCTCTTGTCTCTGCTCCAGATCAGGAGTACTTAGATTATAACATAGGCAGTTTAAGACGTTGGCAAGTCACCCAACGTATGTTGCAAGATTTTTGGCGGCGATGGTCGAATGAATATCTTGTGCATATGTTACAGCGCTACAAATGGACAAAGCTTATTCCAGAGCCAGTCATTGGTGATATTGTCCTAATCAAGGAAGATAACCTTCCTCCTACACGTTGGCTCATGGGCAAAGTTATTGACAAGCATCCAGGTTTAGATGGGGTTACGCGAGTCGTATCTCTCAGATGTAAAGAGTCTGTCATTAGACGACCCACATCCAAGTTATGTATTCTACCTGTAGCAGATTAATAGGTTGTAAGTTATGGGTTAATAATTATGCTGCTTAATTACACTGCTTAATTAATTTGCTATTTTATATTTTGCTTTTAGCTTTGGTTACCCCCTTGACCTTACGGTGGGCGGTTTAATACCTTTGTTGATCTGTTTTTTTTTGCTTATAATTTTAATACCCCCTTGACCTCATGGTGGGCGGTCTATGCTTATTATTTTTTGTAAGGACATTAACAGATGTCCTTGGTGGGCGGTATGTCCAATTTGTTTTTATTATTATAATTTATTTCATGTAACCAGTAAATATTGTTTACATTTAGTTATAACGAACTGCAATGACAGTCGTAAGCAGCTGAACCTAGCGGGAGCTAGTAGTACCAAACGCCACTAATAGATAGCGCTAGCAGTATTTTAGATCGCGCAAGTATTTCGGTTTTTCAAGGTTATATATATGCTCCATACAAAATGTTTATTGTTCGCTTTCTTAATAAACCCTAGTGTACTTTATACCGCTTGGTTTTATTTGGTGATTTGGGCCCTAGTATAAATAATAATTATTTGTTTTAAATTAATTAGCCTATTAAAAATTATCAAAACTATCAAGATGTTTTCAGTCTTCACTTGATATTAAGTAATCTTAAGCATTTAAGGATGAACTGAAATTTATTTCTACCAATTTCTACTTATCACTAGTCATTTATTCAAGGTTAATTTAAATTTATGTGAATCTCTTACCTATATTCTTATTTAACTCATTATTTTAAGGAACCAATTTAAAGTATCTTAGACAATGAGCAAAATAATTTTAACTTTTCATACAAAATAGCTGATCAGCTAACCAATGTTTGTAATAAATGTAAAAAAAAATTGTTTGCCTATTTTTCTAAAAATAATGAGTTAGGTATATGTGTGGGTAACTGGTTTCGCATAAACTAAAAAAACCGTGTATGGTATACATGGTTACATGTGGTACATTTGAACCAACTACATACCTATATAGGAATGACAAGTCCACTTTAAAATTAAATTTATTTATTGTAAAACAATTAAACACATAAAAACAGATAATAAAACTATAAATATTTTCAATACGAAAATATTGTTTGAATTTTGATTAGATATAATAAAACTCCTAGAAAATAAAACAAACAGGTTTGAAAAATGCAATTGAACAACATTTAAAAATGTACATTTATTTTGATTGTACATCTAAAGGACAACTTAAGGCAACAAAAAAGTTATAATACCTATGTTTTTGTTAAAATTTTGTTATCTAATTTTATAAATTCAATCAATATTATGTTCATAGCAGATAAAGTCGTGCCTGTAAAAATTGTTCTCAAATTGTTCCAATAGATGGCGCTACTACTAGCGCTAATTATTATCTACTAATTACATCGCGATATTGTTACGGTTTCTCTAATCGTATATTGTGAGAGTCGATAAGGTGCGAAATACAATTATTACATTCACTTTGCTCGAAGTTGTTTCATGTATAATAAACTTTAATAAAATAAATAAATTCCGGGCAAGTCTTTTGGGTTGACCTTAGTAAAGGGAAAGCTGAACAGGAATTCCAAAGTCACAAATGTATTCTTGCAGATAAATCATGAAATTGTTGCGTGCTCCGTTGACGAAGTTCTCTCTGCCTACTGTCAATGAACCTTCTTCCAATTTCTTCAATGCGCTTAGCATGTCTTGGTCTGGAACATTCGAATATAAGACATATTTTATTTAATTTCAGTCCAAAAGTTCGTCATCTTCCTAGCTCTATGTTCCGCGCTTAGCTAAGTCTTAGATTTAGCGAACCTGGTTATGATTGGTTGGTTGTAGGTACGAACTAACCAGGCAAATCGGTTAGCTGGACAACATTTTATCATCGTTACGTTCCATGTTTAGCCGGTGTTCGCTAAAACCATGATCTAGGATGTTGCTAGTTTGGTTATTGCATACTTTTGAACTCATCAAAGTCACTGCCGATCTGGCCCTTTGATCGGGGTCCCCGTTAGTTATTTGGATGTGTAAGTTTAATCGAGATGTTTTCCCTCAACGGCGAACAAGTGGTACAATTCCGTACATAGATTTAAAAAATTCAGAGGTCCAGATTTGACCCAACACCCCTGGCATGAGCAAGCCCGGACCGTGAGTTTAGGAGGCCCTGGATACTATATAATACTACTAAGGGGCCCACCTAATTACTCAAAGTATAAGATGTAGACTTGAATTAGGTAAATGAATTGAATAGGTTTAAGTAATCGCAGGATTCGCATGGCTGCAAACCGTACGATCTGTTTAATTTAATAAAATTATGGATTTTTTCGCATTATCGTCTGTTTTTGACTTTGACTTGACTTAGCTGGGGGCCCCTTGAATCCACGGGGCCCTGGGCTGAAGCCCAAAAAGCCATATGGTAGATCCGGCCCTGGGCATGAGAGTCATGTCTATGCCATTGGGCTATCATAGCTTTACCTAATTTCTTGTCAAGTCGTATTTTCATGACCAGGAGTGGAAGTCTGTAAGCGTTATATGCGAAATTCTTAATTGAAAACGTGAGTCTTCAAATTGGCACTCTCTCAATTAATTGATATTCCCATTTGACACAAGCGCTGCTACATTTATAAATAAGAAAGCAATCGGAACAAAATTGTGTGTAAGATTTACACACAATTTTATCATTTATTGTACGATACAGATTACTAACATTATTTTAAAGTCCCTTGTTGATTTGGATCTTATAAATAATGTACCAACGAAATTTATTTCTACCAATTTCTACTTATCACTAGTCATTTATTCAAGGTTAATTTCAATTTATGTGAATCTCTTACCTATATTCTTATTTAACTCATTATTTTAAGGAACCAATTTAAAGGATCTTATAAATAATGTACCAATTGTACAAGCATGTCGGGAAGGGCGAATAATGGGGTATTCGTAACGAGCTAACTACTTTTCACAGTTTTCCATTCCAAATCAATGTTGTTATTTTTGGCTATAGGTAGTTAAAGGGTCTTTCCACTCCTTGGACACTGCATACCTTGACTGAAATACTCACAGAATGCCAAAAATTGGTATAATACCCAATGCGAGGAATTACTTTCTGGTTTGAATTTGATCAACTAACCCAGCTCAGTTTTATTTTTGGCTGAATGTGGTTATAGGGGCCTGCTGGCCCTTTGACTCTGCTTACCCCTTCGAGGATTATGGGCGTGATTTTATGTATGTATGTTGAATTTGACAGAATTTACCTTTTGTTGCCTTAGCTCTTGGGCCTATGTCGCATTTGTTAGATTGTGCGAAAGAAGATGATATCATTGCTTTCTTCAAGGATTCCGATGTTAGAGCCTTGTTTATAGGAATCACAGCTGTTAATGTTAAATCTGAAACAACATTATGTACAATATAGTCTTGTATGTTACACGTAAATTTCCTTAAATAGACTTTTTATTTTCTGGATGCCATTAATTACTCGTTTCATTTGAATTCGTTATCTTATGCATGTTAATCACGTAATGACTTCTATGAATTTAAATCTTTTAACCATTAAGATTGTAACATTTGTTTTTTACATTGATTATATTAGGGGCATACTTTCTACTTTAGCTAAAATATACTTACTATAACCACATCTAATATAATCAGAAGTAACTATAGGTTCTTCTCCGCTTTTGAAGATGAAAAAGTCGGTCGACGTGATATTATGGTAGAGGTTTGGGAAGTCTACCGCCATCACAAGAAGACCAGTATCTTTGTTGATGCTGAAAATTAATAACATACTTACTTAGGTAACGCCTTTTCAAGATAGTCAATCCATCTGACAATATGCCTATGTTAAAAACTCAGTCTTAAAGATATACGGAGTTAATACTGTTTCGAAGATTTGATTTGAAGAAAAGAATCACATCTATGTATATTAGATAGCCCATTTATCGAGAAAGGCTATAACCGCGTGCATAGTTAGATAGTTTACAAAAAAAAAAAATTGAGGAATCATATATTTCAAATAAATGGTTCGGTTACCGGATTGCCTAACGACTATCAGGGTCTATCGTCGTTAACATAAGGCTAGGTAACTTAAACGATTCTATTGGTTCTCAACAAACACATCCCTCGCTACTCATCTGTGTTTCCTAGTCGAAATGCAGGCTTACAGTTTTTAAGACTTTACTAAACTTAGTAGTTTACTTCTTCAAAAGAAACAATACTTACTAAAACTGGCTGATTTGCCCATTCAGTCCCGATATATACAGGTTATGCGAAAGACCAGTTAAACTTTGTGATGGAACAAAGTTTGCGAACATCTTTCTGTATATTGGCTCTTGAGGATCCTGGCTCACTACGGTACAAACGCTTTGCTCATCAAAGAAATTGCGTACGCAGTTCGTGATATCGTCGCTGTCTTCACACGGATCATTAATCTCCGACTTGTCAGTGTCAATGCCATTTATGTAGGAAGCAACAGTAGGATCATCTGCAATTATTATTTTAATATTGTCAAGTATCTCTAAGATTTAACCTTCATTAAATTATTGATTTTCGGGAGACGTCATCCCTTTGACTCCCAGCTGGTACTGAGTAATTGAAATGTGAGCCGGCTACAATTTTATTTGGCACGACCCGGGATTTTATCGCAGGACTTCTTGGTCTTTAGCAATCGACTTTATCAATAGACCAACGAGGCAGGCTTAAATTATACAAGAGCATTGATACAAGAACTCACACTTCTTGATAGCAGGCTTGCCATCAAAATCGCAGATATAGTTTTGTAAATATGACAAGAAGTAGTAAGAGGCTTTAGTGAGAAAGATTTCTTTGAGCGCTGTTGGAATGTTCTGTAGAAGGCCATTATAAGTAGCAGAGATGACCGGGTCTGAAACAATAATAAATAATACATAAAAAAAATGCAAAAAAGTTTTCAACGATTGGTGTACCGAAAAAGCAAACAATGTAGGAAATTTTGGAAATACACTTTCAATTTTCTTTAGTTTATACATTAACAGATGTATTCTATTCTTCTTTCTTCCTTGTCGTGGACTATTTTGATCATAGTAGGTTGGGTTGAAGACGTACGTGACAATTTTTTTTAGAAAATATATTATCAGAAAAACTTACGAATCGGATCTTAGTCACATCAGCTACTAATACATCGTAAAAAATTTTAAATTCATGAATAGATTAAAAAAATTCACATAAGAATGATCAGATTTCTATAGAAACTGCATGCATATGAGGTTTAGTCCTAATTTATTAGGCTTTTATGTAAACTATAAGAGGAGAATACTAGAAACAAATTAATTACCTTCACTTTTAGTGAATTTTTCTCCAATGGAGATAACAGCGTTGTTGTTGAGGAAATGTGCGGAATATTGGGCCTTTTTCAATGAAGTAACTGTAATCCCTTTGGATGCCGGTATAACAGTCGTTAATATTACTGGAGCTGTGGATAAACATCATATTAAAATGTACATACATCCATAAGTTTAGTATAAACGAAACCTGAAAACTGTTTGTATATCGTTAATAGTTTTTATATCACGTTATATTTGACCAAATAATATTATAAAACCTTAAAACTTATCTTCCCACTGCAATATGCTCCGTAAAGTCAATAAAAAGGAGAAGAAGAATTCAGAAGAGCGTAAATATGGCGCAGGGGGCAGGGTCACTACCGAATGCGCCATCGAGCCAGTCTCATAAAAAACAGACTATCGTAGACAACAGATATCGTAGTAACACCAACAAATGGTCTAGTCACCGGTTTTCTAAAGGGTACAACTATATCAGGATATATCATCACCTATCTAATGAAGACCTGTCTAAGCTTCTTGGTAGCATGTCGGCATATGATATTTGCCATCAAAACTTACGATAAGTCGCGTTGATTTGCTCTAAAACCACTTTAGGTTCTTTTCCCTTTTGGCTCATAACGAGGAAGGCTGAACCGCTGCATGAGAGGCCTTCGTAGCTCACGGACATCACCAGGTTACCAGTTTTCTCGTCCTTGCTGCAAATAGACAATTTTTGTAATCATCATTTTCCTAGGTTTGAGATCTGCTTTGGCTATGGTCCTGGATTTAGCTTAACTGATTAATAGTGAAGAAACCACCGAACTGGCCTTCGTTACCATTCGATAGAGGGACCAGATATATTGGATCGTGAGTCAATGAAATTCTTGGGCTCTTAGAAAAATTCACAAGTGCTCCATATTATATTCTGACGTTCTTATTAGTATCTATCAGATTAATACTGAGTACTACAACAGCAATACACGAGACATTGTTTCAAAGATTTTCGAATATAATCTAAGCTAGTTGTAAACAAAATACTCACTAAAATTTCTTAATGGTTCCGTCCATATTCGATAGATATAAACCAGTTGGGATCACAGTTAGATCAACAACCGGCACAAAGAAAGGCTTATATTTTTCAAACACAGGTTTCTTATCTGAATGGGTAACTACATCGCATTTGCTATTTTTGCTGAAGTATTTTCGGACACAGTTCAAATTGATGCTAGACCCACATGGTTGGACCAAATCAGTAGACGTCGTGTCATCTGGAACAAGTCATAAAAAATTGGTGGTAAGCCCAAAACTTTTGTTTTTTCTGAAACATTTAATTTTATTTCACATGGTTTAAATTTGTAAATTTTATAATATTTGTGTAGATCAATTCTATAATTGGTACTGTAGATTTAAAATGAGTGACTGAAATTATCTAAACAGGATTCGAAATTGCGACGTTTGGTTTCGTTGCCTTTAATAAAAAAAAATATATTGAAATACCTACTACTGATATGCATAAGAACCGAAATTAAAGAATAATATAATATATTGTAATGCAAATTTCAACATACCGCATGTTACCGTGCAAACAATTACTCCGATCTGCAATAAAATGAATATAATAATTTATACTTGAAAATGTATTGTTTTAATTGAGGTAATTAGCATAATAATTGAGCATCACAAATTTGGGCAATTTGCACGTCATTTATGCATTCATGGAAGCACTATTTTTTGTTGTAGCCTAGAAAGTAAGAGCGTCTCATTCCCCCCTTTTTTTTTTTTTCAAATGGGGGGGGATCTCCCCGCGACCTACCGCAACGCATCTTCAGTGCGCCCCTGCTGGGTTGCCGAGGATAGGGAGGCGAGCAACGAGCCACTCAGCTCCTCCTCTTCCTCGGCAATCCTCGTCCGACCGCAGACAGAGCTGCGGCCGGTTCCTGAAAATTTGCTTCTAAAATCAAGGTCATAAGCAATCTGAAATCTAGCAGCTACTGTATTAAAAGGGAAACGCCATTAGTTGTGTGATCCAGAAGCGGAGTCTCAAGATAACTTTCACACTACAAGACAATGAAGATAAATAAACTCTTGCAATAATTATTCTAATTCCAACAGACGTATAAACATAGGATATGTTTATGCAATCAAGTAGTTACTTTACATTAACTGATCATAAAATTTCAAGAGTGAACATGTTCACTTATGAAAACATTTCTATCACGTTTTTTAACAGCCTAAAATGAATTGATGGATTAATCAAAACAGAGTATTCTGAAAATTTAAGTCAAAGGTGTAGAACCTATACTCTATAGTGAGGATCTATCAACTGTTCTATAAAATTATTTTAATACTAGCTTCGACCCGGGGCGTTGCTCGTGTCATAAATCGATGAAATATTATTAACATTAAAATCCATGCAGTACTTTTTGTGTAAATGAGTAACTAATATCCTCACATCCATCCATAAAAACTTTCGCCTTTACAATATTAAGTGTATCTTTTTCCAAGATTCTACTTTGTTCTAGTTCCTAGTTTTAACAGGGTCTAAACCGTGGCATAGTATAGAACAAGACTGAATCATATTGTCATAGTTTCATCACCCTACGATGCAGGAGTAACCCCTAGTTTAGGGAGTATACCCACTATAGGTGTGCTGAACTCCCTTCAATACCATTTTGGACGGGGAGAGGTTCTTATAGAAGACCCTAGAATTCTGAAAAAACACTATTTTCTTCGAACGGCTTGACTGTGCGTAACGTGTTCTTCTCCTCAAATAAATGAGAGATTTGCATTTTGCTCCTCTAAAGATAACATACCAAAAGCTGAAAAAAATCCGAAATAGCTGTACACTAATTAGCAAATTTTTTATGATGCAATTGCCTTTTCACACTCATAAATGATCTTGTACTGTGACTATTACAAAGATCAGTGCTGAACTTGTAAAATAGGTATTTATAACAATCATCGTGATTATAACCAAATATGTAAAATTTTGCAAGAATTTGAAAAGTTAATCAAAACGCATCATATTACGCAACAGTCTCTATTGCATTTAAGTGTTAAGAATAACGAGATAAAAAAAAACACTATCTCAGGTAGACAAGGAATAATTACCAAAAACAATATTTCGTAGCAGTTCTTCATTTTCCGTCTGTGTTGTAGATTCCACTGTTCTGACTGTCTAAATTTAAATTGCACATGTCTTATATACACAAGACAGAGACTTAATGAAATAATATAGTTAATGATAACGACAGAGGGCAGAGTGAGACGTGAGACATGCCGACTACTTATACGTGCTGTGTATTTTATAACAACACAGAATCCTTGAAACAAAACATCTTGTAATTTAATGGGTGATGGAGGACAGCCTCGAGCTTCTGTATTGAACTATTTCGTTGAGAATATCTTGAATAGGGATGTTGACTGGCTAGTCAATTGAGATACTTTTTAAGAGCTGTCAAAACGAAATTACTTTAAAGATTTTGTATGGGCTTGTCAACGTGTGACGTCACTAGTTTGTATAGTCAACTGACTTAATATTAAGTAGTTTTTGTAAAATTAAAAATCTTAGACTCAATATGATACAAAATCAATAAGGCTTAACAGCATACTACGATACTTTCTTTTTTAGAATTGATATTTCAAAATTAAATATAAATGGTGTCAACATCCCAATTGGCAGTCCTCAATAATATTGAATGCAAGTAGGATTGCATAATAATACTTAAATAGTACTATCGTAAAATACGAGAACGTTCTCGATTGAAGACTTTAGTGAGTTATTACAGATGATAGACGATATTCTAACGTAATAGTTTAATGCATAAAGCCATCCATCAGTACCCTCAAACTTAGCTTATTTTAACAAATCAGTCCATTTTGATGGTAGGCGATAAATCTTTTGAATCGTCAATCGAGAACGTTCTAATATTCAACGGTAGTAGGTACTATTTAAGTAGGTAATAAGTTTGGAGGCGTGCAAGCTATTTATTCTTTAGAAGCCATAATTAAAGTGCGATTTATATTGAGTACCATCTTCTACTGAATGCTCAGTCGGCATGGACAAAATAAAATCTAAAAACGTACGTTAAATCTTCAATTGCGGTCGTTTGATAATTAGATATGTAACTTTAAAATGCAATGGTAATAAAATAATGTGTGCCTCTACTTTTGTGGTTTCTTATATTGATGTAAGAAAATCGAAATAAAAAATAATTTTATTAAAACATTTTTATTAGATTGAATGAAAAGGGTATAACAAAATAGTTTGACAGTACAGAACAATTGTTTGGTTATATAACATAATCATCATGTTCAACTTTGTGTAATATTAATATTATTGTAATTAATTTGCATGCCAGATTCTGGCGAAATCCTTGAAACAATTTTACTGACAAAATCCTTACTGTACCACGTTTTAAACAAATAAAAAAATTATATAATATAAAAAAATCTTCTCAACAGCGAATAAGAAAACTAATTTAGGGCTCATTTAGATTTTACCTAGAAAATAAATAAGCTATCCATAATAATAATGTTGGTGATACATTGTCAGAATTTTGATGAACTTTGATTTATACAGTCTGGTTGAAGGTTTCTTAGTGCTGTTAATTATCATATAAAGGCATTTGTCTTTTTTATTTTGTTTTAGCTAAAATAAAAAGTACCTACCTAATTAAAAAATGGAGGTCTACACAAAGCCACCTAAGATACAATCTAGGTAGAGAAGTAAGACATGTGAAAGAGATATGTCGACTAACACATTGAATAATGTCATAAAACCAAACCAGTAATTTTGTATTTTTTTAAACTTACAAGTTGAAGGTATCTTTTTTTTTACCAATACAAAAGTTAGTCAATAGCAATTTAATATCTAAGTTTAAATACTTAACATATAGGTTTAATTGTCCCTGAGGGAAATCCGTAACAGTTTGGACATTTTAATCCTCACACCACTGTGTTCCTTGCTCATACATGAAATTGCACAGTGTTGTTAGAAATTATCTAAATTACGGAAAAAGCCGAAAATGGTATTCCAAAGTCGCAAATGTATTTTTGCAGGTACGCCAAGAAGAAATGTGACCCTTTGGTGATGAAAAGTTCTTCGATGATCGTCGAGAAATCTGTATTCACGATATTTAGTATCTTTCTAACGAGAGGCACTGAAAAAAAAAGCAAATTTTGGTTAATGAGGGTTGCCCAAGTGGAAATATCCACTGAGAAGGACAAAAATTACTGCTTTGTCATAATTATTGACTAGCTTCTGCCCGCAGCTTTGATCTTGCTTTGCGCCGCGTTGTACATAGATGGAATATAGTTTATGTGTTATTTAAATGTATAAGCTATAGTATTGTAAAGTTTCATTAATATCCATGCAGTACTTTTTGCGTGAAAAAGCAACAAACATTCACACATCCATCCATCCAACTATACCAACTTTCGCGTTTATAATATTAGGAAGATTATCTTTAATGTGTCTCCTGAAATAAGGAGAGTTGGTGTTCATGGACAATTCTGAAAAATCTAAACAATCATAAATCAAACATCTAAAATTTACCTTTTACGACATGCTAGTCAAGAAACGCATTAATTTTTTAAAGACTCAGACCTATATCTAACAATAATTTTGGTTAATGGGCGATAATCACACAAAAGCAAAGACAGTAGTATTTTACCTCTACTCCCTAAAAGTGTATCTCCGAGCTTAGAAGTGCTGCTCCGTGGGAAATATGGTGTTATTATAGACTTTTTCAACGCCATTTCCGTTAATCCTTGGTTAATTGGAATAACTGCAGTGAGTGTCACAGCTGTAATAAGAAAATAGTTAATACATACATACGTACAGGTCATGCACTCAATGCCCGAAGGGGTAGCAAAGTTCAAAGAACACTAAGCTTCACAAAGTAATTTTAAATAAAAAATATTTGAGTTACATGGAAGAATGTGAAAAAATTGTAGTGCCTACATAATTACAAACTCAATATCCGATATACTTTTAATTGCCTTATATAAAATGATCGGCAACAAACACAGTAGGTACCTTTTTTATGATACGTTTATAATTTTATCATGTTTTCTATAAAACAGTCTAAAGTATTTTTCTTCTGGTCATTTAATTTCAAGCTAAAGCGAATATCTTTTATCTACGGAATATGCTGAGATGCATGATTGAAAAATAGCAACTTTATTTAACAATCGTCCCGTGTTGGTCTGGGACTATAAAATAATTTGCCAACTGTGTTTCTTGCCTAGCATGTCGTAAAAGGCGACTAATGGTATATGGGGTTTTGGGTACCTATGTGATTGTGTAGGCGATGCGCTAGCCACTTGTCACTACTTTTTCACAATTTTCCATCTAACCCAGCCCAGTTTTCTTTTTGGCTGAATGTGGTTAAAGGGGACTGCTGTCCCTTAGACTCTGCCTACCCCTTTAGGGATTACGGGCGTGATGTTATGTTATGTTATGTGTTAATTTAAAATATATACTACTATCAGTAGTGGACTAAGCCTGTTTTAGGCCTGAGGCGGCAAAGAGCTGTACGAGGTTCCTAGTAGTGAGCAGTGCTACTTGCCTGAAATTGGAGGGGGGGGGGGGGGGTTCCACTGTTTGATATAGGATGATTATAAGAACTTAGAGATAATATGAGGCCCCAGGACCACCTTTTCCGACCCCCGTTTGGTCAGCCACTGACTACTACTAAACTTCACTTCAGTTCCCTAGCGGTTTAGGCAGAGGAACCGAACGCCATATGGCACGATCCTTGAAAATAAATACTTACGGAAATTGGACTCTTCAGTGAATGATAGAGTCATCGGTTGTTTGCCTCTAACGCTAGCGATCAATAATTCAGTTGATTTGCTTGAAATTGATTCGAATCTGATACTCATCACAAGGTTTCCTGTTTTTTTGTTAATGCTGCAAATAGCGTCAGAAAAATTAATAAGCAACACACATGTATAACAAATACAGCAGCTAAAGTTAATGGAATAAACTTACTAAAAGCTATCAATTTTGCCGTCCAAATTCGATACAGTAGCATTAGTTGACATAAGAGTAGCATTGACCCGGGGAACGTAAGTGATGAAGGCAGCTTTTCTTAACACCGGACTATCGTTGGGATTTGGAGCTGCTGAGCAGGACCCTCGTTCTTCAAAGAAGTTTCGCACGCACGTTGTGACGTCATAAGTGTCACTGCATGGCTTGTAGAAATTTGTTTTGTCATCAACGTCACATGCTTCATTGATATTTTCTAGAACAGTGCTGTGATCTGCAACCATTACTTACTTTTATTATACATAGATGCAAAAGTAACTTGTCTGACTATCTGTTACGTCCTTGCTCCTAAACGATATAGGCTATTGTAAAAAATCTATAATATTAGCAGTGCCCCGCGGTTTTACCCGCGTAGTTCCCGTTCCCGTGGGAAAACGGGAATAAAATAAAGTCTATGTTACTTGCTGACAAAGTAGCTTAACATTATTGAAACAATTTTTCAAAACGGCTTAGTAGTTTCGGAACCTATTCAAACAATTTTTTTTCTTTACAATATAAGAATGAATAATGATAAAAAAAAACAAATATTTATAAAAATAAAACGATGAAGCGTCTTTAAACCTACATTCTTTGAGAGCTGGGTGAAGGCCGAAATTGCAAATGTTATTTTGTAGATAAGCTATGAAGGAATAAGAAGCTTTAGTGATAAATATTTCTTGAATAGCTGTTTTCAAATCAGAATGAACTCCAGAAAACACTGCGGCGACGGCTGGATCTGAAAATTAGAATTCAAACTTGTATTGATAAATAAAATAAAGGTCTAAGATGTGTGATTTCAATAGGTCGGTCGATCTGTGATCTAAAGATATGAACTTCCAGAGGGGTTTTGGCGAAATCAGAGCTTTAGACGAGAGTTCGACTTACTTACATACATATAGATACTTGAAATCCTCGAAGTGATATGCAGAGTCCAAGTAAGCATTGGATTCAAAAATAAAAATTTATCTGGTGAGCTATATAAACGAGAACTAATACTGACGGGACTTAACAGACTGGACTGGACTCTAGTCCGCTTGTGACCACTGTCGTTGCAACACGACCGCAACATCAGGCTGTAAGTACTCATCATCCCTGCCGGAGTCCTCGGTTTGTTGTACCGGGGGACCCTGGACTTGGACCAAAGAGGGACCTCGAGGTGGGCGCGGCGCCGGTCGCAGTTTTACCTGCAGTTGGAATTGGATTGGATCCGAGGAGAGGAGGAGCCATTGTCGTTGCCCGTTGTCTCCCTATCCTCGGCAACCGGCAATCGATGGGCGCAGAAGGCACTGGCTGGGAGTGCCAGGGCCTTGCTCCCAATTTGGGTCGCTGGGTAGAAGGCGGCTCCCCCGTCAATATACTCTTTGCGTGTCCCTAGCAGAGAGCACATCCGACGCCTAACGACCATGGGGTGCACAACATCGACCACGACCGCACGAGTTGAGCTGCGCAGTGCGGCATGCGCACCACAGGACGAGCTACCGAATAGTCCCGATAGTGGGTATCCTCCGGTATAATGCGTTTAGTCTCATCAGTATTATTTCAAGTGATAATGCAACAAGACAGTAATTTTTTTTTTTTTTTGGCTTCGCTTGTTGAATTCTGTCAATAACTGGCTTGCCTGTCGTCTATATAATCACGTATCAAGCAAAAAACACAACTTGGTACATTACTTTTTTAGTCCTAGACTGGAAAGGGACAAAGTCCGACTTCAGACTTCTACATATACTAGCTCGTTGGCGTAGGGAAATAAAATGTGCAAATATTTTTTCAAGCAGAAACTTTTTGTTAAACTTAGCTATTTACAATAATACCTTTACTGTTAGTAAATTTAGGGCCGGCGATGATGTAAGCATCATTTTTTGGGAAATACGCGGAGTAGTGTGCATCTTTCAATGACCTGGCAGTTATGCCATAACGGACGGGAATAACTGCCGTTATTATCACATCTGAAAAAAAAATGCAGTATTTTTTTTATTTGCTTTCAGAAATCGCATAAGTAGTATATGGCTATAAATCTTTTTTTATTCAATATACTAATATTAAAGACGCAAGTGAGGTGTCATAATGGCGTTCGGTTCTTTCTGCCTACCCCGTTAGGGAAGTGGCGGGAAATTTAGTTAGTAGTTAACCAATTAATTCAATATATAGGTTCTTAGTGGTAAGAATAACATTTAAGAATAAAGCTGTTATGGAGTAAGGTATGAGACTCAATAAATACATCACTCTCGCAATCTCAGGAGGGGTAGGCCGATTCCAAAGAACAAAAAATCCCTTGAGTCACATTCAGTTTAAAATAAAATTGAGTTAAGTTAGATGGGAAATTGTGAAAAAGTAGTGACAAGTGGCTTGCTTGTCGCCCACATATTCACAAAGATAATAAATATTCAGTACACCATTAGTCACCTTATACGACATGCTATGTAACGAGCATAGCTGTCCCTTTTTTAGTCCTTTTAGTTCCGAGCAAACATGGAAGACTCATTACTATTCGTAATAATAATTATATTTTAATTATTGTTTAACACTAGTAACTAACTAACTAACTAAATTAAACTTCACGCCACTTCCCTAACGGGGTAGGCAGAGAGAACCGAACGCCATATGGCACGATCCTTACACACCTTACTAACACCAGTATATATATAAACCTTTGTTCCATATAAATATTACTTACGAAAAGTAGCCTTGACGGTTTCTCTGAACACTTTGGGTTCTTTTCCTTTCTGGTTAATAGCAAATATAGCATTTGGGATATAATCAGCGATCCCTTTGAAATTGACAGCCATTACGAGGTTCTGAGTTTCCTTGTCCAAGCTGGAAGTGAACGAAAAAAGTGACAATAGGGGATAATACTGGGTCAAAAAACTATTATTTAGTCTCTCAGTTAGATTATACCAAAACCTAGACACATATTTTCTGCTTTATCGAATTAACAAAAAAATACAAAGATAAAGAGCATCAAAGTTTTGGAGTGGAGGCTTGCGACGTCGCTTGTAAGTAAAAATTGCACCTACGTGTGACGTCTCGCGCAACTTGAATCCACTGTATCTTTGCCAGTTTGACAAATAAATTGAAAAATACGTGTTACATAATTTTTTTTTTTAATCCAACTGACTGACTTAATAGAATTTTTAAGTCTGCTCCCCTATTGGCTAACGCATCGCCCACCAATGGGTAGGTGCTGGTGTCATTACACCAGTGATAATCAACCTCCAGGCCGCGGGCCGCATGCGGCCCTCTGAGGCTTTGTCGTTGACCCATCTGAAGTTACAAATTTATTGTAAACCGTTTTTTATTGAATTACGTCGCCTTTTACAACATGCTCGGTAAAGACAGGTGGCGCATCCTTCTAAGTCCCAGCCCAACATGAGATACTATTGTTTACTAGTGATTAATTTAATTTAAAATAGGTACTTACTAGAATGCTTCAATGTCCCCATTTATGTTCGTCAGATGGGTTTCAGTGGCTACAATAGTTAGGTTGTTTTTCGGGATGTAGTATGGAATGTTCACTTTGTACCATGCACTTTGCTTCGGGTCCTGGACTAATGTACAATGGCCATATTTCCTAAAGTAATTTCTGACGCAGTTTTCATTGATGTTATACTGACATGGATACTGTAGATCTTCAGGGTTAAAGTCATCTGAAACGGAAGAAAAATAAAGATTGTTTGTATAGGCAGATATTTATAATTTATTTATCATAACGGATATAAAGTTCAAATATTGATTGGGTTGCTTAAAATGTGGCAACTATGTTCGTTGCCTAGCATGGTGAATGTGGTATAGGGTTATTGACTGTGTTAGTGATGAGCTGACCAATTGTCACTTCTTTTAATTGTAGTTAGCCACTTGTCACATCACAATATATATTTAGCCTAACTAACTAAACTTCACGCCACTTCCCTAGCGGGGTAGGCAGAGAGAACCGAACGCCATATGGCCACGATCCTTAAACACCTCACTAGCCTCTTCAACATTCATGATATTTAGCCTAGCCTTAATTTATTTTTGATAAAAGATTTTTAAAGAGTTTATTGCTCTTTGTATTCTGCCTAGCTTTTAGGTTATATTAGAGATGTTTAAAAGCTTTAAAGGATCTATTGTGGTTTATTCCGCTAGGGCTATAGGACCAAAAATATTTTAAGAATGCGTGTCCCCCGAAAAATTACTGCACGAAATGTAGTGCGGTTACAGCTGTAACCGCAGATAAACTTATCTTTTCCCCACTTTAATGCTACTTCTTTCTCTTATTCCCTAGAAAATAAATAGGTATAATGAAGAAAACAAATCAAAAAAATAAAATAATAAATAATAAATAAATACTCCAGACTGACACCAATTCCCTAGTCCCAAACTAAGCTAATGCTTGTTCTATGGATACTAGGTGAACGGATAGACATACTTAAATAAGGATAACCTTATTGCATGGATGTTCATAAGAACATCCATGACTCGAGCACAAAATGTGCATGTTCATTACACGAAACATTTGCCCCTAGCGGGATTCGAACCCGCGACCCTTGGTTTTGTGGCCAGGGTCTCTAACCACTTGACCAACGGGCCAGTCAAAAAAAATGGGTTATCCTGTCACTTCTAAAAGCTACAGTTAATTTGTACCTGCACAGTAACAACGTGTTAAGTGACAAATACCTATAACATCCAACCCAGCCCACTGTCCCATGTTGGTCTGGGACTTAAAAAGAATATGCCAACTGTGGTTCTTGCCTAGCATGTCGTAAAAGGCGACTAATGGTATATCGGGTTTTGGGTGTGTGATTTTGTAGGCGACAGGTTAGCCGCTTGTCACTGATTTTTCACAATTTTCCATCTAACTCAGCCCGGCTTTATTTTTGGCTGTATGTGGTTGAAGGGGCAAGCTGCCCTCTTTAACTCTGCCTACCCCTTCGGGGATTATGGGCGTGATGTTATGTGTGTATGTGTAAATACCTATAACACAAATAACGAAAATAAAAAATAAAAAACTACCTAAGAAGATAATTCCAGACCATTTCGTTTCCTTTGACTTGTTTTATCAGATAAATATTAGTCAGAAGCGTAGCGTGGGTTTTTATCGCCCGGAGCTCTCGTTTAAATGCTTCCGCCACCGACGAGGGGGGGTATTATTATTATCTTCGGATCTTGTATGGATACATACGAACATACCATCACCAGTGGGTTTAGTTTAGTTGGTAATCATCAAATAAATCATCATCTTCCTAGCGTCATGTTCCGTGTTTAGACGGGGTCCGCTTAGACCATGATCCAGGATTTAGCGAGTCTGGTAATTACATTGAAGCGACTGCCGATCTGACCTTCGTAACCCTAAGATAGTGAAACCAGACAATTTTTGGATCATGGTTACAAATCCGAAGTTGTTCGAATTTGCAGGTTTCATCACGATGTTTTCCCTCACCTTCGAGCTAGTGGTATAAATACGTACATAGATTTGAAAAATCCAGAGTGTACGTGCCCGGGTTTGAACCCGCACTCCTCGGTTAAGAGACGCGTGTCCTTACCATTGAGCTACCACCGCTCCTAATTAAATCTCCTCCTAAGCATCAAATAAAATCGAGAATAATTTGTCGAGTATCGTATATATATCGTACTTGTATAAGCAAATAGAGACTTTAGTAGGAAAGTAGTAGCCACTTACCACAAAATACGCCGCAAATGACCGCCAGGGTCTGAAATATAATAATTTAATTCATTTATATTATATTAAAAACTATATGCGATATAATAATAATTAAATAAATGTAAGACTACATCGCTTACATTGATCTGACATTACTGATATCAGAATCAACAGTGTTATTACAAATATATACTTAAATAAATATTGAATCTTAACACCCAGATACAGAACAATCACAAGTATTCATCACACGAATGTTTGTCCTGGGTGGGGATCGAACCCACAACTCTTAGCGCCGGGGGCAGGGTCACTACCGAATGCACGATTGAGATCCGTGAATTGTTATGTGACTGAACATGTGTAAAACTATTACTTACAACTTATAATTCGTGAGAAACGAAGTGAAAATATCAGCTTCCTGGTAAGTTAGGAATTTCCTTTTTAAACCGAAATAATAGGATTTTGTAATTTTTCTGAAGAATTCAGGGATTTTGATTACTAAAATGATAATCAAGAACCCTGGTTTGGAAACATAGCTGTTATGTGATAAAGAAATAAACTTTTCTAGATTGAAATAAATAATAAATAAATTCTCTAGACTAACGCACCAATTCCCTAGCCTCAAACTAAGCTTCTGCTTGTGCTATGGAGACTAGGTAAACGGATAGACATACATAAATACGTTTATAAACATCCATGACTCGAGTAAAAATGCCCATGTTCATCACACGAAACTTTTGCCCCTAGCGGGATTTCAACCCGCGACCCTCGGTTCCGTGGACAACGTCTCTGACCACTCGACCATCGGGCCAGTCAAATCCGTATGATGTGTTTTATTTTCGACCGTGCCTTTTCAAGAGATTTTTATATTTGTGTAGACAACTGAACTGTCATCCCAGGGCTAAAGAAGATGTATTTAGCCCTTAAAGAAGAGACAATGCTTTTCTGGCCATCCTGTCAGTTCTTTAGGAGCAACATCGTGATCTTACTATCTACTATTGACTATTGCCTAAAGCTATCCATCCCATAGGGGGATTTATCGATGTGTAGCAAAAGGAGTGATCCAACACCCTTTAAATTGTGCCAGGACCCGGCTTATAAGAGAGGTTGAAAAAAAATATGAAAGTAATTCTATCCCATTATTTTGATTTCTGGAAAATATGATCAACCTTATGTTTAGTAAATACAAAATCTGGAAACCGTTTGCACAAAATCGTTCATAGAATCGATTACAATAGATTCAAAAATATTACATGGTATACATGTAATATTTTGACCAAAAAAACATTTACAAAATCTCAATTAAAATTACACCCTACTAAAAACTCTATAGCGCATGCATATAGCTTGCCACAAGGCCGTTAAGTCCCGTTAGTATGATTGAAGACAAAAATGAAACATGAAAATCTTGTAACTTCATAAGTTTTTAAGATACCATTGTAATTTTTATACTGATTCTTTAAATAAAACTATTTGACCCGTGTTTCAGTTTTCGTGTATATTAAAAATATCCTTATATCAGCATCATCTTCCTAACCTTATGTCCCGTGCTTAGACGGGGTCCGCTTAGACCATAAATAATAAATAAATAAATATTCAACGACATCACATACATTGATCTGACTCCGAAGTAAGTAGCTTAAGCACTTGTGTTACGGATATCATAAACAACAGTGGTATTACAAATATATACTTAAATAAATATTGGGTATATTTATTTAAGTATATATTTGTAATGATCCATAACAAATATATACTTAATGACCATGATCCAGGATTTAGCAAGTCTGGTAATTACATTAAAGCGACTGCCGATCTGACCTTCGTAACCCTAAGATAGGGGAACCAGACAGTTTTTGGAACATGGTTACAAATCCAAAGTGGTTTGAATTTGCAGGTTTCATCACGATGTTTTCCTTCACCGTCGAGCTCGTGGTATAAATACGTACATAGATTTGAAAAATCCAGAGGTACATGCCCGGGTTTGAACCCGCACTCCTCGGTTAAGAGGCGCGTGTCCTTACCATTGAGCTACCACAGGTCAAAAAAAAAAAAAAATATCCATTAATATTAATAAAATAATTCTCACCAAAACGAAAAGAGCACGTATGTTTTCCATTTTTCTGATAAACTGTGACAGATTGCAAAGTGGCAAGTCTTATATACTTCAACAGTGGTTAAAAAAATGCTCCTAATAATTGACGTATCTTATTTCGCTTACGTGCATATGACTGCTACTAGCTGTGCCCACGGTTTCACTCGCATTTATAGTTAATTATATAGCCTTACTCGATTAATGGGCTATGTTACACGGAAAGATTTCTTTAGCGCGTTCAAGCAAGCAAACAAACTCTTCAGCTTTATAATATTAGTATAGATAAGGTTTAATAAATTATTTTGAAACTAAATATCGACTACTTACGGTTAGGTAATTACGATATAACGACCAATTATGACTACTGATGTTTTCGTAAACCCGGCAAGTGGGAGTTGAACCTATGTACATACACAGTTACGTACAATTTTTTTTAAGATTACGAGAACTAATTTAAATTACTTGTTCTGATAAAAAAACATTAACTAAACTTCACGCCACTTCCCTAGCGGGGTAGGCAGAGAGAACCGAACGCCATATGGCACGATCCTTGCACAGCTCACTCGCCTCTTCGCCTCTGATAAAATATTTAAGTTAAATTAATAACTAACTGACTAAACTAAACTTCACGCTACTTCCCTAGCGGAGTAGGCAGAGAGAATTCATTCGTAATTTATTATAGTATTTATAATGGTTACGTAGTAAAAACAAAAAAGTAAGTGAAAACTACCAGAATTAATGTTTTTTTCAAAACAATATCTTGTTAAAGTGAACAATCCAATAAAGTAAATTGTTGATAGGTCATAAGAACTAATAAACTCCATCGTAACATAAAACCCTTTTCAAACATAAAGTAATATAAAACTTCTGAACTTTAAAAATTATACATAGTGTTAACTAAGCGAAAGTGACTACCGGAAAATAAATTATATAAAGATTAGGAAGAGTTTTCAAAAGTTTCAATTTTTTTTCATATTTATCTTAGATATGAAAAATTTTGAATACATTGTAAGAGATGATAATTTTAAAATCTTTCAAAAGAATTTATCATGGAGTTTTACGCTATAAATATGGAATTGAAACATTTAAATATTATATTTATTATAGGACTATACAGAGCTGAACGACTTATTATTTTATAACACAACATAACATTTCATAACATCACGCCCGTAATTCCCGGTGGGGTAGGCAGAGTCAAAAGAGCAGAAGTCCCCTTTAACCACATATAGCCAAAAAATAAACTGGGCTGGGTTACATGGTAAATTGTGAAAAAGTAGTGACAAGTGGCTAGCTAGTCGCCTACACAAAGACATACTCAAATTTACGACATGCTAGGCAAGAAACACAGTTCGCAAATTCTTTTTTTTCCCAGACCAACATTATAAATATAAATACATGAGTATTGGCGGAGATTTCAATATAGACATATTAAATATTCCTCGACTTTATGCATTCATACAACTTTAAGCAATTAATCAAACCGACCGAAGTACCTGATGAATCTGAAAACCCTATTGATTTAATTTAATTCAAACATCAACCCCTCATAGGTAAAACATATGTACTAGATTACGGCCTCTCTGTAAATGATGAACTTCATTTAGAAAACATACTCCAATGTAACAATAAATCTTGTATAGTTGTAAAAAGTTTATGGTTATTTAATTAGTTGTCTTTAACAACTAATTACATGCCTCCGAAAATCATTAAGACTTTTTGATTGCAACTAAATTAATGATAAAACTAAAGATATTTATAAAAACTTTAACATATTCCGAAACAAAAAATAATAATTAAGAGTAAGTAGACTGAGAAAAGGTTGGTTGGTTGCTAAACTGTATCATATCATATCATCTCATCATATCATAATATAATTTCGTCATATCATATCATCATATAATATCATCACGCCCGTAGTCCCCGAAGGGGAAGGCAGAGTCAAGGGCAAGGGCAGCAGTCGGTTAGCTTGTCGCCTACACAATCACATACCCAAAACCCGATATACCATTAACGCCTTTAACGACATGCGTGGCAAGAAACACAGTTGGTACATTATTTTTAAGTCCCAGACCCACACGGGACAATAGGCTGGGTTAGATGGCAAATTGTGAAAAAGTAGTGACAAGTACCTAGCTCGTCGCCTACACAATCACATACCCAAAACCCCATATACCATTAGTCGCCTTTTACGACATGCTAGGCAAGAAACACAGTTGGCAAATTCTTTTATAGTTCCAGACCAACATGTTACTGTGTTTTTCCTAATTAATAGACGTAATACGTTATTTTACGTATCATAGACGTAATCACAAATCCAGAACTCCATACAACATTACTCGACATTTACAACAGAAGGCAAGAAACACAGTTGGTACATTCTTTTTGAAACGCAGACCACCATCGGAGTTATTTTAAAATGTTCTTTTATCTTTAAATTTAACTATTTTGCTTACGAAAAAGACTTTTTTTTGTTCATTTTGTACCTACCTATATTGTAAAAGTGGTTAATAACATTTTTAAATTAACCTATTAATTTAACATAATAATATGTAGATTGGTTTAGAATTCGGATCAGAATCGTTTTAAATTAAAATGAGTTTGTAATGTGCACATGTTATCTACCTATATGCATTTATTTTCTGGCGTTCCATTAAAATTTATATACCACGTGTAACGTTTGAACACCCTACTCTATGAATTTCATACAAACAATGAATTACGTATATCTCCTAAAGTAGATAAAAATATCAAAATGTATCTAAATTAGCATTTAGTAAATTTTTTACTAAAACTTGACATATTTCCTTTTTCTCCAACGTTTGTTTACGAAGAGATATAAATGTTTTTAACTTTACGAAAATAAGAGGATTGGGTGAGCATTTTCAAAACAATATTACTCAAGAACGCACAGTGATAGTGGTTTGTTTTATGTTTTACAAAATCATGTTTATAGTCAACTAAAACAGTACAAATTATGAATGCCATTAAATTGCTAGTTCGCTAGAATATCAGCCCTTTTAATAACGTGAGGATTGGGTGAGCACAATAAATAATTTGTAATTTTTTTATTACGCATCTTGTGAAACTGAAGTTTGAAACCCTAGTTAGAATAGATTTTTACTAAAATTTAGTACACTATTGGTATTTGTAAAGACATTATATACGGAGATACAGCTTACCATTTGTGAGAATTGGGTGGGCACACATTTCATTAAATATCTTCGGTTCTATCGTTTCAAAGATTGTATTTACAATTGTTTTAGAACTTTTACTAAATGGTGGAAACATTTTTATTCGTTTTTAGAAAGTGCTCACCCAATGCACACGCACGTCATTTTAATTTTTATGCCTTATGAATGTTAAAGAATAAGTAGGACTGTGTTTTATGGCGCTCGGTACTCTCTGCTTACCCCGCGGGAATCGACGTAGAGTTAGTAGTTATTTTACATCTGATTTTTAAAAACATGCCTAAATAATGTTCAATTAGTTACTAGTTGAATATTTTAGACAACTGCTATTTACGAATCTATTAAACCATGAAAGTATATAATTGAGTGGTGGTCATCTTTCCCATTATTAAAAAACAGTTTTTAATAAGAAATCTCATTTGAATACTTGTTTTAATATAAAAAAATTAATAACATAGCACAAGTCAAGAGTAAGAGACTTTTAGGATCCCTACTATTTGTGTAGGTATATGAAAAATTTTAAAAGTCAAGCTATAATATACAAAAAAAATTGTCATTTAAAGTAGATGTTAGACGAGAGTCATTTCAGGCGTGGCTCTTGGACGTAAAGGAATATTGGTCCTCATATGTCTGGTCTATAGTTAGACTAAAATATTTAGAAACTAAACAACGTAATAATATAATGATATAACAATCGAAAATAAAAATAAAAAACAATGCCATGTGATGTACAGTTAGTAAGTTAGACTGACACACCAATTTCCCTAGTTCCAAACTAAGCTAATGCTTGTACTATGATACTAAATTAAAAAAAAAAATTCTCAGTTTGTGCGATGTGCTGTGTTTAGTTTTAACATTACCGTAAGGCAAAATACCTAATGATGTTTTCCTTTTGTTCTTGCCCAACGAAATATAATTGCTAACAAATAATGTTTCTCATGTTAGTGATTTTGTAAATCTTATGATAAAAATAAAGATCTTTAAACCCAAACCGAACATTGTAAATGTAGATGTAGTAGTATTCTTATGTAAGACTAGCTGTGCCAGCGGTGTCACCCGCGTTTATGGTTAATATTATAAAGACTATTTCCGTCATACATGATTTCTATGTAACTTTAACCATTAAGGCTGCATACGCGACGGAAGATTAAAAATTGGAGTAACTTCTCCCGTTTTCCCAACATTTCCCTTCACTACTCTGCTCCTATTGATTGTAGCGTGATGAAAAGTATACTGTAACCTGCCCAGGAGTATGAAGAATAATTGTACCAATTTTCGTTAAAATCCATCGAGTAGTTTTTGTTTCTATAAGGAACATACAGACAGACAGACAGACAGACAAAAATTTTACTGATTGCATTTTTGGCATCAGTATCGATCACTAATCACCCCCTGATAGTCATTTTGAAAATATATTTCATGTACAGAATTGACCTCTCTACAGATTTATTATAAGTATAGATTAAATGTAATTTTCTCTGACTGTCCTTATCCTACTTATATTATAAATGCGAAAGTTTTTATGTATGGATGGATGTTTGTTACTCTTTCACGTAAAAACTACTGGATAGATTTTAATGAAACTTAACAATAATATAGCTTATACACCCGAATAACATATAGGCTATGTTTCATCGTTGCGACGCGAGCAACACCGCGAGCAGAAGCAAATTTTGTATATTTGGCATTTAAAGTAAAAAAATACCGATGGAGGTGTAACTAACCCGTCTATAATTTGTAAGCAAATTTTGTTATGTACCAAATAAACATTTATACCATTATATTCTATAATTATTTGAATGTACAGGTTTTCTCACGATTTTGCCCTTAGCCGCCAAACATAAGGTGTAAATTGTACTTAGGTATGAAAAATCCAAAAGTTTTTCATCCAGTTTTTAAATGTTTAAATTAATGTCTAATTGTTAGTTTAGTCACACATAAAGTGCCATCGAACTACTTAGTCCAAGAAAATAGGCCTTTAAATACGAATTTGAGGTAAATACTTGAATTTTTGATATAAGTTACTTTGAAAGATTTAAAAACGATCTGTGAAAGTTTTTTGTAAAATCACCCCCGAGAACATTTGAAAAAAAAATAAAAAGTATTTGTTTTTGAAATTTTGGGAAAACGGTAAGTAGTAGAAAAAAAAGGTTTAAATAAAAGTTGTAGAGCATCAGATTTTATAAAGAAATGCCCTGTATATGTTTTCGCTAACATTAAAATTATCTGAGATAGAGGGCGGTTAGAAGCTTGGGGATGATAGTAATAGTCCATTTTGATCTGAAAGGATAGGACCAACGGGAAAATTTGTGTGTATACTAGATATTTAACAATCCAGAAATTCAGGTCTCTGACACATCAGGTTAGCTAAAAAAAAAAGCGCGGAAGATCGAAAAAGGCAAATAACTCATGAGTAGTGCAAAATATTGAAAAACGCTAAAGGTAAAAGTTATAGATAATTGAATTTCCTACAAAAATGGTATCTGCATATTTTTTCATAAGTGCGATGCTTTTCGCAAAAAACACGCCTAAGTGTAAAATTATTTAAAAATGTTTCTTACAAGTTTTTCTCAATAAATAATAATGCGTATAGCTACATTATTAAGTCTATTTTTCAATAATAAGCAGCACTTTAAAAAATATTTTTTCCTTACTAAGATTAATTTTTTTTTCTCATCTAGACGGGTTTTTAATGCAGAATTAAATCCTTTGGTTTATGCGAAATCCGTCTACTTAGTACCTGTAATTTATTAACTTTTATTTTCTTTAGGATTTCTTGCCAAAACCGAAACCGAAACCGAACATTAGGCAGCTCTCTTAGTTTTGGCTTAGGTTGACATAGCATGTTGAAATGAAGTGTATCTTTACTTTTATGTCTCCTGACCCGGTGTCTATCTGTAATAGTGAGATTAAAAAAAAATATTGGTTTCGTTTTTTTCTTTTGTTCAGAAAAATAAGAATGACAAATACAGCGCGTTAAAGGTCCCCGTGACGCGCTCACTCCAGACACTACAGATTTTTGAAGCGCTGTACTTTTGTAATTTTCCGAGTATTCGATATAGCAAAAAATTGTAACATTAACCCATCGAGTTTGAGTTTGTTTGATTTGTTGAATATAGATATTTGATTTTAAACTTTCTCGTTGCATTGTCAGTAGAAATAATACTGACTGGACTAAACGCGATATGCCGAAACATCAAGCTGTAAGTACTCATGTAGTGTCAGTCTTTATCTTCATAGCGTTATGTTCCGTGCTTAGACGGGATCCGCTTAAACCATGATCTAGGATCTAGCGAGTCTGATAATTACATTGAAGCGACTGCCAATCTGACATTCGTAACCTTAAGATAAGGGAAGCAGACAAATTTTGGATCATGGTTACAAATCCTAGTTATTTAAATTTGCTGGTTTCATCACGATGTTTTCCCCTTACCGTCGAGCTAGTGGTAATAAATACGTACATAGATTTGAAAAACACAGAGGTGGTTAACATGCCCGGGTTTGAACCCGCACTCCTCGGTTAAGAGGTGCATGTCCTTACCATTGAGCTCAAGTCTAGTTTAGTCCCGTCAGTATTATTTCTAATGTTTGGTCAAAGCTTTTATCAAGACATCTGATGATGCAGTGGCACCAAGTTTCACAAGTCCCCTAGTCCCTAATGATATCCAGGCTTTAATATGTGACCTCGATGACTTCAATTGGATGTCGATTATACTCCAGGATAGCTCTTTCCCGACAGTTAACTCTGTAGACTAGCTATTTAGCATGCTTATGGCGTATTGTGTGGCGTATAGTGTGGATATTTTGTGGGATATATAATAACCTCCCTTTGTTTTACACAAAGAAACCCTGAGCACAGCTTGCTCCATAGTAGTCGCGTTAATACCTTACTTCATGCAATGGCGTGAAGTAAGTTCGCTCTACCTACCCCGCTAGGGAAATACCCCTCTAATAACCCCCCTTTGTTTTATACCAAGAAACCCTGAGCACAGCTTGCTTTATAGTAGTCGCGTCAAGTATAGCTCGATGGAGCAATGTTAAAGTCGTGCTCGCAAGAGCGACCGCAGGTGGGAGGGGTTCATTGGTAGGCATAGCGTTCCCAGGGCTCCTCTCCAGAAGCGATGCGGCGGAACACCCCGGGTGTTTTAGTCAGTAGGAGTCTGACATACTCCCGAAGTTCTCGTCTCTCGGGGGATGACGGATTACACCCGGGAAAAAAAAAAAGGATCACTACGGAATGCACCATAGAGCTTGTCGTATATTTTGTTTGACCTGTGCTGAAAACGTAGACGTTGTTCTTGTCAAGGATTTTCTTCAGCTCTCGTCCTCTTGGAAGAGTCAGACGTGACTCCCATGCAAAGAATTCAGACTCAAATGCAACATTCTTTGCATGTGAGTCACGTCTGAATTTATAAATCTATGACAAGGGGTCCTAAAATAGTCAGTAAATTGATTTTCCTATGTTGTATGTTTTAGCTGACCATGTTCATCTTGCACCATGACAGATGTTACCTGCAGATGTACTGTTTTATATTTTGGTAGTACTTTATGGTTTATATTTCTTTTCCTAATCACAGCAGTTCCTGCATGAGCAGTCCCGTCTGGATGGAAGATTGAGTAAATGTGGTAGTCCTTGATTGTAATGCTGAACTTATCTTTATTTACATAGGCTTCAATAAAGCACTTATGTGATTGAATATTAGTTGTGCTTCAGAGATAAGCAGTACATCAATGTTATGCTATGGGAGTAGAATTTCAACATAATAACATAAACGACCAGGCTATTGATGTTCCAAGAAGCAACTGTATAAGCTGGCATTACTCTATTATAATTTTATTAATTACTGTTATTAAGAGGTTCCTCAGTATTGGTATATTGGTATATCCGCTTGGTCGATGAGTTTGTCTAGCTTAAGAACTTGTTAAGTGAGTTGGATTTCTAGGCTTTTGTTCTTGATAAAATGTTAAACTGTGAAGGGTTTTTTGGCCTTCTTTGCTTTTGATGATTCCTCCTGTTTACTTGAAAAAATATTTGTTTTGTTTCGTAAGTAAAATTATCAAAATATTGAATACGTATTTTTTGCTTTATCGAATACTTGGAAAATTACAAAGATACAGCGCTTCAAAAATCTGGAGCGCGGCGCATTTACGGAACAAGTGACGTCACGGGGACCTTTAACGCGCTGTATTTGTCATTCTTATTTTTCTGAACAAAAGAAAAAAAAAACGTAACCAATATTTTTTTCTAATCTCTCTATTACATATAGACATAAAAGCTTGTAAAGATACACTTTATTTCAACATGCTGTCAACCTAAGCCAAAACTAAGAGAGCTGCCTAATGTTCGGTTTCGGTTTCGGTTTTGGCAAGAAATCCTGACTCGGTCAGGCAGTCACTACCGATCATTTCTCTTTATTCAATGAAAGTTAATAAATTACAGGTACTAAGTAGACGGATTTCGCATAAACCAAAGGATTTAATTGTGCATTAAAAACCCGTCTAGATGAGAAAAAAAAATTAATCTTAGTAAGGAAAAAATATTTTTTAAAGTGCTGCTTATTATTGAAAAATAGACTTAATAATGTAGCTATACGCATTATTATTTATTGAGAAAAACTTGTAAGATAAAAAACATTTTTAAATAATTTTACACTTAGGCGTGTTTTTTGCGAAAAGTATCGTACTTATGAAAAAATATGCAGATACCATTTTTGTAGGAAATTCAATTATCTATAACTTTTACCTTTAGCATTTTTCAATATTTTGCACTACTCATGAGTTGTTTGCCTTTTTCGATCTTCCGCGCTTTTTTTTTAGCTAACCTAATGTGTCAGAGACCTGAATTTCTGGATTGTTAAATATCTAGTACACACACAAATTTTCCCGTTGGTTCTATCCTTTCAGATCAAAATGGGAAACTGACCGGACTATTACTATCATCCACAAGCTTCTAACCGCTCTATCTCGGATAATTTTAATGTTAGCGAAAATATAAACAGGGCATTTCTTTATAAAATCTGATGCTCTACAACTTTTATTTAAACCTTTTTTTTCTACTACTTACCGTTTTCCTAAAATTTCAAAAACAAATACTTTTTATTTTTTTTTCAAATGTTCTCGGGGGTGATTTTACAAAAAACTTTCACAGATCGTTTTTAAATCTTTCAAAGTAACTTATATCAAAAATTCAAGTATTTACCTCAAATTCGTATTTAAAGGCCTATTTTCTTGGACTATACTGCCGCCAGTAGATAGATTAATTTTATGGCCAGTATTCAAAGTGATGGTTGAAATTTCAATTAACTACAAAAGCGGTTGTATATATTTAAATAACATAAAGAAACGTTTTTTTGCAAATATGGCATTTAAGTGCCACAAATATTTTATATCTACGTTTATTCTCTGTAAATTTTGGTCCAATATTCGAAAATTCTGAGGGCTTCGTTAAATACGGTGAAACATAGGCTTTCTTCAATGCCTGTTTATTTAATCCTTCGTTCATAGGAATCACTGCAGTCAATACAACAGCTGTAAAAAAATATATATAAATCGGTTATTAGATATAGTCCAGTCAATAAAGCCTTATCTTTGCCATTTTGAGTTGAAAGGATGGGACCAACGGGAAAATTTGCTCTGACTCATCAGGTTAACTAAAAAAAGGAGGCGAAAGATGGAAAAAAGCACTTTTTGTAAATAACTCATGAATGGTTCAAAATATAAAAAAATGTTTCAAGTAAAAGTTATAGATAATTAAATTTCCTACAAAAAAGGTTATGTAACATTTTTGCGTAAGTGCGATAGTTTTAGCTAACAACGCGCCCACATTTTTCAAAATGCAGAAATATAAATTAAAGGAATGAGAAAAAAAAGTTTAGCTTTATAGGAAATAAAATGTTTTTCAAAGTGTTTCTAATTATTGAAAAATAGACTTGATAATAAAGCTCTTTGCATAATTATTTATTAAGTAAACCTTATATGATGTTACCATTTAAGGTTTACATTTTTATATTTCTGCATTTTGAAAAATGCGTGCGATAGTTTTCGCTAACAACGCGCCCAGCGTTGTTAGCGAAAACTATCGCACTTACGCAAAAATGTTATATAACCTTTTTTGTAGAAAATTTAATTATCTATAACTTTTACTTGAAATATTTTTTGATATTTTGAACCATTCATGAGTTAATTCCAAAAAAAAGTGCTTTTTTAGATCTTTCGCCCCCTTTTTTTTAGTTAACCTGATGAGTCAGAGACCTGACT
Source organism: Glyphodes perspectalis (assembly GCA_951394215.1). Classification (NCBI taxonomy): domain Eukaryota; kingdom Metazoa; phylum Arthropoda; class Insecta; order Lepidoptera; family Crambidae; genus Glyphodes; species Glyphodes perspectalis. Next base: position 5,264,265 of record OX596218.1, read on the forward strand.
TTTTGGAGTATTAAATATCTAGTACTCACGCAAATTTTCCCGTTAGTACCATCCTTTCAACTCAAAATGGCAAAGTTAAGGCCTTATTGACTGGACTAATACATATTATATAGGATATTTTATATCATCGCAAAGAGGTAGACGAGCATTCATTTCCTGAACCATATTTAGCCAAAAATGAAATATTATATTACAAGTTGGTCTCCTACATAATAATAATAATGTCCTCTTAACCGATATCGGCCACGGCGGCCTATCTCAACGAGGATTAGCTAACTGCACAGGAGATATTAAATTATAGTGCACAAGTGTGCGCAAACACAGGTGCACTCTCTATTCCTTCACTCTCATAGTCCGGTGAAACGGCAATACGACAAGACCGGAGGTGCGGGGCCAACGGCTCAACGTGCTTTCCGAGGCACGGGTGTGATTAAACCGCCAACTACCTGACTCCGAACTGTTACTAAGTAATTTCAATATTAAAATACCCAGCCACAAATTTGGCGCGACCCGGGAATTGGACCCGGAACCTCTATAGGCTAAAGAATAAAGTCAAAGTGGAAATTCAACATAACCGTAGCGTTATGTACCGGTCATAATTACGGTCCACGTGGCCCATGACTCCGAATGTAGCCCACCACTGCTTTTTTTCTTTCATAGCCCTTTTCAAATTCAAATTTAAAATATATTTAGGTATATAGGCTAGGATAGGACCGAATTAGTTCCGCAGAGCGGGGTAGGGCGTTCCCCCGATGCGACGCATGACGAAAAGTGGCGAGTGCGGCGAAGGGGGCCGCCACCCTTCACGCCACGCCGAACACTACGGAACGAGGAGAGCAGAGTGCCGTATAGGCACGTGGAATGTAAAAGGTGGAATGAAAATAAGATGTATGAGATGATTGATGTAATGAATGAGAGACGCCTGGATGTTCTGTGCTTGACAGAGACTAAGCGGAAGGACAGCGATGCAGATGAGCTTCCCGGTGGTATGATGGCTCTGTGGTCTGGTGTGGAACAGAATTGTCATGCCAGCGGTGGAGTTAGAGTAGTGCTTTCCTCTTGTTTAGTCTCTGGTGTGAAAGACTATGGATTAGTTGGCCCGAGACTCCTCTGGGTCCGTATTAAACTGGTTATTACGCGAGTCTTTCTGGTTGCAGGCTATGCGCCAGTAAGCTCAGCCAGTCGCCAAGAACTAGAGGAGTTCTGGGAGTCTGTTAGAGAAATTCTGGACCTGACTGAAGGAAATGAGAGGATAATGATGTCTGGATATTTGAATGGTTGGGTTGGCACCAAGCGATCTGACTATGGAGCAGTCCTTGGCCCATATGGAGACAAGAGAGTGAATGATGCTGGTAAGCAAATCATGGAAATATGTTTGGAACGGAACCTCCTTGTGGCAAACACTATTTTCCGTCATAAGGATATTCACACGTATACTTGGAGACGGAATGACAAAAAAAGTGTGATTGATTTGATTTTAGTCGATAGCCGCCTCCGCAATAGTATATTGGATACAAGAGCCTACAGAGGCCTTACTCTTTGCTGGGCTTTTCAAGAAGTGGAGGCACTGGCGAGTTCGTACTCCACGCGGAGGCACTAAAAGGATAAGGAGTGAAAAACTGGAAGATGAAAGTGTAAGGAGTGTGTATGTAGGCTTAGTCAATGAAGGACTTGCGAATCTTGCGAGTCTTTCTGACTTAGATGTTGACGATTGCTGGAATATTTTGAAAGAGAGCATGGTGGACAGTGCAAAAGAGACATGTGGATGCGCAAAGAGACGTAGAACAATGAAAGGTGACGCATGGTGGGATGAGGAGGTCAAAGCCTCAGTAGCGAAAAAGAAGAAGGCCTGACTTGACTATGTCTCATCTTTGCAAATGGATGAAAGTATGCTTGAAATAAAGAAAGAAATCTACCATTATTGCAAAAGTGAAACCAAAGCTTTAGTGAAAGAGAAGCGTGAAAGAGTAGCTATGAATGAAGATAGACCGACGAATAGTTTCGAGGCTAATTCCAAGCTCTTTTGGAGGGAGGTTAAGAAGTCCAGGGGTATTCGTCAGCATCCGGAATGAGTAAGATAAAATCTAAAGCTGGTGACATTCTTGCAAACCCAAATGAAGTGTTAGAACAGTGATGTGAATATTTTGGAGAAATGTATGAGTATGTCTCTGATGTTGGCACTGAGAGTGATGCTATGTCTGATTCTGTGGTGCCAGCGTCTGATGAAGACATCACTATGAATGAGATTGAATGGTCGATACGAAGTCTGAAAAGTGGAAAGGCCGCGGGAATAGACAAGGTATCTGCGGAGATGATCAAGCTAGGTAGCGCTAGCGTCCAGGACGCTTTCTGGTTCTTGTGCAATCTATGCTGGAGAAACGGAAAGGTCCCAATGGACTGGAGACGGGGAGTCATCGTGCCTCTGTAGGGTGCTGGGTCACGTATCGACTGTGCCAGCCATAGAGTCATCAGTTTGATCAGCTTAGCAGCAAAGGTGTATGGCAAGATTATTGAGAGGAGAATGAGGGCGAAATCTGATGAAATGTTGTGGGAGGCACAGGGAGGTTTCCGGAATGGTAGAGGATGCACAGATCAAGTCTTCTCTCTTCGCAACATCGTGGAGAAGCATCTGGCCAAAAGTCAGAGGGTTTTTTTCGATTTTGTGGATATGGAGAAGGCCTTTGACAGGGTTGTACGAAAGGACCTTTGGGACATATTGCCGAGATATGGGATTGATGGAGCATTGCTTCGTGCTGCACAGTCCACCTATGTGGGCTGTACGGCATGCGTACAAGTGGAGGGCAGCCTGTCACCCTGGTTTGACGTCAATATTGGTGTCAAACAAGGATGCGTGCTGTCTGCTCTGCTGTTTATCCTATATCTCGACCATTGTCTCCAGAGGATTAGATCTATGAATGTTGCGTATGGGTGACTTGGTTGTGAACTGCCTGCTTTACGCGGACGATGCCGTACTTCTAGCAGAGTCGGCATCGGATCTGCAGCAACTTGTCACAACATTGAAAGATGATTGCAAGGAGAGAGGCTTACATTTGAATGCGAAGAAAACAAAGATTATGGTGTTTGAAAGAGATGAAACCATAACGGATACAAGGATAACGGTTGACGATGTAGTGATGGAACAGGTGAATGAAATTGTATATCTAGGATCTGCATTTAGTAGAGATGGAAGGTACTCCGCTGATATAGAAAGAAGAGTGAATGCAGCGAATAGGGTGAATGGAGCGTTAGGAAAACTTTTAGGCAGCAAGATCTTAAGCCAGAAGGCCCAGCTCGCCATACACAATGCGGTGCTGATTCCTACGTTAACATATTGAAGCGAGAGTTGGGTATGGCAGAAAGAGCATAAAAGTAGAATAAACGCGGTCGAGATGCGTGCGCTGCGGAAAATCTGCGGTGTATCGCTCACAGACTGCGTTCGGAATGATGATGTAAGAAAGAGAGTTGGTCTGAAGGACAGCGTCGGAGTCAAGGTAAGAAGAGGCATGCTCCGGTGGTTCGGACATGTGGAAAGAATGGATAACGAAAGATTGACTAAACAGATATACAATGCGAATGTGGAAGGATGTAGGAGCCCTGGAAGGTCCAGGCTCACCTACCACGACCAGATTGGTCGTGTATTAAAAGAAGGTGATGTTAGGAGTCATAAAAATCGTAGAGCTTGTATGAAAAGGATTATTAATGTTGAAGAGGCGAGTGAGGTATGTAAGGATCGTGCCATATGGCGTTCGGTTCTCTCTGCCTACCCCGCTAGGGAAGTGGCGTGAAGTTTAGTTAGTTAGTTATATAGGCTTGAAAAACGCACGTATTAGTAGTTGTGCCGTACGGGACGTACAGCACGTAGCTGTAAATATTTAGTAGGAATTAATTAGTATATAAGCTGTATTTATGTTTTATTAAAATTAGACTCAATTTTGAAATACATGAATGATATACATATATGTCACCCGCCCATCGTCCTTAGCAATGATTCCAAAACATTAAGTCAAACACCACATTATTACAAAAGTACCTCCTGTTTTTACTTGGGCGCGAACGCTCCCTCCTGAGAAGTACCACATCGCCAAAAAGGAATTCCAATTTTCAAATTGGAGCTAGGAATATGCCGACCGTCAGATAGCGCCTGGGCTAGCCCACTGCATATAGTTAGCAAAAAGAATGGAGAATGGAGGCCGTACAATCAATTCAATTAAAAGAGCTTTTGTTCCGTAATCAGTTAATTCTATCAGGGAAATACACACCTTTTTATTCATAATAAATGTTTTCTATTCATCTAACTAGGAATCTGTAAGCTATGAGCAGTATGTGTAGGCAAACATGCTCATATTGTTAAAAATATAAAATTATATAAATAAGAAAACTATCTATTCTATTCTATAAGTCTATTTGGGATATTATAACAAAATAGCATAAGATAACTGTGTGACCGTTTGTTTTCTATTACATAAATAAAAAAAACAGTTTTTATTAAGAAATCTCATTTTAATGCTTGTTTAACTATAAAAAAAAATTAATAATCCATGTTGGTCTGGGACTTGGCCCATCTTGATCTGGGACAAAAAAAAAGGATGTGCCAACAGTGGTTCTTGCCTAACATGTTGTAAAATGCGACTAATGGTTTACGGGCCTTTGGGTATGTGTCTAAGTAGGCGACGAGCTAGCCACTTGTCACTCCTTTTTCACAGCTTTCCATCCAACCCATCCCACTGTTTTATGTTGGTCTGGGACTTAAGAAGAATATTCCAACTGTGGTTCTTGCCTAACATGTCGTAAAAGGCTACTAATGGTATATCGGATTTTGGGTGTGTGATTGTGTAGGCGACAGGTTAGCCGCTTGTCACTGATTTTCCACAATTTTTCGTCTAACCCAACCCGGCTTTGTTTTTGGCTAAATGTAGTAGAAGGGGCACGCTGCCCCTTTGACTCTGATTACTCCTTCAGGGATTATGGGCGTAATGCTAATTTATTTATTTAAAAATTAATAACATAGTACAATTAAAGTGTGAGAGGAACTCCGAAGTCGCAAACGTAATTTTGAAGGTATGCCAGGAACAAGGAATGGGCTTCTGTGACCAGCAGTTCTTGGCCGACGGTCGTAGGGTTTGTCTCCAAGACTTTTAGGATCTCTACTATTTGTGTATCTGAAAATTTTTAAAAGTCAAGCTATAATATACAATAAAAATGGTCATTTAAAGTAGAGGTTAGACGAGAGTAATCTTAGACCACGGCGTGACCCTTAGACATAAATATATACTGGTCCTCGTGTATAGACCCCAGACCCTGGCTACAAAACCGAGGGTCGCGGGTTCAAATGTGTGATGAACATGGACATTTGTACTAGAGACATGGATGTTTATAAAAGTATTTAAGTATGTCTATCCGTTCACCTAGTATCCATAGCACAAGCTTACGCTTAGTTTGGAACTAGGGAGTTGGTGAGTCAGTCTGGAGAATTGATTTTACTATTTAAACTATATGATACAACAATCAAAAACTAAGTCCTTAGTTCCCTTGGTTTGCTTCCTCGATAAATAGTCGTAGTTCCTACGATTAGTGCGTTCAACCAAACAATCAAACTAACTTGTCATCTTCATATATTAGTATATATTATTGGAAGAATAACAAGAGTAAATTAAATGAGTTGAAAAATAAAGGTCATTTGTTTTTATCTCAAGGCTTTGAAATTCGTTTAACATATTTTTTATAATTGCTATGGCCAAAGATAAGCGTACTCGTAATAACATAGAAGCTGATAAATTATAATTTTTAATCTGCTCCGAATTTTGACACGAGTTTCGAAACTATAACTAGCTTCTGCCCGCGATTTCACCTACATAGACTATAGAATAAAGTGGAAGTGGAAATTCAACATAACCGTAGCGTTATGTTCCGGTCATAATTACGGTCCACGTGGCCCATGACTCCGAATGTAGCCCAACACTGCTTCTAAGCAACTGCCGTTTTTCTTTCATAGCCCTTTTCAAATTCAAATTTAAAATATATTTATATAGGCTTGCAAAAAGCACGTATTAATAGTCAATATACAAAAAAAAGAATATAAACAATACTACAGTCTGTTAGGAAAGTAGATTCTATCGAGAAGAAATCGGCAAGAAACTCGATAGTCTCTTTTAAATGCTAAATATACAATCCCTACTAATATTATAAAAGCATAAGTTCGTAAGCATGGATGGATATTTGTTACTCTTTCTCGTAAAAACTACTGAATGGATTTTAAAAACTTTTATTTTTATATATCTACCTTTATTCTCTGTGAACTTCGGTCCGATCTTCGTAAACTCTGTGGGCTTTGTTAAATACGGTGAAACATAGGCTTTCTTAAATGCCTGTTTATTTAATCCTTCGTTCATAGGAATCACTGCAGTCAATACAACAGCTGTAAAAAAATATATATAAACTCTGTTATTAGATACATATATAGGATATTTTATATTATCGCAAAGAGGTAGACGAGCATTCATTTCCTGAACCATATTTAGCCAAAAATGGAAAATAATGTTACTAGTTGGTCTTCTACATAATAATAATAATGTCCTCTTAACTGATATCGGCCACGGCAGCTTATCTCAACGAGGATTAACTAACTGCGCAGAAGATATTAAATTATAGTGCACAAGTGTGTGCGCAAACACAGGTGCACTCTCCATTCCTTCACTCTCATAGTCCGGTGAAACGGCAATACGACATGACCGGAGGTGCGGGGCCCACGGCTCAACGTGCTTTCCGAGGCACGGGTGTGATTCAACCGCCAACTACCTGACTCCGGACTGTTACTAAGTAATTTCAATATTAAAATACCCAGCCACAAATTTGGCGCGACCCGGGAATTGGACCCGGAACCTCATGGTCCATAGGCGGCGCATGCTACCACTAGACCAACGAGACAGTCAAGTCAAAGTCAAGTCGCCTAATCACAAACCCAATATACCATTAGTCGCATTTTACGACATCAGATCAGTTATTACATTATTTTTTATTCTCAGACCAACATGGGATACAATTATTTTGTTATGCCTTATATACGTTAATCATATAATAGGCCATTCGTTTAATAGTGAAATTGTGAATCTCGTTATTAATAAATGTTTTATGTGACGAACACAACTCATTTGTACTTAAATCGTGGAACAAAAATGGGTTAAAACGTTCGCATTATGCATTCATCCACTTGCCACTTGCCACTATCCACATCCATGTCCACTTGACATATTCTCTGTGCGTCTTACGTAAGTAAGACGTTAATTAAAGCTGTAGACGTTAATTGTAATGCGAAATAAAATTGTTAATTAGGTTAAAAATGTATTTACTAGCTAAGTATGCATTTAGGTTATATAACGCATGCTTAGTAGTAAAGTGACCTAACATAAAATATGTTGATTTCGGAAAATTAACCAAAATGCTTTACCACGTAATATTAATTTCATTTTCATTTAACCCAACCCATTGGCCCTTGTAGGTCTGGGACTTAAAAGAATGTGCCAACTGTGGTTCTTGCCTATCATGTCGTAAAAGACGACTAATGGTATATCGGGTTTTGGGTCTGTGATTGTGTAGGCGACAAGCTAGCCACTTGTCGCTACTTTTTCACAATTTTCCATCCAACCCAGCCCAGTTTTGTTTTTGGCTGAATGTGGTCAAAGGGGCCTGCTGCCCCTTTGCCTCCGCCTACCTCTTCGGGGATTATGGGCATGTTGTTAGAATTGATTTAAATAGTTAGGTCATTTTACTATTAAGCATGTGGTGAGGTTTGTATCGAGTTATCGTCACAAATTTTCTACTAACAGAATCCTCGACAAAAATTAAACATATTATACACGTACGATATTTGATTTCAGCGGCGTCTGCTACGAGTTTAGGTGGTTGGCCCCTCTGATAGGTATACAAGGGGATCTCCGGCGAGTATGTCTTAATGCCCTCAAATGCAACGGACATCACTAGGTTGCCAGTTTTCTTATTGATGCTGTTGAAACAACGTTATTTCGGTTTTAAACGTTATATAAGCTACGTTATTTTTTACCATACATAGTGGGACTCTCTTTCGCACTGGGTACTTTAAGTGCCCGAGGCCCCGTGATCTGAAAAGGCCTCCAAGTCCCAGACTGCCTACTATCATCAATATCTAATACTGAAATTAAGTGGATCCTCCTAAAGTGTCCAGGGCCAAAACTATATATATATTCCGTGTTACCTGGAAAGGGAAATGTACTCACCAAGTCCCCAGGGTTAAAGTGGTTTTCCATTTTAACCCTTAGCTGTAGGATTGACGGTCGACTAACATGACACCATTAAATTCCTGAAGGTCATCATCTTCCTAGCGTTATGTTCCGTGCTTAGACGGGGTCCGCTTAGACCATGATCCAGGATTTAGATTAAATTCCTGAAGGTATGTATTCACAAGAAGCCAGTAGAATTTATTTTCATATCCTTCTCGGGCGCCTCATCTTACAGTTCCACATGTCTAGTACTAGGGTAGGATTTTTATACTTTAAAGTTATTCTTTAGGTAGCAGGAGGCTCAATACGGATCCTCTCTGGCTGCGCCTTTCAAATCGTTAGTCCTGACACCGTAGTGCCACAAATTTACTGCGCTTACAAACTTGTACTAACTAACTAAACTTCACGCCACTTCCCTAGCGGGGTAGGCAGAAAGAACCGAACGCCATACGGCACGATCCTTACACACCTCACTTGCCTCTTCAACATGCATAATCCTTTTCATACAAGCTCTACGATTTTTATGACTCCTAACATCACTTTCTTTTAATACACGACCAATCTGGTCGTGGTAGGTGAGCCTGGGCCTTCCAGGGCTCCTACATCCTTCCACATTCGCATTGTATATTTGTTTAGTCAATCTTTCGTAATTCATTCTTTCCACATGTCCGAACCACCGGAGCATGCCTCTTCTTACCTTGACTCCGACGCTGTCCTTCAGACCAACTCTCTTTCTTACATCATCATTCCGAACGCAGTCTGTGAGCGATACACCGTAGATTTTCCGCAGCGCACGCATCTCGACCGCGTTTATTTTACTTTCATGCTCTTTCTGCCATAGCCAACTCTCGCTTCCATATGTTAGCGTAGGAATCAGCACCGCATTGTGTATGGCGAGCTGGGCCTTCTGGCTTAAGATTTTGCTGCCTAAAAGTTTTCCTAACGCTCCATTCACCATATTCCCTGCATTCACTCTTCTTTGTATATCAGCGGAGTACCTTCCATCTCTACTAAATGCAGATCCTAGATTTACAATTTCATTCACCTGTTCCAGCACTACATCGTCAACCGTTATCCTTGTATCCGTTCTAGTTTCATCTCTTTCAAATACCATAATCTTTGTTTTCTTCGCATTCAAATGTAAGCCTCTCTCCTTGCAATCATCTTTCAATGTTGTGACTAGTTGCTGCAGATCCGATGCCGACTCTGCTAGAAGTACGGCATCGTCCACGTAAAGCAGGCAGTTTACAACCAAGTCACCCATACGCAACATTCATAGATCTAATCCTCTGGAGACAATGGTCGAGATATAGGATAAACAACAGAGCAGACAGCACGCATCCTTGTCTGACACTAATATTGATGTCAAAGCAATGCTTCATCAATCCCATATCTCGGCAATATGTCCCAAAGGTCCTTTCGTACAACCTGTCAAAGGCCTGCTCCATATCCACAAAACCGCAAAAAAACCCTCTGACTTTTGGCCAGATGCTTCTCCACGATGTTGCGAAGAGAGAAGACTTGATCCGTGCATCCTCTACCATTCCGGAAACCTCCCTGTGCCTCCCACAACATTCCATCAGATTTCACCCTCATTCTCCTCTCAATAATCTTGCCGTACACCTTTGCTGCTAAGCTGATCAAACTGATGACTCTATGGCTGGCACAGTCCATACGTGACCCAGCACCCTTGTACTGAGACACGATGACTGCCCGTCTCCAGTCCATTGGGACCTTTCCGTTTCTCCAGCATAGATTGCACAAGAACCAGAAAGCGTCCTGGACGCTAGCGCCACCTAGCTTGATCATCTCCGCAGATACCTTGTCTATTCCCGCGGCCTTCCACTTTTCAGACTTCGTATCGACCATTCAATCTCATTCATAGTGATGTCTTCATCAGACGCTGGCACCACAGAATCAGACATAGCCTCACTCTCAGTGCCAACATCAGAGACATACTCATACATTTCTCCAAAATATACACTCCACCGTGCTAATTCGGGTTTGCATGAATGTCACCAGCTTTAGATTTAATCTCATTCCGGATGCCGATGAATACCCCCGAGACCTCTTAACCTCCCTCCAAAAGAGCTTCGAATTAGCCTCGAAACTATTCGTCGGTCTCCTTTCTTCATTCATAGCTACTCTTTCACGCTTCTCTTTCACTAAAGCTTTGATTTCACTCTTGCAATAACGGTATATTTCTTTCTTCATCTTAAGCATACTTTCATCCATTTGCAAAGATGAGACATAATCAAGCCAGGCCTTCTTCTTTCTCGCTACGGAGGCTTTGACCTCCTCATCCCACCATGCGTCACCTTTCATTATTCTACGTCTCTTTGCGCATCCACATACCTCTTTTGCACTGTCCACCATGCTCTCTTTCAAAATGTTCCAGCAATCGTTAACATCTAAGTCAGAAAGACTCGCATTTGCAAATCTTCATTGACTAAGCCTACATACACACTCCTTTCACTTTCATCTTCCAGTTTTTCATTCCTTATCCTTTTAGTGCCTCCGCATGGAGTACGCACTCGCCAGTGCCTCCACTTCTTGAAAAGCCCAGCAAACCGGCATACTACCAGGTAGTGGTCTGTTTCAAGAGTAGGGCCTCTGTAGGCTCTTGTATCCAATATACTATTGCGGAGGCGGCTATCGACTAAAATCAAATCAATCACACTTTTTTGGTCATTCCGTCTCCAAGTATACGTGTGAATATCCTTATGACGGAAAATAGTGTTTGCCACAAGGAGGTTCCGTTCCAAACATACTTCCAAGATTTGCTTACCAGCATCATTCACTCTCTTGTCTCCATATGGGCCAAGGACTGCTTCATAGTCAGATCGCTTGGTGCCAACCCAACCATTCAAATCTCCACACATAATTATCCTCTCATTTTCTTCAGTCAGGTCCAGAATTTCTCTAACAGACTCCCAGAACTCCTCTAGTTCTTGGGGACTGGCTGAGCTTACTGGCGCGTAGCCTGCAGCTAGAAAGACTCGCGTAATACCCAGTTTAATACGAACCCAGAGGAGTCTCGGGCCAACTAATCCATAGTCTTTCACATCAGAGACTAAACGAGAGGAAAGCACTACTCCAACTCCACCGCTGGCATGACAATTCTGTTCCACATCAGACCACAGAGCCATCATACCACCGGGAAGCTCATCTGCATCGCTGCCCTTCCGCTTAGTCTCTGACAAGCACAGAACATCCAGGCGTCTCTCATTCATTACGTCAATCATCTCATACATCTTATCTTTCATTCCACCTCTTACATTCCACGTGCCTATACGGCACTCTGTTCTTCTCATTCCGCAGTGGCGTGAAGGGTGGCGGCCCCCTTCGCCACACTTGCCACTTTTCGCACCGACGAGGGCTCGTCGGTGCGCGTCGCATCGGGGGAACGCCCTACCCGGCTCTGCGGAATTAGATCGGTATTACCTAATACCGATCTAATGTTATATTTTGACATACAATCAATAGTACCTTACTATTGATTGTATGTCAAAATATAACATAGACTTTAATTCTGTATGCTTCTTACTAATATGTTATGTGTGTAGTTCTAATCGACATGTCCTGAAATTTCTCCTCGGCCCGGTGAGGAGAGACTGGCAATCTGTCATACAGGTACTCCTAGTACAATCGCCAGCGTCTCACTCAGGTGCTTGATATAATTTAACTTGTTACTTATATGTGTTTGTTGTAAGTCCTTGTGAGAGGAAGTAAATAAGGATTATTATTATATCTGACTTTGCCATTTCTCGGGACTATAGAATCCCGGACTTTTGGGAGGCGTGTGTGGGGCCGAAGCCAACACGTAGAGGCCCTTTAAAGTCAAGTATGATTTTAATGTAATGTGACACCAACCGACGATTATCCCTGTATACACTATAAAATGCAGCCAAGGACAACCCCCGGTCAGTGCAGGACTATGGAATGGAGTGGAAGAACAAAGAATCTAGGCTATTAGGATGAGGTGCTAGTGGACTGGGTAGCCGGGTCTATGGGAAGGACTATGGCACCTGCCCGATCTATGTTTAAAAACACGAATAAAATGGGCAGGTGGTGACTCGCCATCTCACTGTCATGGGCCCTCCATTGGTCGCACACACAAGGCACGAAGCAGGAGCGACGGTGGGCAACATTGTGTGAACGGCTCAGGGTGTAGAGAGGTGTGCACCGCTTTCTACCCAGTGGCTTACGCCACTGTGCCAACTCGCGACTTAGGCATGTTTCACTTCCACCCTGCGAGCATACAGCTCTGACGCCCCACTCTGGACGGCCAACTAAGGCAAGCTAGAGGTGAGAGTCCTGCGGCCCCTGTGGGGTCCACTTCCACCGGCCAACTAAGGCAAGCGGAGAGAGGGGCCTAGTCGACTCTCAGGGGCACGGGTCCCAAAGGGTGTTAATCCCATTCAGCCCGCCAAAAGCTGTCCTGGGGAGACTGGTTGCACTGGTAGAGAATCGCTGCCCTTCATGGTGCGAAAATCAGCGACTCTCACCAGGGGGCGGTGGGGTCGTCACATCCCTACGCCTATTATTATTATATTATTATTATGTCTCTCGGCACAATCACGGGACAAGCCCGGGCCTTTGAGGCTTGCATGGGGACATGGGTCCAACATGTAGAGGCCTTTTGAGAGTTTGATCTAAATGTGTGATGGAGCACCGGCCGGGTGTTGCCCTTAATAGCAGTATAAAACATACACTCAAGGGCGACATCCGGCTGATGCAGGACTATTGCGAAAAAGGGAAACTAAAGACCGGGGCTATGGAGGGAGGTTCTACTATGGACAGGAAATTGGGCTATGGAGTGAGATACCGGACATCTGCTTCGAAAATTTCTCACAAATATTAAGTTGGCAGAAGGTGACTCGCCGCTTGTTAATCCAAATTGTGGGCCCCCCAACTAGCTGCCATACGGGCGGCAAGGGGGCAACACTAGAAAGCAGCTAAGGTTGTGGAGAGGTGAGACTGCGGGGCGCAAGATCCTTATACAGTCAAGTGCCCCCGGCGTTATGACATTTTACACTTCCAACCTGGAGCATAGGTTTCGCTCTTGCAAATCCACTCTGGCCAGCCAGTCAAGGCAAGCGCAGAGGCGGGGGGTGTGTTACTGTCTGTAAGTGTGTGTATCGCGCATGTCTGTATGGTCCCCCTGGAGGTAGGGTCCGTGGTGTCGCTACCCACCAACGGCTCGCCACAAGCCGCCCTGCGGAGACTGACTGCACTGACGGGAGTTTTTGCTCTTCATGGTGCGAAGCTCACCAACTCTCGCCAGCGGGCGATGGGGGCGTCACGTCCCTACGCCTTTATTATTATTTTTAGTTCAAAATATTTTTTCTCAGCAAAATGCTGGTATTTTATACCACTTACGGGCTTAGCCAAGTAGGTGGTTTATTATTATTATTATTATATTATTATTTATGGAATAAATTTAGTCGTTGTTCAAACTCAATACCGTGCAGTATCATTAATAGGTACTATTAAAAACGTACTTACTAAAATTGTTCAACGTTTCCTTTTAAACCTGATAATTCAGCATCCTTCAATATGGCAGTGGAGTTATTTATTGGGACATGCACAGTGTACATCTTTCTGAATACTGCCTTATCATCATGATTGTTGACAACGGTGCAGGTTCCTTGTTCCTCGAAGAACTTGTTTACGCAAGCTGTGACATCATCATCTAAGTCACACGGCTTGGTATACAATTTTTCATCGTTAACGTCAATTTCGTTTCCGCTGGTGAATACTGGTGGCTCATCTATAAGCAAATTGGATACTTGAGTAAAAAAAGTTCTTAGTGTGTTTTGGAAATACAAAAAATATTTTTTTGTTTTGTCTAGCAAACCAAGAATTACGAATCTACAGCGCGTTACAATTTACGTCGCACACTCCGAAATGTAAGGCTCTGCCGTCAAAGATATTTTTATTTCGATAAATTTGACTGATGAACTAATTAATAATAATGCACTTTTGTTACTATGGAAAGTTCTCTATTTTGTAGTAATGACTTGGAAATATTCCGTCAAAATCGGTGTAATCGTTTTGGACACTATCCGGAACAAATAGTCATACAAAAATAAACATACAGAGCATCACGCCCGCAATCCCCCAGGGGGCAGAGTTAAAGTCAAAAGGGCAGCAGGCCCCTTTAATCACATTCAGTCAAAAATAAAACTGGACTAGTTAAATGAAAAATTGAGAAAAAACAAATAGACAATACAAAGACTACATAAAAAAACATACGTTATTTAGTCTCAGTTTTAATGAAAACGTCTTAAAACCTGTTGGTAAACTCAAGTGGCACTTATATATAAACGTTAAACTACTTACAGTTATGTATAGATTTCAGATCAAAGTCGCAAACATAGTTTTGCAAGTATGCCAAGAAAAACAATGAAGATTGAGAAACAAGGATCTCTTTGATAACCACTGAGAGGTTATCTTTTATACCCTCAACCACGGCTCTGATAACAGGATCTAAAAGAAGAAAAAATTCAAAAAATAAATATATTTGTACATCAAGCGGGATTATATAAAGGTTTCTAAAATTTACATACAAAATCACGCCCGTAATCCCCTAAATAGTAGGCAGAGTCAAAAGGACAACACGCCCCTTTAACCCCATTCAGCCAAAATTTTTTTTTTCTTACTTTCACGACCGCCATGCCCGAAAGGTTTGAAACCTTGCGGGCATTCCGGTCTAACAGCTAGCTTCTTTAATGCTTCGAGTACCGAGATTCCAGACACAATTGATTTTCAATTGTTATGGATCGGATATCGCGACGACCGGGACATCAAAAGTTAATCACTATAAGCTATTTTGACTGGCTCGATAGCGCATTCGGTAGTGAACCAGCCCCATGCGCCAAGAGTTGACAAACATTCGTGTGATGAATACTTGTATTTGTTCTGTGTATGGGTGCTAATATTTAATATTTAAGTACATATTTGTAATCCATCCACTGTTGATTCCGATATCCTTAACACAAGTGCTTAAGCTCCTTACCTCGGAATCAGATTAATGTATGTGATATGTGATGTAGTCGGATAATTTATTATTATTTATTTATGGAAAATTGTGACAAGCGGCCAACTCATCGTCTATCATCAGAAACTCATTAGTCGCCTTTTACGACATGATAGACAAAGAATATAATTGGCACAATATTTCAAAGTCCCAGCATAGGAAAAATTAATAAGTGTGTGTATACTTATTTAAAGTGATCATCAAATGTTGTTTTCTTATCTTTCAAACTTGCTTCCTATTATATTATTAAAACATTTTTCCTGTATATTACCTTTGCTATTAGTGAACTTTGGTCCGATGTAGTATGGTGAGTCGTTATTTAAAACATATGCAGAATATTTGGCCTCTTTTAATGCTTCTGTTGTTATTCCATTAGATGTTTGTATAACTGTTGTTATTGCTATAGCTGCGAATTTTAAAAAATATTTATTTTATATAAATCACATTCCGATTTCAACGAGGATTCGCCAAATACGCATGAGATGTTACAAGTGTCTACGCAAACACAGGTACACTTTGACCAGATCCGAAATAAGTTTCGAAAAAAGGTTGGACTCAGAACCGATGGCTTTCCGTACTTTCTAAAGGGATAACCGCTACATTCCTGCATTCTGGCTCGTATTGAGTGATTTCAATATTGAAACTCCTAGCTATAATTAATTACTTACAATAAGTAACATTGGTGTATTCAGTAACGACTTTAGGCTCTTTTCCCTTTTGGCTGACGGCGAACATGGTTTCTGGTGCTTCGCAGAGGATTTGTTTCAGTTGAACTGACATCACGAGCTGACCAGTCTTTTTGTCCAAGCTGCAAGTTAAGGGTCATATAGAAACTTTGTCATGCATTCTGCGGGATCTATAATTTATACATACATATATTTCATCACACCTGCAATCCCCGAAGGGGCAGGTTGGGTCAAAGGAACAATGGGAGCCCTAAACCAAATCTAGCTACAAAACGAGTCGGGTCAGATGGAAAATTACGATATGCAGTGACAAGGTTATGCTCTGCTCATGGCCTGCAATATCACAAACTCAATAAATACTCTATACACCATTCATCGCCTTTAACGACATGCTAGGCAATTACACAGTTGGCACATTATTTTTGAGATACCTGACCTTTACGAGGAACGCAGACAAAACAAATATTCTTTCATTCTGGTATCCCTCCTTATAACATACATACGCGAAATCAGCAGAATCACATCTTCTAACCTCAATTCTCGTTAAAGTAAAACTGTTTACTTACGTTGCTTAGATAAAATACATAAACGGTACTCACTAAAATGACTCAATGACTCCATCCATTTGCGACAGCTTAAATCTGCGCAAAAATACAGTGACGTTGATTTTGGGGATATGGATGAGGTGATTATGGACATGCTCAGAGGTCTCTCTCACGTTATTAATGACAGAGCATCGACCATTTTCGGTAAAGTACTTTCTAACACAAGTCAGATCGTAGGTAGATCCACATGGTTGCACTACATCATGCGTAGTGTAGTCTGAAATGAAAAGATTTTATTGAAAGATATCTGCTGAGCACCTATATTCCTCGATCCCGATTTTGGTGGACGAGAACCTGATGTTGGTGCTTGCAACTAAAGATTGCAATTGCTTTAAACAGCACTCCAATGTTGGCAGATGAGATGTCACTAAGCTATTTTTTAATGATTTTTTTTTGCAAAATTAGCTTTATTTTCTTAGTTTGTGTGACATAGTACGTTTCAAAATGCAGCTTATAGTTACATGAAAGTTGAATTATACTTACCAGATGACACCGTACAGAACAGAGTAGATATCTGTAATTTAAAATGTAACTATTACAGACCATAAGTTCAATAAAGAGCATATTTTAAGCGTCACTTATATAACTTTTTAAAATAATAAAATCGTAATAAATTCTCCATGGGAAACGGTCCGATCGAAGTTCGAAGTCAATATTTGATAACCCGTCTGCCAGGGTATTTAGAATGTTTCGGTGCAGTTTATACACGGATTTAATTACCAACCCCGTAATCTCCGAAGGGGTAAGTAAAGTCTGATGAGCAATAACCTCTTAAGACTTATAGCCAAAAATACAATTTTATTGGGATTGTAATCTAGCTCGTCGTCTACATCATAACATGACCAATACACAGTCAACCACTGTGTTACCTGGCACAAGTGTCTGCGTACGTAGGATAGGTACGACGTGTCAGACAAGGAACACAGTTGGTACATTATTTTTTGTCCCAGACCACCATGGGACTAACGAACTTAGTTGTAACTAGCTGTGCCAGCGGTGTCACCTGCGTTTATGGTTAATATTATATAGACTATTTCCGTCATACATGATTTCTATGTAACTTTAACCATTAAGGCTGCACACGCGACGGAAGCTTAAAAATGAAGTAACTTCTCCCGTTTTCCCGACATTTCCCTTCACTTCTCTGCTCCTATTGATTGTAGCGTGATGAAAAGTATATTATAACCTGCCCAGGAGTATGAAGAATAATTGTACCAAGTTTCGTTAAAATCGTCGAGTAGTTTTTGTTTCTATAAGGAACATACAGACAGACAGACAAAAATTTTACTGATTGCATTTTTGGCATCAGTATCGATCACTAATCATCCCCTGATAGTTATTTTGAAAATATATTTCACGGACAGAATTGACCTCTCTACAGATTTATTATAAGTATAGTTATCTATACTTATAATAAGAAAATCAGTACATTTTTTTGTATTACTGATTACTCTTATCTATTGTTAAACTTTGTAATATTAATGTGTCCCTAATTTAATTTTATATACGAACATATTACTCTCTAATTAATATCACAAATGCGAATGTGATTTTAGTTGTCTGTTTGTAACGCTTTAACGCCTAAACCATTTAATCCATTTCAAAAAATGTTTCATTGATGGAAGGCTATATTATCGGCATGTAATATCGGTTTTATTTTATCCCTGTATTCCTACGGGAACTGGAAATACGCGGGCAAAACTAGGATAGCGGTTAGTTTAAGTCTAAAGATTAAAATCCTAACTGGAATAAAAAAAAATTGCTCACCAACACTAGAATCAAATATTTCTGCATTTTGCTGTTTAATGTGATCAGACTGATGCCATTTGAAAACTTGTTCGCTTTTATACCTAACGTAAGCAATAAAAATATGCAAAAACGCAGCGAAAAATAGACTATTTTGATATTATATACAAAAAGCAAGTCACCTTGTTAGAAGTTTCTAAGGGTATCGTATGAAAATAATAGATATGAGAGTTCTAAATTTTTTTTATTTCATCACGTTATTGAGATGAAGGGAATGAGCTCCTTAAGAGTTAGGAGTTACAGTTAGGAGTTAAGTGATGCCTGAATATTATTTGCACGTACATAAGTATTGACTATTTTTATCAGTCTCACTCATAACTAAGTGACACACATGCTCTATTGGTTGGCTAATATATTGGGCAGCAATTCTCAACATTTTTGGCTGGCGACCCAGTCTGAATATATTTGGACCCCGTTCTTTTCAGTTATTTACCCGTATTTTGCAGTGATATAATTTTAGGATTACCTAAAATAGACTAGGCCCGTAGTTTACCAACATTTCAAAAATCCGCGAACCACCCTAATAATTTCCATGACCCGTTAATGATCGGGCTAGTGAATAGCAAGCAACTTCATCACTATGGTACCCTCACTTTCGTTCAAAGAGGTTATTGATAGACAGACAGACGAACAATGAAGTGATTCTATTGGAATTCCCTTCCCTGTGCTATTTAGAGGGTTATTTTAATAAGAGCAAATATTCGCTGTACAGAACCATTATCACTTTATTATTAGACTGATTCAATCACAGCCAGTTTATTCGTATAATTTTGATGAAACGTTGCATAAGTTTTTATTTTTGATTGCTCATATTTAATATTATTTACATACCTACATACACACATACATATTAATATGCCCGCAATCATCGAAGGGGTAGGCAGAGCCAAAAGGGCAGCTAGCTCCTTACATAACATCACGCCCATAATCCCCGAAGGGGTAGGCAGAGTTAAGGGGGCAGCAGGCCCCTTTAACCACATTGAGCCCAATACAAAACTGACTAAACATTTAGCTTCTGAAAAAAGATTTCACTGCGAATCTTACTTACATAAGCGGCCATTAAATCCAAAATTATAAATTCGCACACAAATGTATCCATAGTAAAAAGTTATTGATAAAAATATACATAATTCAAAGTCAAAATTTAGGTATAGGGTTGAAACAAACACTTATAAATCGTTAAATCAGAATATCAAACTATAGTAAGATTCCACTACTACCATTAGAATTTATTAGAATTAAAATCGTTGACAAATATTAATAATTTTCACAACCCTAGCCTTCAATAAAAAAAAACGAGATGTAGATAGTTATCATGGATAAAAAAAATAGCCAAGTGTGAGTCGAATGCATCACCGAGGGATCTAGACAAACTTGTGTATAAAAAGAAAATTACAAATTTCGCTTATATGCAAAATAACTTTGTATATAGATTTTTATTCCCTTGTGAGTGTAAAGTTTTGGCAAAATATGCGAAACAAAAGTCCGTATTTTTTAATTGTATTTAGTAAGAAGTCGCATTTTTTCCCAGCTCCAAAGGAGCTAGAGTATTACTTCAGTGGTAACATACAATTGATATATTAACGCGTTCCTAGAAAGAAGAGTCTTGACAAACAAATGCACATCAAAGTGATCCTATAGGGCATTGTTTTTTTGAATACGCGACTCCACAGCACAGTATGACTTTGTTAAACTGTACCAGCCTTAGGGTACAGTTTCACAGTCACGCTTACGCGAGCGCGGGTGGCAAGCGACGCGGGCCGCGAGCTAGGTGGTGCCTTTCACCGTTTCATTGTGAAAAACTGCCCGCGCTTACCACCCGCGCTGATTACGATACTAACACAGTCTTACGAGACGCGCTTGCCAACCGCGCGGGCGGTCAGCATGACTCTGAAACCGGCCTACACAGGTTTAAAAAAAAATTCGCGACCCCTATTTATAGGTCAGACTAAAAGTGAATAGAACTTTGCCTTTTTGTTATAGCCGTCGAACCCCGAGTAAGGCTTCGCGACTCGCCTAAGGGCCACGATCTACAGATTGAAAAACATATACGTATGTTGCTTTAAGGGTTCATTTATTCTGTTTAAATACGGAACCCCAAAATAATAAAATACAATCCAATTATATTGTTAGTAAAATTTACGATACCCAACATAAATGACGTAGAAACGATAATCGTATAACCGGTTGTATTAAGAGTAAAAAATATAACGGCTCTATTTCAATAATATCTATAAATATTATTTAGCATTTATGAAGATTGAATTTATAAACATTTGCATGCATTTATAAAATGCATGCAGGAGCGATGGCTCAAAAGTAAGGACACGCGCCTCTTAACCGAATGGTGCGGGTTCAAACCCGAGCACGTACCTCTGGATTTTTTAAATCTATGTTTTATCTAACACGCTCAACGGTAATGAAACTTGTACATTCCAACGACTATGAGTGTGTAACCAAGATCCAATGTCTGGTTCCCTATCTAAAGATCAGATCGGCAGTCGCTTTAATGTAATTACCAGACTCGCTAAATCCTGGATCATAGTCTAAGCCCGGGGTTCACAACCTTCTAATGACTGAGGTCTACTCTGTTATCAGGGACCACTAGGTCGAAAACGGGCTGTAGTCATTTTAAAAGAACATTTCCTTTAATTTAAAAGTAATAAAATTTTAGGTCTTCCTCGGGCCAAAATTTGGTCTTATCATTTAATGATAACTCTTGCAGACCACTGGTTGGGAACCACTGATCTAGCGGACTCCGACTAAGCACGGGACATAACGCTGGAAAGGTGATGATATAATAAAGGTTACAATATTCCATCTAACCCAGCTCACTTTTATTTAATTTATAATGAGGTTCATGGAAGTTATCGTTCGTAGTGTTGATGACGTGAAGATGTTCTGATATAAATATGTAATGCAAGTGTTTATCTATATATATATATATATATATAACTAGCAGGGCCCCACGGTTTCACCGGCGTAGCTCCTTTTCCCGTGGGAATACGGGAATAAAATATAGCCTATGTTACTCGCTGATAAAGTAGCTTTCTATTGGTGAACGAATTTTTTTAAATCGGTCGAGTAGTTTCGGAGCCTTTTCAATACAAACAAAGAAACAATCAAATCTTTCCTCTTTATAATCTTCTTCTTATAATATAAAAATGAATTGCTGTTCGTTAGTCTCGCTAAAACTCGAGAACGGCTGGATCGATTTGGCTGATTTTGGTTTTAAAATATTTGTCATCTTCCAGAGAACATGTAAGACAATATGAAAACGTTGCGAGGACAATATTAAAAGAAAATTCGAATACGGGGCGTTATGAAGTGCGCCGGGTCAGCTAGTTTTAAATATTATTATTATCTTTCTAGCGTTGTGTCTAGTGTTTAGACCATGACCTTGAATTCAGCGAGTTTGGTTGTACATTGAATAAATTGGCTCTGCCTACCCCTATGGGGATTACGATATTTATTTATTTATTGAGACCAACCAACATCTGTTTAATATAATAATAAATTATTATATTATAGTTTGTTCTTAAAACTGATTGTAACAGATACTCAAAGGTCACTTCCGCATGCAAAAAAAAAAGGACTTTGAGTATTCTCTACTTAAAGCTAAAACATATATTTAAAAATATGATTGAAAGAAGTTTCTCAAATTATCTTACATTCTAAGTATTTATATTTTATGACGCAGGATATTTACAATAATCTTGTTAAACCTATCTATTGTGTCAAAGTTAATATAACTTATTGATAGTTTACAAAGTCTTGGCGCTGGAGAGTTAGAACCTAACACTATTCTATGTAGTTAAAAATATTATACATACAGACGAATTGAGAACGGTTAAAAAGGTGTAGGAATAAAGAATTACATGCAAAAGTTGCGTGGAATTCTTGATTGCGCGAAAATTGAAGTACCTATTGAAGCAATTTAGGGCTATATTAATTAACTCTCAATTTATGCGTGTATCTATCTGAGACGCAGAGTTCAGGGTTGTGATAGATGGTGGCTTCCATAAATAACGCACATGGATAATATTTGTATGCCATGTAGATGTTAAAAAAACACATTTATTAATAATTGAAAATGTATTTATGATAGTAAAATTCAAAATAATGTATATAATACAGCCGCTTTTTTAATTTTATGTTTAATGTTTTATATTATTTATTATTTTATGTACCGTGTTGATCTGGGACTTCAAAATAATGTGCCAACTGTGTTCTTTGCCTAGCGTGTCAAATGCTATATCGGGTTTTGCGTGTGTGATTGTGTAGGCGACGCGTTAGCCACTTGTCACTACTTTTTTTAAATTGTTCATCTAACTCAGCCCAGTTTTTATTTTTATTTTATGACTGAATGTGGTTATATTAAGCGGTCTGCCCCTTTGACTCTGCCACCCCTTTGGGTATAACGGGCGTGATGATATATATATGTTTTATATTATGACACTGCAAGTTTTTGTTAATTTACAATCAACAATGAAAACTGAAACAGTTTAAGGAGATAATAAATATGAATGATGTAAGTAGTCAATAATAAATATTAATTTAATCTGCAAATTTTTATTTTTTATTCAATCTGGCATTGAAAAGAGTAACTACCGAGTTTCTTCTCGATAGATGCGACATTCCGAACAGATGGTAGATTCGGTTTGTTCTATTTTTTATCTATTATTTGACAATTTACAAGTGGTTTTTTGAGGCCTACTTAAATAAAGATATTTTGAGTTTGAGTTTGAATAAGTATGCTAGATATTATTATCAAATTTAGCTTTGCCAATTAAGCCACACCTTACACAATCGTTTTTATTCGACATTCTAGAACATTTATGTTTAGGAAAGAGACATTCCAAAGTCGCAAATGTATTTCTGGAGATATGACAGGAAGAGGTAGGAACCTTCATTCACAAAAACCTCCTTCCCAGTAGTCGTCGGATCTGCTCTCAAGTTGTCGATTACCTTCATAATTTGTGGGTCTGAAACAATTACAGATTTTGGTAATACGTTATAAATTTTATGCTGACAAAGACATCTAATCCAGCCCATTGCCCGTGTTGGTCTGGGACTTAAAAAGAATGTACCAACTGTGGTTCTTGCCTAGCATGTCGTAAAAGGCGACTAATGGTATATCAGGTTTTGGGTATTTGATTGTGTAGGCGTATTGTAAAGCTCCGTGGGCTTATTCTATTGTTCTAAGGTTTAATTTGAATTTTGAATTTCGTCTTTCTGTTCCTTTTTACACAAACTAGTTTCTTTTTCCAAAGAATTATCTATACTTATAATAAATCTGTAGAGAGGTGAATTCTGTACATGAAATATATTTTCAAAATAACTATCAGGGGGTGATTAGTGATCGATACTGATGCCAAAAATGCAATCAGTAAAATTTTTGTTTGTTTGTCTGTCTGTCTGTCTGTATGTTCCTTATAGAAATAGTATACTGTGACATGCAATAAATAATTTGAATTTGAATTTGAATTTGAAACAAAAACTACTCGACGGATTTTAACGAAACTTGGTACAATTATTCTTCATACTCCTGAGCAGGTTATAGTATACTTTTCGTCACGCTACAATCAATAGGAGCAGAGTAGTGAAGGGAAATGTTGGGAAAACGGGAGAAGTTACTTCATTTTTTAAGCTTCCGTCGCGTGTGCAGCCTTAATGGTTAAAGTTACATAGAAATCATGTATGACGGAAATAGTCTTTATAATATTAACCATAAACGCGGGTGACACCGCTGGCATAGCTAGTAACCAATAAGGAGGTTGCCTTACAAAAGTTGATAGTGAATATTTTAAAGTTATACGGTTTTTGGCATTGCATATGACTGTATTATGTTGGACTCGCTTTATATATTCAGTAAATAATTTTAATGTTTAAATAACAGCTATCAGCAGCTTACCTTTGCTTTTAGTGAAATTTGGCCCGATGTTGAAAATTGGGCTATCCGTGAAGTGGGTTGATATGAAGGCCTTTTCAAGGGCCTCTTCTGACAAGCCCTTACCGATAGGAATGGTGGCAGTTAGTGTGACAGCTGTCAAAAAATTAGGAATAGGTTAACTAGATAGGTCGTATTAAACAAAGACGCTTCTTCTGTCTGTTCGCTTAGAGGTTCTCAAACTGTTTTCGTTAACCGCCATGAAATTTTTTTTTTTAGTGCCCCCTAATTTCTTTTCATCTTACCACATCTTACACATCGTCTCCGACAACAACACTCCCATTTTATCCTAGCCCCTTACTCCCCCCTCTAGGCATCCAGCCCCTCAAGAGCCACTTTGGGAAAGGCTGATTTTTACAAATAAGTCAAATCATTTATTGCTGATACTTACGATAGTGGACCTCGCTGTAATCTGAGATAACCTTAGGTTCTTCTCCTTTTTGGTAGATTAAGAGATGACTGAGAGATGAGTACATCCTGATGGAATTGAATGCCACAGACATAACGAGATTGTCAGTTTGTTTATCGATGCTGAAAAGTGTACAAAAGGACATAAATTACATGGAATATTGGATGTAACGTTTTCATATCATATTTAAGTCCTACTAATATTATAAATGCGAAAGTTTCTATGTATGATGGATGTTTGTTACTCTTTCACAAAAACACTACTGAATGGATTTTAATGAAACTTTAGATTAATATATCCTGTCCCATATTGGTCTAGGACTTTAAAAGAATGTGCCAACTGTGGTTCTTGCCTGGCATGTCGTAAAAGGCGACTAATGGTATATCGGGTTTTGGGTGTGTGATTGTGTAGGCGACATGTTAGCCGCTTATCACTGCTGTTTCATAATTTTCCATCTAACCCAGCCCGGCTTTACTTTTGGCTGAATGTGGTTGAAGGGGCTTGCTGCCCTTTCAACTCTGCCTACCCCTTCGGGGATTATGGGCGTGATATTATGTTAGATTAATATAGCTGATACACTCGAATAACATATAATCTATGTTTCATCGATGTACTATGCGAGCGAAGCCGCAGGCAGAAGCTAGTAGGAAAAAATAAAAACTGTGCTTTCCTTTTTTAAATTTTGTGCTTTCAACCTCTTATACTGTACTATTTTAAAGGCTAAATCACATTTACTATTATTGTTTTTTGCGCTTATGATATTCGAGACAGAAAACTTACTAAAATTCTTCGATTTTTCCATCCAATCCTGTAAAGCGAGAGTCTAACAAGACGATTGTTGCGTTCAGCCATGGTATGGGATTAGTAAATACATCTCTGTATACCGGATCTGCGGTAGGTTGTTTGACCACGGCGCAAGAGCTTTGCTCCGCGATGTATTTGCGAACACAGTTTGTGACGTCATCGCTTTGGTCGCATGGCTTACTGAACTGTGACTCATCATCGATGTCAGCACCATTTTCACTTGAAAAAACAGTCAAGTCATCTGAAATAGCAATGTTAATTCAATTTATTCAAGTCGTGCCAGAAAAGTAGATTACATTTTGGCATATATCAAGATTTATCAAACACTAGCTCACTCTACAGTTGGTAGTGTGTAATGTATGCATTTAATTATAACAGTGATTTTACAGACACAAGAAAAATATTATCCAATTTTATGCAGTCGTTCGGAAGTTATGCGCGTACATACATATCGGCTATTAACTTATATTTATAAACTAGTTGTGGCCCTCGGTTTCAACCGCATTTATGGTAAATGGTTTAAAGTCTAGAACCTCCTTCGATAAATGGGCTATCTAACGCTAAAATAATTTTTCAAATCGGTCCAGTATTCCTGAGATTGGCGCGTTCAAGCAAACAAACTCTTCAGCTTTATAGGTTAGGTTAAGTTAAAATATTCACAATATCAATACATACAGTTTCCAATAGCAGGATTGAGGTTAAAATCGCAAATGTAGTTTTGTAGGTACACCGTGAATAAGTAAGGAGCTTTGGTGCTGAAAATTTCCTGCAGGGCCGTTGGTACATCGGCCACTAACCCTTCAAAGGCCGCCTTCACGTCAGGATCTATAAATCAAAAAGCAGTATAAGTGTAAAAGATGTCTAAATATTAAATTGTTATTGGAGTTGCAAAAGTCTTCTGGCAAAAGCTTACCAACAGAAATTCCGCACGTTTATGGTCTACCTACACCATAAAATAAGTCGTTCTTAAGCTCTACGGAAACCACTCAAAACTGTATTTATTCAGATTAACTCATTAGTGAAACATAGCATCAGGCCAGTGGCCGATTTACAGTCTTGGCCGCTCTAGGCCCCAGGCCATAATTCTCAGTACTGAAGCGTCATCACTTAATTTTTATTACGATTGGCCGCCTCTAATATCTGGCCGCCCTAGGCCCGGGCCTACTGGGCCTCAGGGTAAATCCGCCACTGCATCAGGACCATAATCCCCGGAGAGGTAGGCAGAATCAAAGGGGCAGCTAGAGCCTTTAGTGGCTAAAGCTTTCAGCCAAAAAAAACCCGATATACCATTAGTCGCCTTTTACGACATGCTAGGCATTAAACACAGTTGGCACATTCTTTTTAAGACTCAGACTAACATGGAACTTTAATATGTGTTTTTGTATATATTTAAATACATAAAGGTATAAATAGAACGTGCTATCTGATGCATTTCAAATGTCGCTTTTATTGACTGAGGTAGGTAGATACTTAAAAAACCTGAGTCTTTTAAAATTTTCGAGTTACCTTCACTCTGAGTGAATTTTGGTCCGATGTAGATAGGTGCGTTGCTATGCGGGAAGTACGTAGAATACTCGGCTTGTTCCAGAGAATTGACGGTTATCCCGTCAGATGCAGGAATTATTGCCGTTATAACTGCAGCTGTAAATGAAAACGAATGATGTTAACAAGATAATTCCACATTGAAATTGTTTGATGCCGATACATTAACAACTATACAGAAGGCCTTTTTTGACGACATACAAAATTAGAAGTTTGAACTCTGACTAGAATACCATAAGGATTTTATTTACTTTGTGTTCAAATTTGTTTTGTGGTAACGAGTCCGTTTCATGTCATTTGCTGTCGTTTGCACTATATAAACCTACTAGCTGTGCGCGCCGTTTTGCCCGCGTTTATGGTTCATCTTATATTATATTATAACCTATAGCTTTCCCCGATAAATGGGCTATCTAACAGTGAAATAATTTTTCAAATCGGTCCAGCAGTTCCTGAGATTAGCGCGTTCAAGCAAACAAACACACAAATTCTTTAGCTTTATGATATCAGTTAGAAATTAGATCGCATAGAGGTTTGCGTGATCGAAGTATTATTCAAAACCTTAGTGGTTTTCCTTTTAAGTGTCTAAATTTAAGTCCTAGAGTGTACTAACATGTCATTAATATAAAAAAATGTGAATCTTCCATCTATATTTTAACTGTTAGGAAATTCATTCGATACATCATTCCAAGGTCGAGATACGTCAATATATTATAATAAATAATTCAAAACTAAGTCGTCATGTGGTTGCTTGTGAGTCTTCTTAAAGAGTAGGTGTATTTTATAGGTCCATATATTTAATATAATATTGAGCATCTTAGTAGCGTTAAATATCGTTTTCAGTCGCTTATACTACAAATAATAATAAAATAAATAATAAATTCTCCGGACTGACACACAAATTCCCTAGTTCCAAACTAAGCTTTTAAGCTTGTGCTATGGATACTAGGTGAACGGATAGACATACTTAAATACGATTTATAAACATCCATGACTCGAGTACAAATGTCCGTGTTCATCACACGAAGCATTTGCCCTAGCGGGATTCGAACCCTTGGTTTCGTGGCCAGGGTCTCTGACCACTCGACCAACGGGCCTGCCATTATTGTCACTATGATCCAGGATGTAACGTGCCATTACACAGAAATAAGAGGAGGTGATGTTAAGGAAACGCGCCTCTTAACCGAGGGCTGCGGGCTTAAACCGGGCACGTACCTTTGGATTTTTTAAATCTATGTACGTATTTACATCACTAGCTTGGCGGTGAGGGAAAACATCGTGATGAAACCTGCACATCCCAACAGCTATAGATGTGTAACCGTGATCCAAAAAATATCTGGTTTCTCTATATAAGGGTTACGAAGGTCAGATCGGCAGTCGCTTTAACGTAATTACTAAATTCGCCCAATCATGGATTATGGTCCCGTCGAGCATGTATAAGTATATATAGTATATATAAAATTATGTATGTTCAATGCCTTGTGCTATAGTTTTGCAGTTTCACCATTACCAGGATTTTGGAATATCAGCCATTAACAGGATTGCCTGCTAATGGTTACCTAATTAGAATACGAGTATAAGCTAATTAAAACCATTATTTTGAACTCATTGATTACTCACGATATGTGGCGTTAACGTATTCAGTTATGACCTTGGGCTCTCTCCCTTTTCTGCCGACCGCCAGAATGGTTCCGGGGGCGTCACAGAAGATGCCTTTTGATGCAAAGTTGACAGAAATCACGAGGTTCCCTGACTTTTTGTCCACGCTGAAATTTAAGTAATGGTGCACAATTTGATATCGCTCTTTCTCTTTAAAAGTGTCAAAAGTCAAAAATTATAAATAAGTCTAATAGTAGGTATTAGTTTTAGATCCATCTGATTCTTCACAGCGAAAATTTTTATAATTAAACTGCTAGCCTATTGCTTTTATACCTAGCCTAGCCTTTATGATAAAAAGGCGGTTAATGATTTGACGGTATTAGGATTTTCATCACGTAGGCGACGAATTAGCCACTTGTCCCTACATTTTCATAGTTTTTCATCTAACCCAATTTAACTTTATATACCTACATATTATAACTGTAGCTAAATTAAAAGGGCACTTACTAAAACCGTTCGATGTCTCCATCCAACTGTGACAAGTAAGTTTCTGTTGTGATTACAGTCAATCCGATTTTGGGTAAGAAAATGGGAAGATTACTTTTAACAGTAATGCCATCTTTCGCTTCCTTTACCACTGAGCAGTGACCGTTTTTGTTGAAATACTCTCTAACACAGGATAAATCAATTCCAGATGCACATGGGTGGACTATGTCAGCTGAGGCAGTGTCATCTGAAATAATGTATTTCAAATATATTAGGTATAAAAACCCAGACAGGACGATCACAAGTATTCATCACACGAATGGTTGTCCTGTGTGGAGATCGAATCCATAACTCTTGGCGTATAGGATAGTGTCACTACCGAATGCGCCATCAAGCCAGTAAAATTGTAATGTACTTTTGGACGATCTCCGAAACGCAGCATATTTTGCGTTTAATATAGTAATCATCATCGTCTTCCTTGCGTTATGGCCCGTGTTTTAGACGGAGTCCGCTTATAGTAGTATTGATATAATATAAGAATGGCGATTCATACCGCATGTTACCATGCAGACAGCTGCTACGATCTGAAATATAAAAAAAACTTTAAGAAATATTGAAAAAATATATATTCTACTCCGTTTTTTAGGCTTTTTATTACGACTATTCGGTTTTACAAGAAAGAGTTTCACTGCTCATTTATCAAAAAACCATAAACGAAGATTTGTTGAGCGTCTTTTTATTATGATACCTGTTTAAATGACTTTTTTTAACTCTCCAAACTTACCAATTCCCTTCATATTGAATATAATCCCGTGATATGGAAACTAAGTAAAAGGATAGGCATACTTAAAAACCTTTTTGTACCCACATTTAGTTTTGTGGCCAGAATCTCTGACCATTTAACATAACAAGCCTGTGATTTATGAAAAAATCGTGTTTGAATATCTACATTTATATTATAATACATACATACATAACATCACGCCTATAATCCCCGAAGGGGTAGGCAGAGACTAAACTAGTACCTATATAATAAAGTCAATGTAGTACCTAGCTACTTACCAAGACGGTCAACTGGAAGAGATTCTTCATCTTACTGTTTAGTTCAAAACTACCGGTAAGACTGAAGTGGCTCGTCGCGACTGTGTTATTTAAGCGAAATCGTGAGCAGTTTAACATTTAAAATGCTTTAAAACTAGATTGCAAGTCTTTTTCATGAGAAATCGATGCAAAATAAACGTCTCCTATCGTTTTTATTACTTTATTTACGAAAGTTGAATGCACGTGTTTTTTTGAATTTTTTAACAATCCTTGGTTTATCTAAGCTTTTCGAGCTGTTATTTAAATTATATGTAATGAAGTTTTTTCAGTCTCAAAACTTAAAAACGTCATAGTGTGAACCGTCTTGGTAAAGCCTTTCAGGCAAGTGATCCTGGTTCAAATCCGGGTGGATTTTTCCAGTCTATGTAAGGATTACACTTGCTTGGCTGTGAAGAAAAAAACTAAATAATAATAATACCTACACATTTATTTAACTATGCATGTGTAACAAAAATCCTGGTTCTCCTATATAGAGTTACGAAGCTCCGATAGCCATTCGCTTCAATGCTATATCCAGATTCACTAAATCCTAGATCATGGTCTAAGGCTAAGCGGATTCAGACTAAACAGGGGTTTACGCTAAAAAAAAATAAGTTGACGAGTATGACATTTGTCAAATGAAACCAAATTACCTACGTGAAATAAAAAAAAAACAGAGAGCCCAAATTTGAAAACAGAAAATCCTGGCATATAGAAAGTTATAAAAAAAAATTGAATGAACGTAGACATAACTCAGAGACGTATTCATTACGA
The DNA here is from genome assembly GCA_951394215.1 of Glyphodes perspectalis. Taxonomy (NCBI): domain Eukaryota; kingdom Metazoa; phylum Arthropoda; class Insecta; order Lepidoptera; family Crambidae; genus Glyphodes; species Glyphodes perspectalis. Next base: position 5,295,297 of record OX596218.1, read on the forward strand.
TGTATTAAGTAATTATTAATTAAATGCCTGGTCGGTCTTCTTCCTCGTTTTTCGCAGATTATAAATATATTGTATATATCAAACAGTGGAAGAATTACCGTCTTAGCAGACTTTCAGTTGTCTTTTAAATATTAAAACTACAATTTACTTCACTTACTAGAATTTTTTAATTGTACCCTTCAAGCCTGATAAATGAGCATCTCTCACGATGACGCTCGAGTTGATGCAAGGCATCTGGTTGGCGAATCTATCTCTGTACACTGGTTCATCAGTTGGATGGCTGACAACGGAGCAAGACCCTCGCTTCTTGAAGTAATTACGCACGCAGTATGTCATGTCATCACTTGTGGAGCATGGCTCGGTAAACTGAGACTCATCGGAGTCGACTCCATTGATGCTCTTCACTACAGTTATATCATCTGGAAATTTTCTTTATTTAATAACGAGATCATAAAATACCATCCTAAACATAAAAACTTAAATCGATAACTTACTACTCCTCAGGACCTGTTTGAGTTCAAAGTTGCAAATGAAATTCTGAAGATACGCCAGAAATATGTACGAAGCCTTTGAACCAAAAATGTCTTTGAGTGTTAATGGTAAATCCGCAACTATTCCTTCGTATGTCGATTTGATATCCGAATCTGAAAAATTAAAAATACAAATCATTGTGAACGTCATTACTGATGATGTCATTATCGAGAATACCATTGCTTCACTTGAAAAAAGGATGGACGGGTTGTGGTGGAAAACAATGACAAGGTGGGAAAACATAAATATGATCTGATTGGTAAATGAAGTCGGTTAATGAGGTCTCCTCCCGCCTGTACCACATAATTGTTTATTAATGTCTTAGCGATAACTTTCCGGGAAAATTTAGGAATGTTTTTAGAATTCAATAGCTGTACATACTCCTTATTAATTTTCCAGATAAGTCATTTAAACGTCTTAAATTCTACGAGTTACCTTCACTTTGGCTGATCTTAGGTCCGATGTAAATTGGTGCGTTGCTATTCGGGAAAAAGGCGGAGTATTCAGCATCTTTCATTGAGTCGCCGGTTATTCCTTCATCAGATATAGGTATTTCTGCCGTGAGCACTACCGCTATAATACAACAGAAGTAAATGAGTGTGACGAAATAACTAGATCAGGTTAATGTAGATAAGTGTCAATAAGCTGTGGTTCAATTCAAATATGTGCATATATTTGAAATATTTAAACTGATTGATGAAATGATTATAAAACTCTTTATAGGACTGTGCACCTGGCTTAGTTCCGTAAATAAATATTTTATCCATTATACTGATGACTTGTGTTGTAATACAAAGAGGTTGGTAATATTATAGGCCATAGGTTATATCGTTATACCGCCCCCGTTGGGAACGTTTTTTGAGGGGGCGTTACCCTATTAGAAATTTAACATAATAAAATATAAACCTTGCTTGTAGTTTTAAGAAAAAATATCGTATCTAGTCGTCTAAGGTGTTTGTCCATCGAGTCACGATCACGAGTTGCATGATTACAGAGAGATAACTAATTTAATTTGTAATTATTAATACATATTAATATACAGACACATGAAATTGGTATAATATGTAAAGGGGGGCGTTGGATGTTTTTTTTTCTTATAAAGAGGGCGGTAAACCAAAAAAGGTAAGGAATCTATGTTATAGACAAATAAAAACTACCACCAAATTGAGTGAATATTTTTGTAATTTTTTGTTTTCAGTGAAATTTTTGATTGAAATCTCCGAATCAATAAATCTGACTACCTTCATTTAAGTATGATAAATGCTGAGGAATTATAAAATATACACTAATAAATTGTTTACTTATTCTAGAGCTCTCTATGGCAAACATTGGCAAATATGGTAAATTCGCTTTTAACTTATGTAATTGTTTTGATGATAAAATATATATTTATCGCGAAACATATGAACCAGTTAAACTTAATCAATTTAAATGACTTACGATAAGTGGCGTTGACATATTCTGTGAGGACCTTGGGTTCTTTTCCCTTTTGGCTGATAGCAAATATGGTTCCAGGTGCGTCACAGTATACTCCTTTAGACGAGAAGTCTAAAGTCATGATGAGTTTGCCTGTCTCCTTGTCGATGCTGAAATTTGATGGTTTTGTTTAAACCATATCAACTATCATGTATACAATCCCCAAAGGGGTAGGCTGAGGCCAAAGAGCAATAAGCTCCCTAAACCACCATCAGCCAAAAATAATAGATAGCGCGTTCGGTAGTGACCCTGCCCCGTGCGCCAAGAGTTGTGGGTTCGATCCCAACCCAGGACAAATATTCGTGTGATTAATACTTGTGTTTTTTCTGTGCCTGTGTGTTAATATTCAATATTTAAGTATATTTTTGTCATACCACTGTTAATTCTGATATCCGTAACACAAGTGCTTGAGCTACCTACTTACCTTGGAGTCAGATCAATGGTTGTGATGTAGCTCATCAGTCACAAACTAATACTGATGTAGTACACTATTATTTGCCTTTTACGACACGCTAGTCAAGGGACGCAGTTGCTTAATTCTTGATTGCCTGACCAATATTAGGCTAATTATTTACTAGCTAAATAACGGGTTAAAAAGTAACTCACTAGAATTCCTCAATCTCTGGTTCCATTTGAGACAGTTTAGTTTCCGTCGTGACCACAGTCAGGCCGATTTTTGCCAAATAAATGGGTAGGTTTTCTTTAATATCGACTACATTCTTTGTTTTGTCCACCACTGAGCATTTCCCATTTTTCTTAAAATACTCCTTAACACAATCTACGTTTTTCCCGGATTCACATAGTTGGACCTTGCCTGAATTGGTGTCATCTGAAATTATACAATGCACAAGTACCTAATAATAAAATAATACATTCTCCAGGCTGACACACCAATTCCCTGGTTCCAACTAAGCTTATGCTTGTACTATGGAAACTAGGTGAACGGATAGATATACTAAGATAACTATTGGCGTATGGGGCAGGGTCACTACTGAATGCGCTATCGAGCTAGCTTATAGCATCGATGATGGCTTATAGCCATTCGTAATGCTTGCACTGGATAAGCTGGGAAATTTAGCGAGCCCCTAGGATACAAAAAGGAGAAAAAAAATGTTTGATTATGGCTATTAAGCGACAGTGTTTAAAACGATAAATTTATTAAATTTTATTCATACCACACGTCACGAAAGAAACTGCGCCAATCTAATAATAAACAAATCCATTTTAACCACAAGTACTAACTAAAAGTTACATTATAAAATAACGTGCCATTTTTCTAAGATGGATCTTTGATATAAGAAAAAAAAAATATGCTGATAATTAAATTTGAATTATTATCTTTGATTTATCGTACAAAGTCATGGAACATTTGGGTTTTACCCTCTTTAAGCAAAAACATTATAATTGAACCTCAATACTGGAATGGCATAAAAAAATGGGTCAAGTCAAAAAAAAAGTCAAAATATCTTTATTTACATAGGCCTCAAAAAAGCACTTGTGAATCGTCAAGTAAGTACATAGTAGAACAATTTGAATCTACCACCGGTTCGGAATGTCGCATCTACCGAGAAGAAACCGGCAAGAAACTCGATAGTTACTCTTTTCAATGCCAGATTGAATATAAAAATTAAAATTTACAGATTAAGTTAATATGAATACCAAGTCATACAGTTAATGTTCGTCAAAGATTCAGCCGAGTATTATCAGAAGTAAAAGGTAAACCAGAGCAGACCAGCCTCTGAAGGTGGCACCTGTTCACAAGTATGACGTATGTGTCAGCCATCGTTTCACTCGACCATATTTGAGGGAATGTAACGACCCGTCACATAACGCCACCACCCCCGAAGCAATTGAGTGAGCATGACTACTCAAGCTTCCCTATCATTATTATAAGAAAGTTGAAAACTAAACAAAACAACAAAAAATTCTTATCAGAATTCATTAAATGTACGAGATGGTGTACAGTTTATAACAATAAAATTAATTCCAGACTGTTTTATCATTAAGATAATCGTCAGTCGTGTAAAAGCCCTTTCTTAACAAGGTATTCTTTATTCGTTGTTTGAACTGCGCAAGGGATAGATTTAAAATGACTGCGGGAATTTTGTTATAGTAATGTACACTTTGCCCAATAAAGCAGCGTGACAATCTTTGCAGTCTAAATCGCGGTACTGCGATTTTGTTTCTGTTTCTTGTATTCTTATGGTGAATAGCACATTTTTTAGTGAACAGAAGAATGTTTTGATGTACGTATAGAATGCAGCTGTACACGTATTGTGAGGCAACTGTTAAAATTCCTATTTCCTTAAATAGATCCCTACGAGAATCTCTAGCATTAAGATTGTATATAGATCTAATGGCTCGTTTCTGAAGAATAAAAATGGTTTGAATTTCAGCTGCCTTACCCCATAATAGAATACCATAAGACATAACACTATGAAAGTAACTAAAATAAACTAAACGAGCAGTTGAAATATCGGTAAACTGTCTGATTCTTTTTATGGCAAAAATAGCAGAACTGAGCTTCCCTGCTAGTGATGTTATCTGACTATTCCATTGAAGTTTTGAATCTAAGTGTAACCCCAGAAAAACAGTCGAGTCAACCAGTTCTAAAGTTTCGCCATTCAATTTCAAATTTAAATTCGATTTTCTAACATTTGGAAGAACAAAATTTATACATTTTGTTTTTTTTCGCATTTAATTGTAAATTATTGGTTGTGAACCAGTATAAGACCCTTGAAAGAGCATCATTTACATCGTCAAAGTTAATTTTGGTTCTATCAATATTAAAAATGAGAGAGGTATCGTCAGCAAATAATACAATCTTACAAAGATCTTTTAAATAAAAAGGCAAATCATTTATATATATTAGAAATAAAAAAGGGCCTAATATGGATCCTTGGGGAACCCCTATATTAACCTGCGATCCTGACGATAGTATACCATTTATGTCAACTTTTTGAATTCTGGAACCTAGGTAAGATATGATAAGTTTTAAAGCTACATCATTGACGCCGTAATGCTTAAGCTTAGAAATCAAAGTCTGGTGAACAACGCAATCAAACGCTTTGGAGAGATCACAGAAAATACCAAGAGCATTCTGAGATTTCTCCCAGGCTCCAAAAATATGCTTCAAGAGAGCAATTCCTGCGTCAGTTGTAGAACGACCTCTAGTAAATCCATATTGTTCAGTATGGAAAAGTTTGTGCTTGATGAAATGAGCTAATAATTGTTCATTCATAATCTTTTCGAACACTTTGCTAAGTGCAGGAAGGATTGAGATGGGTCTAAAGTTATTTGGATCTTGTTTGCTACTAGACTTAAATAAAGGCATAATTTTATTATGTTTCATTAGGTCTTTTTTTTTTTTTTTTTTACGTGAGGAATGTATTTACGCACCGTCCAAGTAAACCTAGGTTCGGCCTACAAGGGATGTGTCGGGCTCAGAGGCTGAGAAAGCACTCTACTACCGACTAAACCTCACGGTGGTCATTCTTCGGGCGTTGGCGCAGATTCCGGGCTCCCCACTCGGGACTCTACGCGAAATCTACGTCTACGCCGCTGCCGATCCATGCGGCCCATCTCGAGGGAGAGGCAACCTCGCCCCCAGAACACCTCGCGGTGCTTATGACGGCACAGACCACAGTGTCACCCCATCCTATTTAACGGACGAGGATCCACGTGTCGTCATCTTCTCTGGGGCTGCTTAACGAAGTGAATGCAGGCCCCCCCGTAAACACTCCACAGCCCCAAAGATGTTTCATTAAGTCTGGGAAAACTCCATTATCGATGCAGGAATTGAATATATCTACCAGATATGGGGCTATAATAGCAATGGTGTGACTAATATTTTTTATTGAAATGTCAAATATGTCACTCGTATTTTTCTGATTTAGAGATTTGAAAGTTCTTATTATGTCTTTACTACATATATATTTAAACTTAAAGTAAGAATCACACGATGCAACATTACTTTTTAACAGCAATTCTGCTTCAGAAGCAGATGAGTTTAATTGCGCTGTTGTTGTGATAGGTATATTACTAAAAAAGTTCTCAAAAGCTTGTGCGATGTGTGTATCAGATTTTAAGACATCGTTGTCAATGTTAAGACTAAACGAAGTGTCACGTGGCTTTAATTTGCCGCTTTCGCGGTTAATGATATCCCACGTGACTTTTATTTTGTTATTCGAATTTAATATTCTATCACGAATATATAATGACTTAGCATGTGAACATACCTTCCTAAATAATTTTGAGTAATTTCTAACATAATTAATAAATTCTGTTGTATGATTAAACTTTTTTAATTCATACAATTCGTAAAGACGATTTCTACTTTTAAAAATCCCAACTGTAGCCCATTTGCTAAATGTAGTTTAGCATCTTATAGTCCGTTTTTTTATTGGAAAGTTAATATCAAATTCCTTCTTATAGCAATTAAAAAAACTCAAATATAACCTATCTGGATCACAAGGTATGTATGGCGTCCCTTGTAATTTAGTAATTAGATTATTCTTAAATTTTTCAATGCGATTAAGAGTAGTAGGCCTATATGTAGCTTTCTTTGAAATTATACACGAATTACTAAGACTGTTACAAAAAGAAATCTGTTGTCCACAATGGTCGGAGGTTAAATTAGAGATGACAGATTTCTTAACTGGCTCGCAATTACAAAAAACGTTATCTATACACGTAGCTGACGTAGCTGTAATTCTGGTTGGTTCAAAGAATTGACATTCAAGATCAAAAGACTTGAATAAAGACATTAATCTACTACTCGTAGGCGATCCATCTAATAAAATTAACGTTAAAATCGCCACAAACTATAATGGACTTATTTTTATTAATTATTTTTCTAAGAACATTTTCCATCGTTGCTTCGAATATGTTAAGTCGCCTGAGGGGGGGCGGTACACACAAACTATAACATATCCATCTAGTTCTACGCATGACAATTCGACAATACATTCAATTGAGAGACCTACTATGTCTTTTCGTTCTTTGGACTGCATTGTATTTCTAATAAAAATTAACGATCCGCCATGTATGGCAGACTGTCTACCAAAAATACTTGCTAATTTAAGATTTAAAATATTAGAAAATAAACTAGAGTTTTCAAGCCAATGTTCTGTAAGGCATAAAATGTGAATATCTTCGCTTTGTATGAATAATTCTATTTCTAAAACTTTGCCAGCCAGGCCCTGGATATTTTGATGAACAAAATTAATAATCCTAGACTCAGCTATTGTCTCAGCACTCAGTTTAAACTGGAGCGTGCAGTCAAATCATTACATAAACTATTAGTACTTATACTAATGCGTACGGGTATTGCTTTATGATTATTATTGTTAATATTATAGACTAGCAGACATGCTATTTGTTTCCTAAATATATACGGTAGATACATACTATCTTGAGTCAATTTAAAATTACTGATAAATTTATTAATGTCAAAATAAAAAAGAGCGTCACTATGACGACATGTCAAATTGTACATAAGTACATTGAGGATTCGATTCGGTCGATTATAAAGTTCAGAATCTATGAATTCTATATTTATAAACGATACACAGTAGCGTGTCTTTTATTAAGTGCATCTTTGAGCAAGTCAAATATTCCATTGGATAAGTAGGCATTAACATTTAACAGACAGAGCTACTTTCACATTTATTTATGTACTGACAATGTATAATTAAAGTATTTTCTCCAAATAATTATTGTAAGCTCTACTTTGGTGTCGTCCTCAAAGGATGAATCTCTCATCTCTTGTTTTTAGTTTACGATACAAAAATTAAATAAACAATTAAACTACATTCAACTAAACAGTTGATTAATTAAGAAAATACACTTACCAACGCCAACAACAAGAAAATCTTCATCTTACTGGTTTGCCACTACAGCCAGCTCTGACGACAATTTATAAATTGCATGCGCACGCGGATGCATGCAATTTATACTAAAAAAATAAATGAATAAGCATGTAATAGTAGGAGAGCTGGCAGCAATTTTTGGGTAGGTATTTGAGGTAAGATGAAAACTCGTCCCATGCCTCTCCTATTATACCCCATCACCAGACCTGGCTGGTGAGTAGCGGGGCTAAATCAAGATAGATTGGTAGATCACTTGGCAGGTAGAAAGTCATTTAGTATTTTAGTGTTAAGTATAAATAATAGCCTACTTACATTCCAAGTTGCCTTAAATACTTTTTTTTATTTATATTGCAAAATAAATCAGCACGCGTCTGGCAATGTTGAAGGGCAAGTAGTTCCCGACGTGTAGGGTGGGCCGGTCGTCAGAGGTGTTTGAGGTAGCGAAGGCCTGTGCCGAGATCCCCGTATATATCTCCATTCAGGCGATAAGGGGTACCGGGGAGTTTTAGTGGGTATATCCCAGCCACTATCACCTTTGGCCAGAGCGGAGGCCCCCTTCTCAAGGGCCCCACACATGATCCTGCCCCGCCCCCGGTTGGGTGACGGTGCGTAAAGAATTTCTTCGCGTAAAAAATAATAATAAAAGGTATGGGACATATTTACAGCTTGCTTCAAATACCTGCCCAAAAATTGGTGCCAGCTCTCGGACTATACATTTCTCGTTATAAATATAACTTTTGGTAGTCATTTAAACACTTATCAAAAACCAATATAAATGTAAATGGTTAATTGTAAATTCTATTCATTAGACAGAAGCTTACAAGTCGAATTGTTTTTATTTAATGTGTATACATTGTGCATTGTCATATTTTCATAAATATCTAAATTTCTACCATTCCAGAAATACGTTAACAAAAATTTGTCCAAAATCACCTAACCATAAATCTGTGGCAAAAGTAGATATACCTACAATTGTTTCACATTTATTTATACCACAGAAAATCAGTAATAACTTCACATTTCCAATGTCATTTTTAAGTATCCATGACAACTTTAATAATATAAACTGGAAACACTCAAAAAGCCCTTAATACAAAACGAGACGAGTAATCATTTTAAGAATAAATTATAATTATGATATTTTGGTATTTTAAGCTGTTGACATTACTTAACTAATATGAATTGTAGGTACATAGTTCACATTGTATTTGTAATGATTGAATCAATCATCCTGTGCCAATGTTTCTTGTACAATTATTTAAATCAAGCACAGTAATCGATATTCTATTTCATAAAATCAATCGTTTTTTAATACTGCGCTGTCTCAATTGTTTTATTTTATTATTTGTAAGTACAAATATGTAAGCTAGCATAAATACAGTTTTTAATGATAACAATCGTTACTAGAGTAAATAAAAGATATTTAAAATTAAAAAGCAATGAAAATGCAATAAGTTGTTTGTTCATCACACAAAACATTTGCCCCTAGCAGGATTCGAACTGGATACCCTTGGTTTCGTAGCCAGGGTCTCTGACAAACTGACTAACGAGGCATTTAGTAAGTTGGCAGTTGGCTGGCTTGATGAGGGTAGTCTTAGAGGTTATCGGCGTAAAATAACTGCTCTTAAGCTGCTACTATTTGTTTCATGATTTGGTACTCAATCATGAAACAAATAGCAGCAGCTATTTGTTTCATGATTGAGTATATGGATAGACTAATAGAAGAGTCAGGCAGGGTCTCGAGAGCAACAATCCCTTAAAACCATACTAAGCCAAAAATAAAAATGAGCTGGGTTATATAGATATTTGTGAAAAAGTAATGACAAATGGCTAGCCATTCGATTATATACAACTCAACAAAAAATCGTTAAAATTACGTGGAGACCTTTAACTTTTGAATTATTCGTTTTACACGAGCCTATGAGTTCACTACTAGCTCCAAGGCAGGTTTACTAAAAGTCTTGGTTTTTATATATTTGATAATATATAAAAACTTAATCTGGGCTGAGTTAGATGGAAAATTGTGAAAAAGTATTAACAAGTGGCTAGGACGTCGCCTACATAATCACACACCTAAAACCCGGTAATGTTGGTATATATATTAGTAGCCTTTGACAACATGCCAGGCTAGACGTCACAGACCAACATGGAACTTCGGGTTTTTAGAAGAACACAATTTTACATCACATAAGTTTATTTTTGGCTGAATGTGGTTAAATGGGCATGCTGCCCCTTTGACTCTGCCTACCCCTTCAGGGATTATGGGCGTGATGTTATCATGCTCCTAGCATTATGTCCCGTGCTTAGACGGGGTCCGCTTAGACCATGATCCAGGATTTAGCGAGTCTGGTAATTACATTGAAGCGACTGCCGATCTGACCTTCGTAACCCTAAGATAGGGGAACCAGACAATTTTTGGATCATGGTTACAAATCCAAACTTGTTTGAATTTGCAGGTTTCATCACGATGTTTTCCTTCACCGTCGAGCTAGTGGTATAAATACGTACATAGACTTGAAAAATCCAGAGGTACGTGCCCGGGTTTGAACCCGCACTCCTCGGTTAAGAGGCGCGTGTCCTTACCATTGAGGTACCACCGCTACTAGGGCGTGATGTTATGTATGTATGTAAGTTGATTTTCTGCTGAACGTGCGTTGGTTCAAAGAGCTTATCGCTTCTTTGACTGTGCGGTGTTTAAAGAAAAAAACAAACGAATTAGTAAAAATTCTAACGCTATTTATTTGACATCTTTGTGCAACTCTAGGAAAGGTTTAAGCTGTCAGAAAATAAATAAAATTTACAAAGTAGATAGAAGAAAAAAAAAACTACATATTTTATTTTCACATTCAAACTGTATCTTCCTGTCTACCTCTCAAACATTTGATGTTGGCTTCTTCATTATGGTAGACTGGTATTAAGGAACGTATTAAATAAAGAAAATAATTTCATTGGATTTAAACAGCTTAACATAACATAATTTAAACTCGTAATTATTGTCTAATCCCGAAGTCACAGAGATACGTTTGTATATAGCTCAGGAAGAATATCTGTCCTTCTGTGACGAATAACTCTCGGGCGATCGTCACCGGCATACTTGCTGCTATAGCAAGTATTTTCTTTATATCTGGATCTGAAACATTTAAAATGAGATGGTAAAAATACAAGTTGAAGCCTTATTCTATAGAACTAATAAGTATCATCATTGTCACCAATGTATTCGATCTGTGATTGCTATTTCGCTGAATCGGTGAAAATATTATAATAAAGCCGTTCGGAACGGAACTTATGATGAGAAAAGGAATTTCTTCATTATTATATTCTTATAATTCTTCAAAATTTTTTTAATTATTCTAGGCCGAGATGAATTTAACAAATTAAAGACCTAAGTATCAAATATAATAAAAAAACTAAGTTACCTTCAGATTCAATAAACTTTGGCCCAAATACGTACGAGGGTGTCCCTGAAAAGTAACTTGACACGAAGACGTTTTTCAGTGATTTAGCTGTTAATCCTTCATTTACAGGAATGACTGCAGTTAAAGTTACATCTGTTAAATAAAAAAGATAAAGATAAAAATATTTATAGAAGTAAAAAAGCTTAAATATACAATACACATACTAATATAATCCAACCTTTAAATTAACCATAATCATATTTTTTTGAGCCGCTTTTACATCATAAATAAATTAATATAAATACATACAGACTATCACTAGGTACTGTTTCTAAAGGGCTTAACAGCATCCCGAGGCCAAAAAATAGCCCGCTTCTTAAACACTCTTAGCCAAAACAAAATAGACTTCGGATTTAAAATAAAAACGGGTCTACATTATAACCAACTCCAAGTCCAAGTATGCAGATTGCAAGTTCATACGTAGAATATTACAAAAAAATTAGGGGCAATAATGTCCTCCTAGACATTATTACCCTTTCAGGGGTTGCAGCCGTGATGGTATATATGTATTAATTAGTTATTTTTGTAAAATATTCACATTATTGGTATTGTACAATAATAATAGCGGTGGTAGCTCAATGGTGAGGACACGCGCCTCTTAAACGAGGAGTGCAGGTTCAAACCCGGGCACGTACCTCTGGATTTTCCAAGCCTATGTACGTATTTATACCACCAGCTCGACTGTGAAGGAAAACATCGTGATAAAACCTGCAAATTCAAACAACTTTGGATTTGTAACCATGATCCAAAAATTGTCTGGTTCCCCTATCTTAGGGTTACGAAGGACAGATCGACAGTCGCTTCAATGTAACTACCAGACTCGCTAAATCCTGGATCATGGTCTAAGCGGACCCCGTCTAAGCACGGGACATAAATCTAGGAAGATGATGAATCACTGGTATTGTTGGTATTGACTGGCTTGATGGCGCATTCGGTACTGACCGGGTCTCATGCGCATAAAGTTGCGGATTCAATCTCCACCCAGGACACACATTCACCTGAGGTGCTTATTGCTGCTTTGACACAGCCTACCCCTTAAGGGGTAGGGCTCCTTCAGTCACATTTAGGCAAAAATCGAGTTGGGTTCTTCCATCGACCTTTTTCGAAATTGTGACAAGTGGCAAGCGTATATATATCGTATAATCTCACAAACTTAATACCCGATATATTGCAAGGAACACAGTTAATACCTTCTTTTAGAGCCCACCCCTACATGGAACATAAAAAATAAGAGCAATAAATTAAATTATCTTACTGAATTTGCCGCTGGCATAATCGGATACAATTTTAGGTTGACGGCCCCTTTTATAGTTTCTTAAATATGCCTTTGGTATTTGGTTGTTTATGCTGTCAAATTTCACAGTCAACACTAAGTTGTTGGTTTGTTTGTTGATGCTGAAATCAATTAATAATTATAATGGTTCTAGACATCTGAAGCTAATTTGACTTTAAATTGCTGGACAAAGTTGACGAAATCTTTTACTAATAACAAACAATAAAAAAGATATTAAAAACTAAAGATTAAAAAAAAAAAAGATTACATAGCCTAACTACTCATATTTAAACATTAGGTTGATATAATACATCACCCCAAAATATTTTGTTAGAAATACAAAATAATTGATAAGATAATTAACTGTCCGACGGTCTGTTTGTCTTAGGTTGTTACGAATAAACGATTGTAATGAAATTTGGTTAGGCACAGACCTGCGAGGAAAGATAGGGCATTAAGTCTCTACGATCCCTTTTCTAACAATTGCATTTACAAACCTGCTTCTTTTCTGATGCCCCCCTAATTATCTATACTTATAATAAATCTGTAGAGAGGTCAATTCTGTACATGAAATATATTTTCAAAATAACTATCAGGGGGTGATTAGTGATCGATACTGATGCCAAAAATGCAATCAGTAAAATTTTTGTCTGTCTGTCTGTCTGTATGTTCCTTATAGAAACAAAATCTACTCAACGGATTTTAACGAAACTTGGTACAATTATTCTTCATACTCCTGGGCAGGTTATAGTATACTTTTCATCACGCTACAATCAATAGGAGCAGAGTAGTGAAGGGAAATGTTGGGAAAACGGGAGCAGTTACTCCATTTTTTAATCTTCCGTCGCGTGTGCAGCCTTAATGGTTAAAGTTACATAGAAATCATGTATGACGGAAATAGTCTCTATAATATTAACCATAAACGCGGGTGACACCGCTGGCACAGCTAGTAATAAATAAATAAATAGTCCAGGCTGACACATAAATTCCCTAGTTTTCTACTTATGCTTGTACTATGGGTACTAGGCGAACGGATAGACAGACTTACTTAAATACTAAACATTCATGACTCGATTACAAATGTCCATGTTCATCACACGAAACATTTTCCCCTAGCGGGATTCGATCCCATGACCCTTGGTTTCGTGGCCAGGGTCTCTGAACACTCGACCAACGGGCCAATCGAATTGTTGTAAAGTTTCATATACTAAAACTTTATGGTAAATGATTTTATCAATTTCTTACTATAAGTCTCTAATTGTGCCATTGAGACCAGTCACGTAAGGATTGGTGAATATCAGGTTTGAATCGATTATTGGAACATAATCAATATGTGTCGAGGTCCTGACTGTTGCTACTTTGGAGTTGACTGCAGAGCAGGATCCTTGTTTCTCGAAGAAATCGCGAACACAGTTTGTAATATCACCGTCTTGGGTGCAGGGCCTGAAGTGTTGAGCATCATCATCAACATTTTTTTCATTGGCATTTTCAATTACAGTCCGATGGTCTGTAAGAATGATTTAGAATTCACGTTTAAATTAGGTACTTACGGGTAATTGTTTCTTAAGAACAGACAAATTTAAATGCATTTACATCTTAGCCGTATATCGTTCGATAGAATATGCATGACTCTTTTTTTATTTGTTTACGTCCTACAAGGTTATTGATTAGACAGAGGGATAAATGTGAGACGTCGAATGTCACAGTGCCATTTAACATTCATAGACCTGTTATATCATGAGCGTCAGAATGGCGGGTTTTTATTTTTTCAGAAAGTATACCTACCGTATTTTATTTGTTTAATGCTTGCTTATGCGTTTCTTCAGGTACACAAGAGGTACCAAATCTACTTAATTTACATGTATGTGTTTACAGTACACCCGCGGTTCTGACGTCAAGATGGCGGGTGTACCTAATATTCAAAATATTTTTGTATGGACGTCGGTACACAGATTTTCAGAAGAGGTACGTAAAAGTACACAGAAGGTACCAAATATTGGCAATATGTTTAGGCTAATCTGAAAAGTACACCCGCCATTCTGGCGCTCACGTTATATCTTGTTGGTCATTTGATCAATTAAGCTCTGTTTTGACTGTTAGTATTGTATTTTAATACTTTATTTAACGATACATTACCACATTTTTTCATGCATATTCCCTGTTTGTATCAAATATTTAGAGGCCATGTGATGTGTAGTGGAAACCATGGGAATTGTATTGGGGGCCATAGGAATCTTAGCACGGAACCGACCATATTCTAACCAAGATGTATTGGGATACATCTCGGTTAAGATAACAACTAGGCTATCAACTCAACTTACACTTTTCCAAAACTCTATTCAGATTAAAATCGCAAATATTGCTTTGCAGCCATGCCAGGAATAAGTAAGAAGCTGGGGCACGATTCAACTCCTTGATGGATCCCCGAAAATCAGAAAATAGCCCTGCCTTTACTGACTTGATAACTGGGTCTGCAATGTGATACATTTTAAAGTCAATTAAAATAGATAATAAAAATGATTGAAAAAATTAGGACTCATTGAGTACTTGCCAAAAAACCAACCTGTCCTTAGTCTAGTCCTTAGTATGTCACTTAGATCAAGTTTACACTGTACTTTAAAAAATATTTAAGTTTACTATAAGGCGTCGTATACAATAGAATACATATTTAATATCTACATTATATCATACCTTTGCTCTTTCTAAACTTTGGTCCAAAATATATCTTAATTGCGTCATAGTCCGTGACGAAGGAAGAATATTCAGCTGCTCTTAAAGCGTTGGCAGTTATCCCATCAGATGCAGGAATCACTGCTGTTAGCGCTAAAGCTGTAAATTGCATGAATATACCTAAGTAGTTATAAAATAACTATACTAGAACATAAAGTAGTGGCAGCCCATTGGTAA
Organism: Glyphodes perspectalis; assembly: GCA_951394215.1. Taxonomy (NCBI): domain Eukaryota; kingdom Metazoa; phylum Arthropoda; class Insecta; order Lepidoptera; family Crambidae; genus Glyphodes; species Glyphodes perspectalis. The sequence goes on from OX596218.1 coordinate 5,310,809, forward strand.
ATATCATTAGCTTGACAATATCGATAAGCCTATCGATACTATCGACAATATCGATAAAGAGAGAGAGAGCGTTATTTACATCGTTAAGAAATTAATGTTCCCGAAGGAGTACGCATTGTCCAAAATGCGCATTGAGCCAAAAATAAAAATTCTAAACACCTGGCTAGCTTGTCGCCTACAATGACAACACTCAAAACATGGTTTTTTGTTTTTTACGACATGCTTTTATTGATATCTAAGGAACACATTGGTACATTCTAAAATGGGATGCATAGTGAAAATTAAATATAGACGATATTCTAATAATCTGATAGAAATATTGGGTCTATCGTAATCTATACTTATAATAAATCTGTAGAGAGGTCAATTCTGTACATGAAATATATTTTCAAAATAACTATCAGGATTAGTAGATTTTTTGTCTGTCTGTCTGTCTGTCTGACTGTCTGTATGTTCCTTATAGAAACAAAAACTACTCGACGGATTTTAACGAAACTTAATAAAATTATTCTTCATACTCCTGGGCAGGTTATAGTATACTTTTCATCACGCTACAATCAATAGGAGCAGAGTAGTGAAGGGAAATGTTGGGAAAACGGGAGCAGTTACTCCATTTTTTAATCTTCCGTCGCGTGTGCACCCTTAATGGTTGTAGTTACATAGAAATCATGTACGACGGAAATAGTCTTTATAATATTAACCATAAACGCGGGTGACACCGTTGGCACAGCTAGTTCCTAATATAAACCATTCAAAACCAGACTTTAATTAATTTACTTACGTAAACTGACGTTAAAGTATTCAGTGAACACTTTAGGTTCTTTTCCATCTTGACCGATGATGAAATAAGTGTCAAAGTCCTCAATGAGCAGGCCCTTCGAGAAATTTATAGATATCACTAGGTTTTTAGTTTTCTTGTCATAGCTGAAATGTAGTTGTGTATTTATTAGTATTTTTGTAAAACATGCAATAGGCTCTCAAGTAGAGAAAAAAGTTAAATTTGGACTGTGGACGCTTGGTGGGCTAATTTGAATCTTATTTTCTAAATGAACATTCTGAATTCACATGCATCGATCTGAATTTTCTAATGATCATACCATGTCTATGTCGCAGGCAATTTGTATGATTTCGCCGTTTACATACGGCGTCGCCAGTTTAAAAACGCTCGCAGTTATGAATTATGCCGACGGAAAAATGTATATTGCGGTCATTATATAGTATGCCCCAGGTCGTTTAGGTCGGGTTAGGTAATAGTTGTGATTGTTTGGCTCGATGGCCCACACTATAGTGACCCTGTCGTATATTCGTGTGATGAAAACTTTTGTGAGTTCTGTGTCTCAGTGTTTTAATATCTTATGTTTAAGTATATATTTGTTTTTTATTCGTAACACAAGGTATTTTCGTAACACAAGGGCACATTAGCTTCTTAGCTCGGAGTCATATATTTGTATAAAATAAACTTACTAAAACTGCTCAATATCTCCATCCAATTGGGCAAAATTTATTTTTGTTGTTAACAAAGTCATATGAACTTTAGGCGCATAGATAGGGACATTTGCTTTGTAAGACGGGCTATGGTTTCCATATTTGACTACAGAGCAACGTCCGTTTTTCTTGAAATAATTCTTCACACAGTCTGTGTTAATACTGGACTCACATAATTGGTCCCAGTCAGGGTTATCTGAAAGTAAGTTAAAAAACACTTTTATAATTTGGGTGATTCCAATAATAGGTGTGGGACCGCAATTAACCTAGAATATAGTAAAAAAAATACAGCAATTTGAGGTTTCGGAATACTTATCTCAGAAATAAGATTGCTATGAAAATACATGCGAAAGTACAATAGATTAATCGTTGAAGAATAAAACATTTTAGAAAATGATAAAGTTTATTGACATAGCTAATAGTCATTTAGGTTATCTACCTATGCACAGGCAAGTTTTTACCTTATCTTCTATACTTAATATGATAATTACGATGTAACCTACATGCCAGAGAAATGTGTTTTGTTTTTTCAAAGAATTATAAACATAGAATAGTGGTCACGAATCATTTGACATTCATTTGGTGATCCTTCCTGTTGTATTGTTTGATTAATTTTATAGCTATCATAGAATAACTAATGACAGTGTGACGTCACGACTTAGAATGATCAAATCTCATAAGTTTTCATAGCAATTAAAACCGTATGCGCCTTTCAGATATGACGGATGTCCTTTTCAGTCTCAGGCATGTTCTATTGGATGTTTTTAAATTTTAGTTTGTTGGGACCAACCTGTACTCGGGGAATAATAAATAATAACCGGACAACCGTTTAGTATAACGCTCATATTGACTGAGAATACATAGCACATAAAAATAGACACAGAAATAATGATTGTATAGTTTAGAATTACAAATAAGGATGTCACACACATATGTATATGGAAACCTAATAGGTACTCCTACAAGTTTGTACGTAGATAGTAATTAAATATGCTTGACGGTGACGAGAATAATGCGAGGAAACTTTTAAAATTACTGGGGATGCAAATGATCTAGTGCGAAATATGATCCAATTTGTCTGGTTCATTTATGTAAGGGCTACCAAGGTCACTTGACCAGACATATTAAATTTAGGATCATGATAGAAATACAAAAAGACAAAAATAATACATAAGGATAATATAATAATACATAGATAAGATATGATATAAATAAATAACTGCCTCGTTGGTCTAGTGGTAGCATGCGCCGCCTAAGGACCAAGAGGTCCCGGGTTCAAATCCAGGGTCGGGCCAAAAATTTGTGGCTGGGTATTTCAATATTCAAATTACTCAGTAACAGCCCGGAGTCAGGAAGTTGGCGGTTTAATCACCCCCGTGCCTCGGAAAGCACGTTAAGCCGTTGGTCCTGCGCCTTACCTCTCTCCGGTCATGTCGGATTGCCGTCTCACCGGACTATGAGAGTGAAGGAATAGAGAGTGCACCTGTGTTAGCGCACACACTTGTGCACTATAATATCTCCTGCGCAGATGGCTAATCTCAATCGTTGAGATTGGCCGCCGTAACCGATATCGGTTAGGAGGACATTACATTTACATTACAAATAAATAAAATAAATTAGTTAATTTCTAAGTCTGTCTATACGTTTTACCAAGTAGGTTTCCATAGTATCTACAAGCATATACACTTCGCTTGGAACTAGGGAATAGGAATGTTATTGTTTAGTGTTTTTGTTTCGTAGATAAACCATATTTAAACACGAAAATAATAATTAAACGAAAAAATACGCAATTAAAATTAGTTTTTTGAATTCCGGTCAAAACGCTCGACACTAAATGTTTATTACATTTTAAAGATTGTATTTAATGTATGAAACAACTTTACATGAAATTGGTAACAAGTCTCAAAATACCTATTGGGAAGTAATTTCGGAGATTTTTTTTTATAACAGTTATTATGACACTTACCAAAATAAGTACACAATAAGTTTTCTTCATTTTAAGTCAGGTCTCGTCGAAAGTAACTGAATACCTGGGTCAGTGTCTAACTTATATACTCCTAATATAATGGAATTTGCATAATATATTCCGAACTGAAATTTACATTTGCCCATACGTATATTAGATGGATATTTAATTGTTATGTTAAACTCCATGATAACTTAGTATGTTATTCTTGATAATTTACATGACATAAAAGATATTTGAAGGCTTTATTTTTAAGTAAATAAAACAACTTATTTAACTTTAAGTAATTAAAATTAATCAGCAACCATGATACTATTTATCTGGTTCCCTATTTTAGGACTACGAAGATCAGGGAGATCAAAGAAGGCAGTCGTTCATAGATATCTGCAGTTTTGATTTTGCAGCAATTTTGTTGGACTAATCACGTAACCGGCTTGTTTTATGTGAAACAGTTGATTGAACTTTAATTTTCATTGACATTCATCAAAACTAATTTGTTTGTTTTTAGTTCCAGTTCCAAAGAGCTGTGGTAGCTCAATGATAAGGATACGCGCCTTTTAACCGAGGAGTGCGGGTTCAAATCCGGGCATGTACCTCTGGATTTTTCAAATCTATGTACGTATTTACCACTAGCTCGACGGTGAGGGAAAATATCGTGATGAAACCTGCAAATTCAAATAACTTTGGATACTTTGGATTGTAACCATGATCCAGAAATTGTCTGGTTCCCCTATCTTAGGGTAACGAAGGTCAGACCGGCAGTCGCTTCAATGTAATAACCAGACTCGCTAAATCCTGGATCATGGTCTAAGCGGACCCCGTCTAAGCACGGGACATAACGCTAGGAAGATGATAATGGTTTTTAGTTCCATATAGATTAGACGAATATACAATTTATTTTACTCGAAACTATACTAAGTTATAATGATAGTAGTTTAATGATACGGGCACGCGTATCGGATGCGAGGGATTTAAGTTAAAACTCGGGCATATTCTTTTAGATATTTCAAATCAGTGTACGTATCAACACGTGGTACGCACGCACGTGGGTGATGGAAAACGTCATAATAAAACCTGGATATGTCATTTAAATAACTACCTATCGAACCATGCTCCAATTTTTCTGGTTACTCTGTTGAATTGTTACAATGGTCAGATAATGGCTTCAATGTGATTCGCAGATTTGCTAAGTACAGGATCGTGGTCCGAGTGGACCCAGACTAGGAACGAAACATGTCGCTAGGATGACGATATAGTTGCTTTTGCGTATAGTAATTTCTCTAGATACAAAGACCAATTGTCTCATGTTGGTCTGGGACTCAAAAATAATGTACCAACGGTGATCTCCTTGCCTAGCATTTTATAAAAGCCTGCTATTGACGGCATCAATATTCTATTGATTGATTAATGAGAACCTTCATTCAATTGCAGCATCTGAATACATATCGAGTAATCTTTATATTTTGTGACCATGTCTTGTCTTTTTTCAGGTAATACGACTTGCATGTTTAACGGGTTAAGGCAAAGGTACTGCTGAATAAATATCAATAGTCTACATAACAGGTTAGACTAAATATAAAGTTTGTTTTCTCTAAAGCAAGGTCTTATACTGTTGTCTGCCTCAAAGAGTGAGCGAGTGTGCTTTTAAGAAGAAGTTGTGTCCATTTTTTCCTTTAATGTGGCCCATGTTGAACTGGCACAAAAAAAAAGAATAAGCCAACTGTGGTTCTTGCCTAACATGTTGTAAAAGGCGACTAATGGTATATCGGGTTTTGGGTGTGTGATTGTGTAGGTGACAGGTTAGCCGCTTGTCACTGCTTTTTCACAATTTTCCATCTAACCCAGCCCGGCTTTATTTTTGGCTGAATGTGGTTGAAGGGGCATGCTGCCCTTTTGACTCTGCCTACCCCTTCGAGGATCGTGGGCGTGATGTTATGTATGTATGTACCTACATATAAGGAAAATGGTCCAAATAGACCTCATAACTGGAGAAAAAATAAATACTGATTCGTATTGTCAAGTGTCAATTAATAATACTTATAATTAAGTCTAGGAAAACGTTTAAATACAAGCACATATTGCCTTAAACTAAATAAATTATTTAACGGTTTTACTACCAGAAATGGGAATAATATATATGCGCAATGCAGACCGTACTATGAAAATAAATACAAGGTTTTGTTGACGGATATGATATTATGTGTCTATTTCATATTTTATTTCGGTAGTAGGGTCAACAAGACCTCAGGTATCACACTCGTCTGATTTATAATTTTTAATTGATCTCAAAAATTTAAAATGAGAACGAAATCTAAAATCTTATTCTAACTTGTCCTATCCTAGACTAGTTTATCAGTAACACAGCTACTTTTACGCATCTATTAAGTCTATTAGAGATTGCTATGCTGGATTCAGCAATTCATCTGGGCCTTACATAATAAGGTATTTTACAATTTTTTTAACCATCTTTACTATATAGATAAGCATTCAATTAACATTAAATGTGTTTTTCGTAGGCAAAGTAGTTTAATTTAAAGATAAAGGGACATTGTAAAACATACATTCTGCCGCTTTAACGCTACAAGTTGACGTTTCAGCACTTATGCCGAGATGATGGAATACTCGTATTCGGTTCGGTAGATAAAACTCACAGTCTGTCAAACTCAGGAGATAATTTTCGACATTGTGATAAACTTGTTGCTATACTTGCTGGAAATAATGTCGACTAACAGGTGTTATGAGGTAAACCACGTTTATAGCCACGTGATGATTACTTGCTACTTGTAACTTTTTAAAATGTATTTATTACAGATAATATTAATAAATAGATTTTTGAAACATGATATTCGGTATTTAAATATTAAGTTGAACCTATTTAACAAAATTCTTCGTATATAAAGTGTTATAGTAAAATACTCTATTTTAGCTGTAGATCCATCGACATGACTTGGTGCAACGCTGCTGGATTTTAATCCCAGCTAGAGATTGGAATGCTGGATCGATCCAGCTCGGCCCAGCACTATTTTAGCGCTTCCAGATCCAGCATTATGAACTGGATCCAACAAAAATACCGCTGGATTGCAATCCACAGTAAACACAAAACATTTAAGTTAAACAAGAAAATATGATCAATATGCAATTGATATGGTTGATTTCGATAATCTAAGTATATATAATCCAGTGTATACCGTCCACTCTCAGCGCCTGGAGAGCATTCAGCGTGCGTTTACAAGGCACCTTGCCTTTGTGTCCCCAGGTATCTCACATCGGGCTCCGTATAATCAAAGATTGTAATTTTTCAAGATGAACACGTTGCGCGACCGGCTAAACCATCAGGACTTAGTGTTTTTGCATGGACAATATACAAAGTAGCAAACTCCTGGCATAAGCAAAGTTATCGGTTCCAGCTCACTTGCCTCGTCACCCCATCAAGAATACCTTTTCTTTACCTGCGTCTAAGACCAATCTGGGCCGCCATGCTCCCATGCCGAGATGTTGTGGCGAATATAACGATAATGACAAAACTGCTGATATCTTTCACGATTCCCTAGCCAAGTTTAGACGTAATTTGGCTGGAAACAGCTAAATTATAAATGAATCCCAAATTTTACTTATTACTATTTTAATTGATACCTATTGTATTTTTATTTAATTGTTATTTAAAATTTTAATTCTTAATTTTAAGTATACGTATGTTGTTACCTTTAATGATGTGTACGTGTGTATATGTATAAGAATTTCATGACCAAATTATTTTATGTTAAATACAAGTGTTATATATATATATGTTGTTGGTGTACCTTTTTGGATAAATAAATACATCAAACGGTATTTATATTGTATTATACTTATACACATAAATACTTACGATAAGTGCCATTTGCTTTTTCAGTCAGCATCTTTGGCTCCAAACCTCTTTGGTTAATGACGAAGTAAGTAACTGGAGAATCAAGTACGACCTCTTCGAATTTTAAAATCATTACGAGATTATCAGAATCCTTGTTGATGCTGAAAAGGAAATCGGTCTAAGTATTTGAGATAAGAGGTTAAACAGACAGTGTGAGGAAATCTACTCTTTCAGATAACTGTGGATGTGTAACAATGGCTTATTTTGTTCTTCTTCTTCCGCTATCGAGAAATTACAAGATAATTTCAAGATCTTATTTTCCATAATGTACGTACATACATAACATCACGCCCATAATCCCCGAAGGGGTAGGCAGAGTCAAAGGGGCAGCAGGCCCCTTTAATCACATTTAGCCAAAAACAAAACTGGGCTGGACTGGATTAGATGGAAAATTGTGAAAAAGTAGTGACAAGTGGCTTCTTGTCGCCTACACAACAACATACCCAAAACCCGATATACCAATAGTCGTCTTTTACGACATGCTAGGCAAGAACCACAGTTGGCATATTCTTTTTTTTAGGTCCCAGACGAACATGGGACAATGGGCTGGGTTTGATGGAAAATTATCATATATTCCATAATGTAACCTAGTAAAAATAGAAGAATTTCTGGGTTTTGGCCAACAGTGGGATAGCGCAGGCTAAATACCAAAAAATCTTATAACGCCCGCTTAATTGAAAAATATAGAAGAAGATATCAATTATATTCATGTATCCATACTGACTAAAATATCAATATGATAAGGAGTCAATTAAATGGATTAGATTATTTAACATTGACATGCTAGCAGACTTTAATGCTCAAAAGAAGTGACACGAATTAAAGGGAACAAAACACCCGTTTAGACAGTCCTGTTGGTCGAGTGATCAGAGACCTTGGCCACGAAGCCAGGGTCGCGGGTTCGAATCCCGCTAGGGGAAAATGTTTCGTGAGATGAACATGGGCATTTGTACTAGATGAATGTTTATAAAACGTATTTAAGTATGTCTATCCCTTCACCTAGTATCCATAGCACAAGCTTAAAAGCTTAGTTTGGAGCTAGGGAATTGGTGTGTCAGTCTGGAGAATTTATTTGTTTATCAAAAGCCTATCAAGGCCCTCTTAACGATAAGATAAAGCCAGTTTAAGGCAAACATTGTATAAAAATAACCACAATATGCTAATTATATGTGTATTATAATGATACAGTAAAACTACAAAAGATGACAGGAATACTTTTTTTTTTACCACAGCTAAGCTGGTTGCCTGAATGTGGTTAATGGGGCTATCTCCCCCATTGACTCTGCGTACCCCTTAGGGTATTACAGGCACGATGATGTATGTAGGTACATATTTATAGCGCTATAATGCAATAACATATTTTTTTAAATAAAACAATTAGGTGTTTTTTTCCCACTTGTTAATAGGATGTCCCATGTTGGTCGGGGACTAAAAAAGAATGTGCTAACTGTGTCTCTTGTTTAGCATGTTGTAAAAGGCGACTAATGGTATATGGGGTTTTGGGTATGTGTTTGTGTAAGTGACGAGCTATCCACTTGTCACTACTTTTTCACAATTTCCCATCTAACCCAGCCCATTGTCCCATGTTGGTCTGGGACTCAAAAATAATGTGCCTACTGTGGTTATTGCCTAGCATGTCGTAAAAGACGACTAATGGTATATCGGGTTTTGGGTATTGTGTAGGCGACAAGCTAGCCACTTGTCACTACTTTTTCACTATTTTCCATCTAACCCAGCCCAGTTTTGTTTTTGGCTGAATGTGGTTAGAGGAGCCTATTGTCCCTATGACTCTGCCTACCCCTTCGGGGATTATAAGCGTGATGTTATGTATGTATGTATGTTAATAGGATTAGCCCTGCGCTATCTCAAAATGATACTCCTATCTTATATGATTTATCCATTCCCCATATTACAACGACCTTATATTATGAAGCCACTTCAGCCCAATCCATTTAATGATATGAGCTGTGTTGAAACATTATTCAGTCAGTCAGACACAGTTTCTTATAATTATACGAACAAACTCACTAGAATTTCTCAATAGATCCATTCCGATTCGACAATTCGGTCTCAGTATTGACGGTGGTCAAATTTATCTTCGGCATTTAGGCGATGTGTTTCTTCCTATACACAGACACAAGCCTGTGTCGCTGGGTTTATGGATCACGTTGCGTCGCGCGTGTTTCTGGAAGTATGCGCGGGCGCACGGCGTGACATCATCGCTTTTGTCGCACAGCTGTTCGAGGTTTGTGTCTGTTGATTCTTTGTCATCTACAATAATTAAAAAACACATGACAGTAAGTGTTTTATTTGCACCCATTAATTTTTAACACGTTTTGGTATTGTTTCTGATATTAGTATTTGCAAAAGCGCTGTTCAGCATAGTCAACAAACCATTTCATCATCTTCCTAGCGTTATGTCCCGTGCTTAGACGGGGTCCGCTTAGACCATGATCCAGGATTTAGCGAGTCTGGTAATTACATTGAAGCGACTGCCGATCTGACCTTCGTAACCCTAAGATAGGGGAACCAGACAATTTTTGGATCATGGTTACAAATTCAAAGTGGTTTGAATTTGCAGGTTTCATCACGATGTTTTCCCTCACCGTCGAGCTAGTGGTATAAATATGTACTTAGATTTTTAAAATCTAGAGGTACATGCCCGGGTTTGAACCCGCACTCCTCGGTTAAGAGGCGCGTGTCCTTACCATTGAGCTACCACCGCTCCAAGTCAACAAACCATTTATTGAGACAATTTATAATTTTAGAAACTACTTATTAAAAACGATCGATATTTGTCTGGGGAAATGATGGCTGGGATTGCAGTCTCCTAGATCATATTCAACAGAGAAACTTGACGACACGTGTTAACGTGTCGTCTTCCTTCGGAATGCTTAACGAAATGCCAGCAGGCCCCAATCACACGACACATCCACAAGCCCAAAAGCCCTTTAGTTGTCTCTCACGATAAACAGATATACCTACTCCGGATGCATGTATATATTTAAAGCCCTCTCTTCAAAGCTGATCTCGTATAATAAAACTTACCACATGTAGCTATGGAAACAGCTTCTACTCCTATCTGAAATAATCGAAAAACTAAAGCTTATTAAAACTATTTAAAAATGATGATTTAATGATTTTTGAATAAAAACTAATGAATGTCTTGGTTATTCCAATTGATTGTTGCATTTTTCTGTACAAATCCGAGGTTGCATGTATTTCATAAGTCATATATTTCTTTGACATTTATCTTGATTCGAATAGATAAGATGGGTCTAAACTCCAACTCCTTGTTTACGCGTTGCAATAATAAATCCAATAAAATAAAATAAATCTATACTAATATTTAAAAGCTGAAGAATTTGTTTATATATTTATTTGCTTGAACGCGCTAATCTCAGAACCTACTGGTCTGATTTAAAAATTATTTCATTGTTAGATAGCCAATTTATATATAAATTTGACTGGCTCGATAGCGCATTCGGTAGTGACCCTGCCCCATGCGCCAAGAGTTGTGGGTTCGATTCCCACCCTGGACAAACATTCGTATGATGAATACTTATGTTTGTTCTGTGTCTGAGTGTTAATATCCAATATTTAAGTATATATTTGTAATTCCACTGTTGATTCTGATATCCGTAACACAAGTGCTTAAGTTACTTACCTCAAAGTCATATCAATGTATGTGATGTAGCCGGATATTTATTTATTATTTATAATTTATCGAGGAAGGCTACAGGATATAAAACATTAACCATAAACGTGGGTGGAACCGATGGCTCAGCTAGTAAACAATAAACTGACACATACATTGGTATGTGTCAGTTTATATAACAATGATGTTGCAAAGACGTTTCAATTTGCTATTTTGTTTTGTAGGTACTTGTTTTAAAACTAATCAGCAATTGATTAAGTAGGTACATGTTTGTTTTATACTGCAGTCAATGAGGAATTAATTATACAGGCTGTCCTGGATAACAGTTTACGAATAAATTTGGTTTAAACGTGTTTTATTTTATTTATATAAAAAGTTTCTTCTATAATTATATTTTTGTCTATAATAAGTGACATAGATCGCATAATAGGGATGTTCACTTAAAAAAAATATCGATATTTTTTTCGATACAATATATCGTAGTGTTGTATCGATACATTGCGATATATCGTACAAATACATCGATATTTTCGATATATCGTAAGTAATTTGTTACGGCTAGTTTATAATAATAAATAAGTATTAGATAGGGATTAGGTTATTATGAATAAAGGGCAAGCTAGGTTGAAGAAACAAATCAACTTTATTTATTTATAAATCCCAGGTAAAAACAAAATTTTGTTTACGTTTTTGCCTTGGAGCTTGCTTTCCTGCTGAGTTAAAACCTGTGCAGCTTTTGAGAAAAGTCTTGTTTCGATATTTCGGGGTTTTGCGTTTCATTTTTACTCAAGCAGCCAACTATAAAAAAGAAATCACTATAAAAAAAGAAGCGCAATGTATGTACCCTTAATTTTTCACGATACTTGATCTATCGGATGAAATATATCGATTTTTATATCGATACTAGATGATTCGATAATATCGGATCGAAGCGATATATCGCAAGCATATATCGATATTTTATGAAATATCGATTTATATCGCGCACTCCTATCGCATAATAGATAAGAGAAATGTCGTTTTATAGAGATAAGACAACTTAACTGAATTTAAACTGACTAGTAACTAAACTCTTCGTGTTTTTTTTTTAAATAAATACTAGCATTTTTACCTTATCAAAATATAACAACTACTCAGAGTAGAACTGAGATCTACGGTTTTTGAAATTGAATCAAAATTGCATGAAATCCATAAATTGTTTTTTCCTCCTGCAGATCCTTTGGTCTGCTGAGGAAGAAACAATTTATGCATTTGCTTAAAAACTAGAAAATAAACAATGAACATTCTGTAGGTTTACCATCCGATTTATCTATGTACACCAAATTTGACCTTTTTCTAAAAGTACAGTTGGTCTCAAAATGTATATGTCGCAGGCAATTTGTATGATTCGGCATTTTACAAACGGCTTCGTCCGTTTAAAAACGCTTGCTGTTTTGATATATGCCGAAGGCAAAATGTATATTGCGGTCATTATATAGTATGCCCCAAGTATTTAGTTTAGGTCAGGTTAGGTAGTAGTTAAAATAAATAGGTACGACGACGAACGAAGCGAGGAGGAGTGATAGGTACAACTGCGACCCTACAGCCAGAACCGAAGAAGAACAACCAATGTCGAAATTATAACATACCGATTGAATGAGTCGCCAATTTGCCTTCGGCATATTTCAAAACAGCGAGCATTTTCAAACGGACGACGCCGTTTGCAAAATGCGGAATCATACAAATTGCCTGCGACATATACACGCCGAAAAATTGATTAAATTTAGGCTCGATTTCCACATTTTCACACTTAGTCTACCTTGATCGCAGTTTCTTTTTATAAAGCAACAAGGGTAGCATGGAGTAAATAATAATAATAAATATCAGACTACATCACATACATTGATCTGACTCCGAGATAAGTAGCTTGATATCAGAATCAAGTTAGTTATTACAAATATATAATTTTAATATTGAATATTAAAACCCAGACACAAAACGAACACAAGTATTATTCGACTAGCTCGATGGCGCATTTGATAGTGACCCTGCCCCATGCGCCAAGAGTTGTGGGTTCGATCCCCACCCAGGACGAACATTCGTGTGATGAATACTTGTGTTTGTTCTGTGTCTGGGTGCTAATGCTTATATTTTAATATGTTTTTGTAATACCACTGTTGATTCTGATATCCGTAAGTGTAACACAAGTGCTCAAGCTACTTGGCTCGGAGTACGATTAATATATGTGATGTAGTGGGATATCTATTTATTAATCACACGAAAGTTTGTCCTGGGTGGGGATCGAACCCACAATTATTGGCGCATGGGTCACTGCCAAATATATATAATAACTATTTACCTAATCTATTTATATGTACATATTGCCGTGTCAGTCCAGTGTAGATATTGGACATGAAGATAATAAAGACGATGGAAATAAGGGACGTTAACAATTTTGCTGTAATAAAGTTCTAATACATAATTCGTTAATACAGATATATATATAAGATAATAAAATTAAGCTATTTATATATAAAATAAACAGTCCTATCCATCTACCTGCGTTTACGTGAAAGAGTAACAAGCCTATACATCTTTTCACTTTCGCATTTAAAATGGAAGGATTATATACCCAACGTATATATTCAACATTGCTTTACAAAAGTAACCACCCTTGGGGTGCACATTAGAAACGATCGAAGATGACACAATTCGCATACCTACTACACTTTTGGCGCGTCTCCCCTCCTTCGAAGGGCGCCGAAATGTCTGGCGCCAAAATGTCTGCTGGATTGAGACAGCGCGTGGTCGTTACGACTATGAAGCAATGGATGTTAATAGATTATAACAGGTTGAGTATTATGTTTAGACAAAGATAGATACTATTGGAATCTCCAAATTATTTTCGAGACTGCTATTACTTTTATTATGAAGTTATTATGTGGGTCACTTTCAAAAAAGTTATTGAAGATATTAATCTAAGTATATTTGTTTATTTATTCGAATGAAATCTACATGACTTCAGGAGTTTCCTTGAGGCTAAAGCTCTTAAAAACAACTTATCATGTTATATTTAACACTAGCTTTGCCCGCGGTTTCACCCGTTTATGGTTAATGTTATATAGCCTATATATAGCCTTCCTCAATAAATGGGCTGACTAGCTCTAAAGGATTTTTTCAAATCGAACCAGTAGTTCCTGAGATTAGCGCGTTCAAGCAATCAAACAAACAAAGACTTCAGCTTTATACACGTAATATTATTAATATTATTATATTATATATCATAGCACCAAACAGACCTGATCTGTTTGGTGCCATGGAGCCCTGTCTTCTGTAGAATGTTTTTAATTCATGTGGTAAAAGAAAATTTGAAACAATATTTGTCTGTCTACAATCTATTAATATCCAAATAAGATAATAATGCTATTTATATTTTCAAATTGTTTACGTTAATTATACCCTTCTGTGACGGCGAGCGTAATGAGTAGACAATTAGACATGGTACAATTATTTTAAGCTCCAGACCAACATGGGAAATCATAATTTTGTTCTAACAACTTTCTAATAACCAGGTTTTTAATGGTTTCAGGTAATTTTGCTTTTATTCCTTGATATACTGGCCCTTTGACTCTGCCTACCCCTTCGGGGATTACGAGCGTGATGTTATGTACCTATGTCAATTTAAGTACCTATTTACTATTTACGGCTTAATCCTAATCATACATAGATGAATTAACGCTAATGAACCTACTCAGCCATTTAATTAATTTTCTTTATGCAGTTATTCTGATGTCAATAAATACATCAATTAGGTACAATTGTATTGACGTGCAAATTTAGATAAGATAATGGACAATTAAGAAAAAATGTTTTTAAATAAAATTTTAGATCTTTGAGCGAAAAACAATTGTGACATAAACAATAGGTATTTTCATTAACTCACGCCATATAAACAGGTAATGTTGGCACATTAAAGATTTTATCAAATAATTGTGCATTTGAAATAGGGTATTAGGCTGGTTTCAAAAAAATCATTAGGTTTGAATAAATGGAGAACTGTAAAAGTATTGACTAGTGGCTAGCTCGTCGCCTACATCACAAACCTTAAACATAATTTGTCGCCTTTTACGACATGCTAGACACCAATGGCATATTATTATGTCTCAGACCAGAAACGGACTGTATTTTGTAAATAAATAAAAATAATGGATTTCAATAATATTAAAGTAAACTCGTTTTTGTTTTACATAATACAATTTTATTGATTCAAATGCTTATAAGTACATTTACAATACAATTTTCTAACATACATTAATTATATTTCAATTAATTATATCATTAGGTTACGCATTAACTATTCAATAATAGGTTTCTATAAATTATAAAAGGCTTAAGATAAATTATAATTTATAAGTTATGCGAGTTTTTGAGGGGAATGCCGAAATCACAGATGTTTTGCTGAAGAGACGCCAGGAAGAAGTCAGGAGCTCCTGTCAGGAATAGCTCCTGAAGGACAGTTGGTATATTTCTAAGTAACTCCTGCACCATAGTAGATACGACTGGATCTAAAATATTACGTAAAAAAATTAAAATCGCCTCCAATCTGCCCTCCAAAGCCATAATACTAAAAAATATATTTTTTGGGAAATTGCTTTAAACGATTCTGGATTTCTACAATTTAGACATAATGATTTATAAATGTGTTTTATTTTTCTCTGTCAGCGCTACCAGTTAGTCAGAAAAAAACCGCTTACGATTTTAATTTCTCATATTTAACATTGAATAAAAACAGTATGACAATCAGGTCTATCTATCAGAATATGTCAGATTCGAAGATGAAATTTAATCTTAGTGATTACATAACCACTTAAAATAGCGAGAAAAATAAAATAATTTAGAAAATGGAACGCGTAATCTCTATACCAAATACGTAACTCCCTCTATTTCAGATGACAATAATACAAAATAAAAAAAACCGGTGTATTATTAATATAAAATAAAAAAAACCGGTGTATTTTAACACATTTATTAACTAAAAAACTTTATTGTAAGTATTTGTATCGGAGTGTTAAGTATGCCACACTCACGGTAACCTTATTCTATCAACCTAAGTATGTTCTGTTCACCGCGATCTTTTAGACTACGCAACGTCTATTTTAATACGATTATCACCAATAGATAGAAGGTAGATATGTATAGTTTATATAAATACGTACAGGGATTTGAAAATCCAAAGGTACGTGCCCGGGCTTGAACCGCACCTCTGGGGAACCAGACAATTTTTGGATCAAGGTTACAAATCCAAAGTTGTTTGAATTTGCAGGTTTCATCACGATGTTTTCCCTCACCGTCGAGCTAGTGGTATAAATACGTACATAAATTTGAAAAATCCAGAGGTACGTGCCCGGGCTTGAACCGCACCTCTGGGTTAAGAGGTGCGTGTCCTTAACATTGAGCTACCACCGCTCTGTTTATATGTATCATCTTCCTAGCGTTATGTCCCGTGCTTAGACGGGGTCCGCTTAGACCATGATCCAGGATTTAGAGAGTCTGGTAATTACATTGAAGCGACTGCCGATCTGACCTTCGTAACCCTAAGATAGGGGAACCAGACCATTTTTTGATCAGTGTTACAAATCCAAAGTTGTTTGAATTTGCAGGTTTAATCACGATGTTTTCCCTCGCCGTCGAGCTAGTGGTATAAATACATACAAAAATTTGAAAAATTCAGAGGCACGTGTCCGGGTTTAAACCCGCACTTCTCGGTTAAGAGGCGCATGTCCTTACCATTGAGCTGCCACCGCTCCGTTTGTATGTATAGTTACATATTCTATTTTGCTCACCGAGAGAAACCGGGATGGGTTACTAGCTTAGAAACAATTTCAATTACCTTCACTCCCTGTCACCTTTGGTCCGATGTAAAAGTCCACCGTATCTTCCGGAAGGTATGCAGAGACAGAATACTTCTTCAACTCTGTTGCTGTTATTTCACGTTTCGCAGGTATTACTGCGGTCAAAATGACAGCTGTAACGGAAGATATAATATTTAGCAGTTTCACCCGCGTAGTTCCCGTTTCCGTGGTAACACGGGGATAAATATAGCCTATGTTACTGGCTAATGGAGTAGCTTTCCATTGGTGAAAGATTTTTTTTAATTGGTTCAGTAGTTTCGGAGCCTATTCAATACAAACAAACGAATATTAAATAAATGTGGGTGTTGAGAGAAATGGAACGTAAGGCGAATGAATGAGACTAATGAACGAAAGAATGATACGACGAATGAGTGAAGGAGCGAGAGACGAAGAGTCTGCTAGAAACGACGAAAGGCTAAAGAAGTAAAGACGAACGACGCATCTATTAAATAATTGTATTTTAAAAATACAAGAAATTCACCGGGAAGAGATTAGTTTTCTTTCAACCCCTATTATATTAATTTATTATTTAAGTAGGGTATAATACCCTACTTAAATAATAAATTTTCCAGACTTACACACTAATTCCCTAGTCCCAAACTAACCTTATACTTGTGCTATGGATACTAGGTTAAGAGATAGACATATTTAAATACGTTCATAAACATTCATGACTCGAGTACAAATGTCCATGTTTATCACACGAAACATTTGCCCCTAGCGAGCTGACTAGCTAGCCACTTCTCACTTATTAAATTTTTTTTATCTAACCAATTATTACATTATTCTTAAATTATACTCTCGAAAACCATATTAGTAAGGTTAGTCCAAAAATCGATTATTTTTTTTAACCATCATTAAAACCAAATACTTACGGTAAGTACCCATAATGAAATCTTTAGCGAACTTCGGTTCTTTGCCTGGCCGGTTAATGAAAAATTTGCCTTCTTTTGATTCGAGTTTGATTCCTTTATACCTGACAGACATAACGAGGTTGCCAGTATTCTTGTTAATGCTGCAAAAAAATAAATAAGATTTAAAAAAGTTATATTGTACAATTTGCTTAAGTAGAAAAAGTTTTGTTTATTGTGACTGAAGAAAAAATTACCACTTAGCACTCTAAAAACAAAATTACGTCAATATTCAAATCAACCTACTTAGTTGTTTATTTTTTGGCTGGTATCTTGTTGTAGTTGGAAGCGGTGGTAGCTCAATGGTAAGAACACGCGCCTCTTAACCGAGGAGTGCGGGTTCAAACCCGGGCACGTACCTTTAGATTTTTCAAATTTATGTAAGTATTTATACCACTAGCTCGACGGTGAGGGAAAACATCGTGATGAAACCTGCAAATTCAAACAACTTTGGATTTGTAACCATGATCCAAAAATTGTCTGGTTTCCCTATCTTAGGATTACGAAGGTCAGATCTGCAGTCGCTTTAATGTGTTTACCAGATTCGCTAAATCCTGGATCATGGTCTAAGTGGACCCCGTCTAAGCACGGGACATAACGCTAGGAAGATGATGATGATATCTTGTTGTAGTTCAGGGGGCTGGCTACCTCCTTCGGGATAATGGGCGTGATGTTAAGTATGTATGTATATATATGTCTACTTACTAAAACTCTTCAACCGTGCCATTCAGGTTCGAAAAGTAAGTTTCACTCAGGATTATTGTGACATTGATTTTAGGTACGTATGCATAGTGGGTTTTCGTATACACCGGCTCGCTAGTTGATTCTTGCTTTACAGTGCATTTTGCGTTGGTACCGAAGTAATCACGAGCACACGCATTGAGGTCATAAGGGTAGTCGCATAAGTTTTCTATTTGTGCTTCGTCGTCAGCGTTATCACTATTTGATGCAGCAATATCAATGTTAGTTAAGGCGTCATTGGTATCTTGAGAGCAGCAGTCATCTGTAAAAAGTAAGGCTTTGTAATTTGTGTTAATATCCAATATTTAAGTCTATATTTGTAATACCACTGTTCAGTTTTAAGCTACTTACCTCAGAGTCAGATCAATGTATGTGATGTAGTCGAATATATATATTTATTTCACGTTATTGGTATGAGTCTTATAAATAATGTGTCAACTGTGTCTTTTGCCTAGGATAGCACAGAAGGCGTCTAATGCTGCATTTAGTTTTGGGTCGGTGACTGTATTGACCATAAGTTCCTTTACAAGAAGATAAAACTTCCAACGCCCCCCTTTAATATTATACCAATTTCATATGTCTGTATATTACATACATATCATCACGCCCATAATTCCCGAAGGAGTAAGCAGAGTCGAAAGGGCAGCAAGCCAAAAATAAAGCCGGACTGGGTTAGATGGAAAATTGTGAAAAATCAGTGACAAGCGGCTAACCTGTCGCCTACACAATCACACACCTAAAACCCGATATACCATTAGTCGCCTTTTACGACATGCTAGGCAAGAACTACAGTTGGCACATTCTTTTTTTGTCCCAGATCAACATGGGACAACGTCTATATATTAATATCTATTAATAATTACAAATTAAAATATTTATCTTTCTGTAATTGTGGAATTAATTCGTGACTGAGGGATAAACGTCTTAGAAATCTAGATACAATGTTTTTTCCTAAAAATATAGGCAACTATTTTATTGCGTTCAATTTTTAATTAGGTAGTACGCCGCGACTGTCCCCTGAACTGTCGTTACGCCCCTCATTTGCGTTTGGGCCGCCCCCGTTGTGAAC